>NNCF01127626.1:1296383-1365902 GCA_002313205.1 Laupala kohalensis
TTTTTCTCCGTTTTTCCTTCTGGTAGAGGCGGATTTATCATACAGGTTCTCTAGGCTTTGTCTAGGGGCGTGTTTATATTAACAATAAATCGTGAATTTAGTGTTATTTCAATTCTTATGATTTTTAAACAGTATACTCAGAATAATCTATAGTTCGATAATAACTTGTACATGTAATTTTTTGCTTAAAATTACAAACATATTGACATTCTATTAGTATTATAACTCGCAGCTAACTTTTTATCTTATCTAGGAATTTTTGCTGAATTTTTTGAATCCGCCTCTGCCTTAGGGCCCTTGATCGGAATTGATGGGATGGTCCCTTGCTTGCTTCCGGAGAGTAAATTAGTTTTTTTTCCCCCCACGTGGTCATACGCAGTTTGTACTGTTTTTTGACAATAAATTTAAAATTTATTATTTATTATTTAATGTCTATCAATCCAGAACTATTTCATCAAAATATGTTTCGTTCTATGAAAAACTGATTTTATAATTATTAAATGGCGCTGTCGCCCATTCTCTAAAAATATGTTTGTTAAATCTATTAAAAGGATGAAGGGAATAGAGAAAATTTTCTCAAGAATCAAAGGTTTCTCCATCTATACATGTTTTTAGTGGAATTCAGGGGAGATTTTTATTGACAAGTCAGACAAAACTAAAAGGAAACTCAAAGAAGTGAGACAAATTCCCCCACTTCTAATTGTAGTGTATTCTTTTCTCTATATAGGTCCAGTAAATCTGGAATAGAACTATCTGATATTTGAATTAATATGGAAACATAATTTATTGTATATAATTATGTGTTAAATGTAGATACTACAAAATGGATTCTTGAAACTCAAAATTTAATTATGAAAACTATTTCTGAAGATACAACAAGACAAGAAGCATATACATTTGTGTTCGCACATCCTGTAGGTATGGGCAGGGGAAAATCTTTGTAACATGAGCAGGGAGAAGCAATACACAAATTTTACAAGAGAAAATTATGAAAATAATTGTTTGGGCCGCATATCAAGGATGTATCAAGCCGCAATGTTCTCGGAATAAGTAGGAAATGGAACATTGTTAGAAAATAAATATCACGTAGAAAATAAATATTTGTCTCACCGTATATGGTGTCAGCGGGTGTTATGGTTCGTCCCAACCTCTAGCGGTTAATATACCCAAAACCTCACTGATGACTCTCACAGTCACTTGAGCAAGAGTGCATGAGTGATAACACATAGGAAAATCCAGTCAAAACGCTTCCAACGATGTGTAGTATAGTAGTCTTCTGTAAATGGGACTTGTCTTGCAAGAAATCGGGTAATTCTAATTTTTGGGTGTATCATATACCCAAGAAAAAATACGAGAAATTACCAAATGTGGGAGAACTGCCAACCTACACAATTCTATTCCTCGTATGACATATTACAGTACTGGTAATTTTCATTTTATACGCTGTATTCACCACTAGCAAACTTATCATAATTCCTTTAGGAAGGAACATCTTAAAGAATATTCCTTTAATCTCTTTTCAGAGAAACACAAAATTAAAATTCCTATTCGTATGTGCAATACGTTGCATTAATTGTCCAAGAAATAATATTTTTTCATCTCCTTGCAACGAAATTCATTTTACGATAGTTTTATGCTGTTTTCGCATCGTCGATAAAAATGTTACCGTTATGAAAAACTTGCAACTAGTGGAATTAGATTATAGCGCTCTGAAAAGTATCGTTCTCGCTATAGAACTTTTAAGAGCGTTCGTTTTTCTGTGATAAATGATTTTATTAACTCAAATTCCACTACACGAAGCTCTTTTCTAAATAATTGTAGCTTTATAGAATAGTTCTCGAGAAAAAAGTTTTAACAATTCAAGAAGTTGACAGTACTTTTGGAAAGATTTGCAATGAAAACCTGTGAGATAAGTAATTACTGTAGCATCCAATTTACATGGGACCACTACGAATATTGAACGCAATAATCGCCACAAATGCAATTATTAGTGCCATAATCAGCTCTATATAATACGGTCTACCAAACAGAAACATTTCCTTTAACATCTGTCAAGAAGTTTATTTAAAAAGAAACACGAACATTTCGTCACACCAAAAGACCTGCTGTCCGCACTGTCTAGTGAGACTCTGCAAACTCCATCCACGAATTATACAAAATTAAAAATTAAAAAATCAATAAAATCAGTTTAAAACAACACTCCGATTAGCAATATTTTACAATCAATTCGTCACAACCATTCCCACATATCCATTCTTTTGAAACTAAAAAAAACATAATTTCCGGGCATTTTGGAAAATTTTCGGGACAAGAAAAGTCGGCCATTTTGCATTTTAAACATCTCGTCGACTATTGAAAAATGGATTTGCGATGGATTTCGTCAATAAATCCAGTACACAGAGATCAATAAAAAACCCGACCCCAAGAACTTAAAAGTTTAATAAGTTTTCTATACGTGCTACCGATTTGCAGTTTGTTCCTAATAAATTCCTTTTATCCATACATAGTCGTTAAACTTTTTAATCTTTTCCAAAATTTCAAAATATTAATCTTTTTCAGGTTTTTGTTAAAAACCTCTGGGTCCAGAAATTGTTTTACATAGTCTGGCTATTCTGAATGCTCTACAACTTGCCGACTACAATGGATTTACAGTTACAGAAAGGATTAGCATTTATTTGAGAAATAAGTATTGTTATGTAATAGACGTAATAATAATAAGTATAATATTGTGTATTTTATCACTTCAATAATACAATGATGTAAATGTGGTGAACTACGCGTTTGCCGTAATAAAGTACGTGAATGCAATGGTCTCAAAATAAGAAACCCTCCTACCAATAGGTTGATGGGTTCTTTAGTATGTTCTAGTTCGAAGACCTCAAAAAATGGTGTATGGTGGGTGGTAACCCCCCAGCGGGCAAAGTATTTAATATATCTGTGTTTATAATTATTTCAAGTTAATCGTAAGGTGTCAATGAAAATAACTTTATTTGTAAAAGTAGAAATGTGTGCATTAAGATTAACCTACACTTAAAGCTTTTAGTTCATTTTAATAATGAGTTAAATGTTTAAACTATCAGTTGAGTTTCAAAACTGAAAATGTCATTGTCATGAAAGATCTACAGGGACATTAATTTTATTTATCCAGGAAAGGAGCTGAGGGAAGGATGTCTTGTTACAATTTTCCCCAGGAAGTCACATCACGTTTCATTTATGTGCAAAGGTATGTTGTCCTATGATGCTACTTACCTTCTTACCAACCATACGTTAGTAATTCTCCAAAAGCAGTTGTATTGCTGTTTATACAAGATTTTGTGTTAGCTCCAACTTGGGAAACTGGACCAAGGGAAAAACTTATCGTGGGAGTGAAAAGTATTATGTAATTTGTGTTTTTAGTAATGTTTTGTTAGAGTTTTTTAGTTGAGTTTGTTAACTATTTTTAACAGACGTCATGATGGTAAATTTTAAAAGTATTAGGCAATATGATTGTTTTCGACAACTTTTTAAAGGTATATTCGTTAATTGTTTTGTATGTAATAAGATCTCTTGTACATTATGTAAATTCGGTTAGACTGCTTATAATATATTGTTGAATATGGTAAAAAAAATTGTTTATGTACTTTTAAAAGTTTTTCTGTATCTATGTACATTAATGTTAATTATTTTCTACATTTTATATCCATGATTCCATTATTTATGTTGTTTTATTTACCCGTCATCTTCTAGTTTTGGTAAGTTGTGAAGTTTATTTAGTAATTTTAAATAAGTAATGTGCTCAATTGATGTTTGGATTGTTTTTCATCTCTCATCAGACTAAAATTAATGCTCGATGATAGTGAAGTTCGCCCGAACGATTACGGTGTTCATGCGATCCTATCTAGTCCAAGAATTGACGAAGTTGAGATGTCTTATTCTAAAATTTTGGAGGTGACTGCCCAGAAACTCCACTCAGGTCCGCCATCATTGTTTTCTTAGTGTTCAATATCTCCATTACTTTACTTTATACGTGGAACATCTAATGAAAACTATGTTTTAGACCTTGTCTTTCATCTGCTTTCAACGCTATTTAAAAGGAAAACTAAAAAATATCACTTTTTAATTTTTCCTGAATAACTCGTCAGCATTAATTACTATGTTTTAAATATTGTAGATCGTAAACTTCCAATACGTTTGGTAAATATATTTTTGCGTGTCATTTCACGGGGCGTTAATACCCGAGTGAGCAATTTCGAACGTGTTTATTCTAAATTATGCATATATCCTTAAAATATCAACAAAATATGAAGGATAGTACCCTCATTATAAAACAAATAGGAAAGTTTACAAAAAATACAACAAAACAAGTAAAAAACTAACAATTTTATCGGAATAATTTTTACAAGACTTGCGTTCGCGCCAGTGTGTTCCTATAGGTGTGTACTATGTGCGTGTGAACCGTGACGCAAGTCACACAAGTAAGAGTATGTTTTCTGTAGGTTGGGTGTTGTTTATAGGGTCTATTATTATTTCCAACATAAAATCTGAGGTGTAGAAGTAAAAAAGAATTGAGGTTAGAATAGGACACGGGGATATCTTAATTTGTCAGGATAATATAAATAGTAGATATGCACGACATCGTTTCGGTGCCCAGTTTTCAGAAGGAGATTATTTTTAAGATTATAGATTTCTACCGTGAAGTTATCCTGAAAAGTCTTACATGAAATGTGTTTGCCACATAACCTACCGCAAGAAAGTTTTAGAGATAGGAAGAACTGAATTTAATAATCGTATAAATTGTGGAAACTACAATCAGAACGCACTGAGAAGAAGTTACAGAGAAAATTGTACAAAAATTTCATGAAATTGCACATTTTGCCTATAAAATCATTTATACCTGTGAAGAGTGAAGAGAATAAAATCTTTCAAACTCTTCTCTGAAGGTATTAACAAAAGACTTAGCTAATCAGTAGCACATACAGTATTACACCGAAAAAGAGATCGGCATGGTTTCAGAGAAGCAATAACATACAATTATGACTTATTTTGTGGATTACTCTAACACTTGGGATTCTGCAGAAGAGGTCGTCCTATGCCAATCATCTCATGTATCAGATTGATCATAACACCTACTATAAGTCTTTACTCCTGCATTATAATAGAATGGATCGGAGATGGAAATAATATGATGCTTCTGTAGTTGTGGCAGGGGAATTTCAAAGGTACCAGATTCCCTTTCTGACGCACCTCCCCGAAGCGGTAGATGTATGTGTGATTGATAATAAATATTATTTTGCAATATATAAATATATGGAATGGAAGGCAAGTGAAACGAGTGTAACCCGAGAAAACCAACAGCAGACTCGCTTTACCCGTAGCAGTAAATTGTAATTGCATCATCCAGGGATTGAACCACCAGTCATCAGAAATAGATAAAGTATGCGCTATCCACTACACTCCGCGTTGCAAACTTAATCTGAACAATATACAGGAAATAAAATTTACTAAGGTCAACAAATTAAAAATAAATGGTTTTAGTTTACGTAAAAGAATGAATATAATTAGAATTAAATATATATTTATTAAATTAGTAAAAATTGTATATGAACTTCGAGGCCTGTTATCTTTGTTTGAAAATCTGTTCATAGTGATGGGTTGATGCGAAGACAGAATGTTCATGGGGCCATCGTCCAGAGGATTTTTGTGGCCGCGTTGCTTCTGTGCTATTGGGAAGAGAGAGAAAGAGAACGAGGGCATACATTCGGTCCACTGCGAAAGTACGACCAGCACAGGCAGCGGTGGCGTGGGAAGAGGTGTATGCGGGTCCCGCAGCAGGTGACCGAGCGCGATCCTGCAAATTGAGTTCCTGTTTAGCGGCAAGGCGCCGTATTGTTCCATCGGCTGGCTGGCGGTCTATTTCCTTCGGACACGCTCGCTTGCGTCCTCACCCGTCCTACTCCACCCACCCATCTCCATCCTTCATGCCTCACCTTCTCTCTCTCCAAAGCCTCGTCTTTCGTCTCCACTCTCGTCCTAGCCAGCGCAAAATGAAGGGAACCTTGCTCTCTCTCTCTCTCTCTGTCCTGTTGTCGGCCCCTTCTATCACCAAAATACTCAATACCTGTTTTTACCTATTTCTACTCCATTTCTCTTCATAATAGTGAGAAAGTCGTTCCATTTCTACATTCTTTGTATTCATTATATCTTTGCTCTAGAAGATGATTTATTAAAAATTCTAAAAGTAACATTATTTATATTAATACCATCCAGTACACATCAACTTGTCTTTACATGAGTGATACGTATCTCTTCTCAATACTTTAAAAATATATATATTATAGATATTCTAGAATCTTCTTGCTCTTTCTTAAGGCAACATTTGGGAATAAAATCTTATGCATAATTTGATAAGAAATTTACTTGCGAGAATCTGTAAAAAGTTATCGTTTTCCGCACATCACGCATGGGATTTCATTCTTCTGATTATCCCAAACATGTGTTATGTATTATTGTGATATCTTATTCATTTCAAAATAGTTCGTCTGCATTTTATATGACTTCTAATTACAATAATGTGCACGCCATAAAGTTTCATTTATAAAACGAAGAAGCGGAAGAAGCAAGTGAAGACATTTCGTCAAAGCATTCATTGCCTCAATATTTTTTTTGAATCCCCTCAGGAAATTGTAGCAAACGTTAGAATATGAGACGATTCTCATTTAAAATGTCAGACACATTATCAATCTGCATCAATATACTTCGTCGTTTTCTGATAATATATTTACTTGTGAGTTCGCCTTCCAAGAAATGTAGAGTGGATATACACCCTTTTTTACAGTCGAATGATGACCATTGTGAAATCTATGCATTCAGCGAAACATCGTTTGGAAGCAATCGAAGCAAGTTATGGAATTTCTTTCCGCGTCCAATCACTCGTGGTCTCAGAACAACAATCCTCCTCCGTCTCTCATCGTCACTGATTGTGAAGTAATGACGGATCCCGTGGGAGGACGCTTCATTCGCCAGCAACGGAATTCTTTCCTCCGTTACTCACTCCACCCCGCTCTGAAGACAATTCGCAAAAGCAAACCTTCTTCCAGTTGCTCCGATTAGACACGCTGCGAGTTGACTCACATTCTAAGTAGAATGTTAGTTTTCTCTAGAATATGTATCGATGAATGTCTTCTCTGAGTACTTTCCTCTACCCGAGAGGGAAAAATGTATTAATCTTGTAGCAGAGGGAGACCGGTCCACAAAAATTTCCATGGATCCGTAAAAACTTCCGGAGGAGTCCTATTAAAAGAAAACAATTTAACATAGTCGACTTACTTTTTCGAAGAAATTTGACTTCACATGCATTTCCTACCGATTATTTACCCTTGGTGTAAATTGGTGCGTAGGAGGAATCAGAATAACATTAGTATCAGAATATTTAACCTCTCACTTAGAGACGATACATCACATCTTATTCTGATAAAAATTGTGATACTTCAAAATACAGAGTACTCATGAAGGTTTACATTTAAAAATCAAAAAACTCTTATTTATATTTGAACTTCATTTTATTTGATTCATTTTGAAAATTAGAAAGTTTCTGAAGAAGAGCGTCTGTCGAATGGAATAATTAAAGGAACTGGGATAAATTAGGCAGCCCACATATCTTACAATTTTTAAAATTTGTGAGTCTTCGTTTACAACCACGCTATGTTACAAATTCCTCCAAAAGACCCAAATAAGTGGATAAAAAAGAAATTTCTATCTACACAGTTAAATATAAATTATTTTAACTTGGAAGACTGCACTCAACGAATTCACGTTTGAATTAAATAGTACCCCCAACCCCTTGGAGAGACACATAATTTATTCAAGGAAATTCAGTCTCTTTTACTCTAGCCCACTGTGGACCAAATATTTCCGTTGAAATTTCCACTCCCACGATTCCAGAAATCGTACATTTTCAATCAATGACAAAGAAAATGAACACTAACCCTGATTGTTTTCTCCTTGATTGTTACAGGCATCAGAATTCTACTCAACAATGCTCGTATCCAAAACAATGCTTCATATGGTTGCGAGGTTAGATTCGGTCTCCTTCCTCGAGAAGCCTCTTCAGCCAACTGAAAATCATGGGCAACAGATATTGACAAATACGCCATATTTCCTCGGCAACTTACAACTTAGACGAAGAAAAACTATTGTCCATTATTAATTTTAGCTCGACAACGAAAAATAGACTTACCAAATTATTCTCTAAAGCCCTTGAAAAATATTCGAATTTTACTTACGACATGCACAACGGACATTTCTAGTTCACAGTTTTTCATTTTATTTTATTTAATCGAATCTTCTCACTAGTTGGGGTGGGGGGCAGGTTCCATAGACCTCCACTTAGGACTTTACCCCACCAAGCTTGCTGATGGTTTTCATTCCCAGACTATCTTCGGGTCTTCGCTCTTTGGATATCCTCCCATGCATCAACGACTGTTCTCAATCCAATGTTTTTCTAAAGGATGATTTTTGTAGTGGAATATAATGCCAGATATAAATGAAATTGTAATGGCTCATTATCACCTTTCAGAGAAGGAATATTCAATGAACTAATTTGTGTTATAGTTGGAGTGCATTAATCACCCTAAATGTGTCCCACAAAATTAGGTTCTTGTCTTTTTATTATAATGAAGATGTTTTTCACAAAAAGAATTTGTTGTATAAAATATCGACATCATTCTCTCCCAAAACTCGGGATATTCTTCTCTGAATGACGATTTCTCCGTGATACCTTCAGAATTATTAAAACATTAATTCTCTACAAATTTAAGTTGAACAAGTTACAAAAAAATTAAATTTGCACGTGACCTATCTCTTGATAATTTTATCAATTCTTCCTTCAAGGAGAAAGATCGCTCAGACATCATTCATAACAACCCATGTGTATTATATTAACTGACATTGTACCACTGTAACATTACAACTAAATAAATTAAAAAACAATTGTTACTTTCGTGAAATTTTCATTCAGATCAGTATCCAGAAATAAGTAAAATTTAATTTATTGAAATTTATATAGAAATAATATATGAATTAAAAAAAAATAAAAAAATATATATATTCTTTTCTCATAGACGTTAATGAGAAAATGTTATGCATAATATGTTATTAATGCTGTTTATTTTAAAAGATCGACTTACAAGGTTGCTCTTAATAGCGGATGGATAACAAGAACGGAAAATACAAATATTGGTTGAAACACAATTTCTTATTTTTATACAGAAGAAAAAAATCTAATAATTTAAAATAAAAGATATTATTTACCAAGGTAAAATATTAGAACTTTCAAATATTAGAATGATGAAATATTAGAACATTCAGAAAGTAAATTCTCACAGCAGAACCATCTGATGAGGGATTTAAATCGGATTAGGAATACGAAAATATATAGTTTTGAGCAAATTTCATTCTACATTTTGCTTCTGAAAACTGTTTGTTTGAAGTACCACTGAATCGTTGTCTTCCCAAGACCTAGACACAGGACATGATAATAGACCGGAGAAGGTCTTTAAACACTCGACGAGCCAGAGCCATTGGCAAATGAAACTACTATTGGGTTTGTGATTTTTATCATTGCTCACAAGGAGAAATTGTTTGCTTAATGTATTTAGTTAACTACTTCTAGATAATAAAACGTACCTTCCAAGTGAACTGCATAGTTAAATTCTTTCGAGAATGTCCTAGGTAACTGCGTCTACTCCATCGTTTTCTATAACTTGACTTAGAAAATACACTCAACTGAGCCTGCTAAATATTTGAGTTTGAATCGTTTCGATAAATGAGGTAGAATCTCAAGTAGTGTGAAGTTTATATTTCCCATACAAGTAAATAATAGTTATAAAAGTTATCAATTTTCTTACTAATTTATTCGGTACGCAGTACAACGTTTTAATTGTAAATTTTTTTGAACATTTGATTGCGTCCTTTTCTCCATATTTGTGTTTAATATTTTAGTAGAAAAATTACAACGGAAGAGTGTAAATTCATACATCAACCGTCCAAATATAGTTTTAATGCTCATTCAAAATGACATTTTTTCATTCCACTGTTTTATTTTAAAGCAAGTTTTATTTACAGGTAGGCTAACTACATGTTTACTTTATATACAAATTTAAGTATGACTTATATTGGCGAACTGTTATTGTCCACGAACTTTAGAACAGTGTTGAAACGAAATAACATATTATTTTCTTGTATGAAACTAAGCATTCATGGGACTGATTACGAGACTATTAGTAAATAGACTAAATAGGTGACTTAAAGGAAGAAAATAGAGTAATAAAAGTAATTACATGGTATAAAGAATTATATAGAGAAAAAAAGGATTGTAAAAAATATATTGTAAGTAAATTTAATATCAGTACATCATAAAATTGTTATATATTTTATATACATCATCACTTATGACCTTTTTTTGACTAACAATGTACATTTTTTGTGTTTTTACTGGAACACAACATTTCGTCTCGTGATTTGAGTCGTCGTCAGGTAAAGCCACAAAAAGTTTATACTGTTCGTCCAGAACAGGTCATAAGTGATAATTTATTTATTTATCTTTAATACATTATGGACGTAAATAGTAGAATTATTTGTTTTCTTTGCTCTTCTTTTGACTGTCTGATGTCGCCAACTGAAACAAAAACGAGAAATTATCTCCTTAACCATATTTTGTTTGTTTCAATGTAAAACTGCGCTGAAATTTCTCTCTTTCGATTTTCCTGCGTGCTTTTTGGAAACGTCCTGACAGATTTTTCCACAAACTACTGACGGTACACCTCGTTGTATGTATTGTATGTCGAAGCTTATTGTCTTTTTGATCAATTTTCCAATAAATAAAATGTTTGATAAAATTTCCTGAAAAAGGAAATGTTTCATACTACTCCTTCCTTAGCCCATTATCGTTTCTTCTAGTACGATATTTAAAGTTACAACCTAAATATTTCGTGTATTTTAATTTTCGAATTTCTAAAATCTTTTAAAATCCCCATTTTATAAATATTTCGAGTGATGTACTTTAGATTTCCATAGTTTAAAATTTTCAGTCAATTAACCAAAAACTTTTATTGGAAAATTAATTTTTGTTAATACTTATATCGACCTATTTCATGAAAAGAGGAAGTGTTATATTATCGGAAGTGTTGCCTCAAAATCGCTACCCTGCACACTATCACTTGAATTTCATTCTGCCTTCTCATATATTTATTCTGGAGCGAATATTTTAAAATTTGTTAAATTTATTGACCAAATTTCGGAATATAACGTTTTGCCACCCAGTATTAGACCTATACATTGCAGAGAGCTTAGTGTGAAAGTGAACCAAGATCAAATTTACAAAGACTTATTAACAATTACGAGTTCCACTCAATCACACCAAACGTAATGATCCTCTTGAACACTAGCAACTTTCACTGAAATCACTTTTTCCGCTTAGACATGATTACGTTTGTGAAAATAAAAACGTTTGAATTTCACGCGTACACCTGGGTTAAGAGGATTGCATAACTGAGGGGATAAGTAAGTTTTGCCTTTCTGAAAGATTTTGAAATATGTTTTATCAATAGATGTGGGTACGTAATAGAACATCAGAAGCAAAAAAACAAACAAACAAACAAACAAAAACTTGAAAATACTTATATGTGCTAGTATTTACCATGTATATTTATACAATGGTCACTTGAGACTAATTTACTTCATAAAAGTAATTATCATTAAAATCATAATTACGAATTATCAGGAATACTTGATAAACATAAGTCCAAATTGACTACAACAATCCAATATCACCATTATATATAAATAGTTAAAATCAAAGAAGTCAAATTAAGTAGCTACATTCCTCGTTAATCCTTATCTCGATTTGACTCACCGTTTCGGTGATGATGGTTGAGCATCTGATAATTATATGCATTAAAACTAATCACAATGTGGAACAAGTTCTACCGCATGTACGCAGAGTTTCACATAAAGTAGTCGTAAGGTCAAATTGAAGTAGGTAAGGATGCATTTCAGAAATGTAACATTAGTTAAATCCTCTTATTCCAACAACCAGTTTTCTTTTTGTAAGAATCCCGAACCAATTGGTTTGAAGTATGAATATTATTATTGCCTTTTGATAGTCAGTTATAACGTTTTCATTTTGGTTGATGTTATCATTAGTCTTCACGCGTTTCATCTATTTTTTATGTTACGGTTTCTTCAACTGGAAAGCATGTATTTTTATCGTGTATTAAATACACTCGATCCTTCTAAGACCAGCGTAACAACACAATTATCTGCACTCATCATCTGCACTTGATTATCTTTTACCATTCTAAATACAGGTGGTAAGGATGGCTGCTTTTTGTAATGTTAAAAATGTGTTTCTGGGGAGTTGATGCTCAGATGCAGACTGTGAGGGATGACTCCAGTGGTGGACAGGACTATAGAATATATATACACACGCCATGTTCCATAAGCGAAGAATTTCTGTTTAAAATCTTCATATTTTTGAATTTTATCATTGTAAGTAGCTTGTAGGTTGTGGATGTTGGTTACTGCAATATCTATGATGTGTGTGATTTTCTAGAGTTTGTCTATTAGAATAATATCTGGTGTGTTGTGATGGATTGTCTTGTCGCTGAGGATTAATCTATCAAAATAAATTTTGTAACTGTTGTTCTAGGAAATGGATTTTGGGAAGTACTTGTAGTACCGGACAGTGTCTTCTATTAATCCATACTTCCCGCAGGGATTCTGATGGATAATATTAGCAACCTGATTGTGTCTGTGGGTGTAATCCTCCTGTGATGTGTTGGAAAGTTTCTGGTTTAATTTTGCATCTCCTTCATTTGTCATCTGCTATATCAGTGTCTTGTAAAATAAATTTTCTATAGATTTTTGTACTTATTTCTTGGTCTTGAAATGCCATGAGAAATCCCTCCGTTTCCGAGTATATATCCCCTTTTGTAAGCCAGGCGTTCGACGCAGCTTTGTCGACATGAAGCTCGTGTAGATCATGAGGATGTCTACCATGAAGTTGTTGTTGTTATTATTATTATTATTATTATTATTAACTTGTAGGCTACCATAGTATGGAGTGTACGTTGTACTATCTCCCTAAGGAAGCATTTCACGTAGCGATACTCACCTAATCCTTGCATTCACTTGCTCCCCTCATCATCTCCTCTCTCTCCCTCTGCGTGGGGGTGGGCTGGTGGGCGGTTAGAGGGGGAGGGGGCGGTGGCCACAGAGTGCAAAGCTCTGTCGTCGCGGGACACCCGCCGGGTTGAGGACAACGCGTCGCGACGCAGCCAGGGCCGAGCCAGCGACGACGCCTTGCCAGCTCTTACCGCCCACCCACACAGCACAGACATGCTGCTGCTACTTGTCTCCTCTTAGCTCGACCACCAACTCCCTTCTCAACATTCTACATTACTTTACCACACAAGTGATTTCTGGAATAAAAATAACTTTCAGAGTTTATATTCTCTCTTTCGTGAAAAGGATTCGAATATTTCAGTAGGACAACCCTACAATCTAATCTTTCACCTTTGATTTTCGATCATTTTTATCAACCAAAATTTTAGAGACTACGGACCAAAAACGCAACTTTTTTGTAAGTTATTTTTATAATATGTTACTATATATTAATTACTAATACGATGATAACCCACTCTGGTGTGACGGAGGGTCGGAAGTTATAATCAAATTCACCAATGAATTGTTTACATATTCTTATCCTACATGAATAATTTACAAGTTTATTTGACTACTTTACATAAAAAGGGGCCATTTAATTCATTATAGAGGTAGAAGTAACGAAAAAAGTCTGGGGGAGAACCCAAAGCGTCCTCATCTATTATTTAAAATATTTTTGTTATAAGATGTAACTTATAATTTGTTCTAAGGATATTTATGTGAATAAATATATGTACGGAGTGGATTAAGAAAAGCAAACACTTCAAATATCTTCTAAAACAAAAAAGACATCGCACTACAATTAGTCGTGACATAGAGCTAATCGTTTTACGTCTTCAAATGATTTATCTTTTTTATCTACAGTCATATTCGACTTTTTATCTATTTTAAAAATAGATTTATTTATTTGTTTGTTTCACAACTACTTCAAGGTCCACGAGAAGAACATTTATTGAATTGCATCGAATGTTGGAGATTTGGTATATGGACAAGGAAAACTGGACAATTTTTATCCATTGGCAAAGAGTCTCGTCTAGACCGGAGGTAAAATCCTAGCCACAAACGAAACATGATATAAATGTTAATATTTATATGAAATATGTTACAAAAGTATATTTACGAAGAACATCAAAGTTATTTTAAAAGTTACTGAGTGTCTTGGAATACTTATAATATTAGTAAACTTTCTGCATTCTGTAAATACATTTTATGTATATATATATATATATANTATGATGCTAACTTACTATTTACTGTAACAACAGTAAAAGGCCCAAACCAACGGTTGATAAGTTGTGCCGAAGAAACTATCACAAAACGTTTTGAGAAGAGTCCAATTGAAGTCGTATATTTCATTCTAGTTTTTGAAAATGGACATTAATTCTGCGATATTTATGTGATTTGATGAAAATTTGGTTATCCATTTACCTTTATTTCAATTGTAATGAGATGGCGTATGTATCAAGAGTGAAATGTGTGTTTCTATCATTAAGACATCTCCTTTACCAAACATTATTGCTAAAGAAGTTTTTTCAATTGGAATTATTGAACACCATAAAGAATGATAAATGTCCTTAAAACTCTAAAGGCCCGACTTCGCTCCCGCTACATCTTCCCGCATAACACATTCACTCACACTAATTGAATATCGTGCATCGTAAAGGAAAAAATAAATAGGCAATAGAGGGCGCGTGAACTTCCGGTGGGCTGCAATGTCACAGCGCGTAGCCGTTCTTTTGTGCGTCGGTCACTGGCTTCGTTTTGTGGCGTCGCCGCTTCACATTCGTCGGTCTCTTAGTGCCTCCTCGTTTGCTGTCGGTTTGAGGTCGCGTCTTGCGCTGCTTTGCTCGAGCAAGTACGCACATTGCGAAAGAAAACTGAGACCCCTTCTGGAAATGGCTTCCTAGTAATACACACTGCCCAACTCTTGGCGGACCTGCTTCCAAAGATATTTGTGAATTTTCTCCAATACATAATTCAGTTATTCGGATAATTTCAAGGAGTTCATTGTGTAAAGAAAATATTCTTCTGGGAATGTATGATATTCATAATTGTGAAAATTTGTATTGTTAGGTATTGACGGAGAAGATAAAACGAGTTAAAACCTCTTTCATGACCAATCATGTCACACATGTCATGTAAAGAAGTTAAAATTCTTCAAATGGAAACAAACATTCCTCCTACAGATATAACAAAAAAGTCCATAAACACCGTTTTTATATTATTTTTCCTTTTTATACCATATTTCTTCAATTTCGATTACCAGGATTACCTCATCCTCGAAGTTCTTCACCATTTTTATGCTGAGAATTGTAATATTCGTTGATTCAAAAGGACTAGATTAATTTTTTGTGACAAACTAAGTCCTATTTTCCAGAGTCTATCCGAATGTGAATATACTGTGCGGCGACTACAAGGAGCGCAAGACTTCGTTCTTCACTGCGCACCACAAAGACGTGAGGATGGCCTCCGCCATTCGGAAGAAGGACATGACGTCGAGTCGGTGACGGCTCCAAAGAGAGAGAGAGAGCGAGTGGAGGTAATCCGAGACACGTGACTTCAAGACGCTGCTGCTGGCGTGAGAGGTGATGGTGGTGCACTGCACGTGTGAAGTATTGCTCCACGTGTACTTTTGTTTTGCGCTGCGACCCTTTGTGAGATGGCGGAAGGTGGCAAAGGCTGTCGGAGAAGGCCGTTAACGGAAATTGGGAGTGAATGCATTGATGAAGTCTCTAAGGTTTCATTCGCGTCGATAATATTGTTAGGTGCAAGAGAAAATGAGTGGTGTGAATCGAATCAGCTCAAGTGTCATTAGGCGTTTTTTTTAGTTTTTTCAAGTGCCTTGTTTTCACTTGAACAATATGTTTATAGTTATCTGAAAGTCAATCCCTGGTAAAATACAAAATATAACATAAACAAAAAAAAATATTTAAAAATTTTAAATTCCGTTTTCTTTTGCAAAAATTTAAGAAATAAATACTATATGACTGATGTTAATTACATTGTTTGCATTCTTTCAAGATGCACCGTTAATCTCATTCAAGATGTGCAATCGCCTTGACCACCATTTTTCTCTTTTCCTCACAAATAAACTATGTTTACAAATTCCGATTTCTCTCAACAATTAGTGCGTAAACAGTTTTTACACAGAGTGAAGGTAGTTCATATTCCATTATTACTTGAGATTAAGCTGAATATGTTCCAGTCCAAGGCTCTTTTAGAGAGTGCATTAAAACGGACATTTTTATTTTTTATATACATGTTAAACTTTTCATTAGTTTAAGGCGGGAACAAACGAAATTATTTTAACTTAACTCCAAATCCATCTCACTGGCATTGTCAAATGACAATATAATCTCTAATTTCATATTACATACATAGGATCTGTCACAGTGGAACATAATTAATATAGTAATTTGGTCAACTTTTCGAAAATATTTTATTTACTGATGGCCAAACCTGACATGTGTAGGTGTGGGCTTTCGAACCACCGGCGAAGGTTAAGTAAAATATTGTGCATGTAAGCATACGGTAGAACCGGTTACGGATCTAGATTTTATTATAATTTTTTATTTGAAACGAAGGCTTAGATCTCTGGGGTACTTAGAAGTACGGAAAGTTTGGTGTAAAACGGTGCGGTTTCAAGGCAATATAATACTCTGTAGGAGTATATTTTTTATGGAATTAGAAAGTGTACGTAACAAACATGTATCAAAATACAAGAAAATGTTATTCTTATCTCATCAAATCTGGATGAAACTCTTTCTCTTATTCCGACCTTGGACATAACCACACACATATTATATCCAGATTGTGTGATCTTACGTTCAAGATATTATGCACTGACTTTTCCTTACATAAAAGCATTCCAAAATCCAGTTGCTCTTATCACTCTTTCCACATTTTTGTTAAACTTATTTTTCCTCATTTTTGTTAAACTTCTCTTTCCTCGTTTTAGTTTAAGACGTTCATTATGCCGCCCCTAGGCAAGAGTCTAACGATTCTTTATAAAAATCCGCATAGACTCGAAGGGAAACCGGAGAAAAACCCGAAGGAGCCATTTCATAATTTTCTACGACATTTGAACAACCAGGAACTTCATAAATAAGGGCGAGGAGAGTTATATATAATGTAACAATAAAACCACCAGAAATATGGAAAATACGACTGATGCGATCCTAGTTTAGACAGGCGAACTACTGTTGCAAATCACGTTTCTTCGAATAGTGATGATTCTCAAGAAAATACGCAGATACGAGTAGCTGTTGAATTTACTTCGCTCCTTTCGATTAGTATGTGTCACGTGCTTGAGACCAGTGATTGTTGTTTTTGGTGCACAACATCGACTGGTCTACAAATGAAGCCCCCTCGCCCAATTGCGCAAAATCTTTTCTGGTAGTTGAAATTTGGAATTTTATCGGTTTTCACTAATTTGAGTGTTACTGTTTCAATGTATGCAGCAATTGACTGAATTATAGGAAAAAACGCAAAATCCGTTGTACCGACAGTGGTGGTCTTCACTTCCAAGACCTCGCTGAGTGGTAACGCGTGAATTCAAACCCTGCTCGGCCGAATTACGTGGGGTTTTCAGCTAGGGTTTCTCTCACCGACTCCAGGCAAATGTCGGTTCAGTACTATAAGTACCCGGGCAACCCAACAATTCATCTTCCTAATTTCCTCAACGATTAGATAGAAAAGCAGGTCTCATTGCCAGAACCTCGCCAAAAGGCATAAAATAAATAAAAACAAAATCTCCGATACCAAAAGAATGCATCTAGGGAAGTATAAGTAGAGATTTTGAATTATTGTTGAAATGGTTCAACGAAATATCGAGTGGAGAGGAGAGCTCAATCGACGAGGAAGAATCAGATGAAAAGGAAGAGAATGTGACTGTAGAAAATGACGATCATGACAGAATCTGAGCAAGAAATATCGGAGATAGATCAGCATGATTTTGAAAAAGAGTATGAAACGGAAGAAGAAGAAGAAACGTATGAGGACTCTGACAAACTTTATTGAAAGAAAGACTAGATCACCAAATGGAAGGAAGACACACCTAGTACTCACAGAACACAATAAAATTGTTTCCTGGAACAAAAGGTAATGAACGAAATGACAGAAGTGAAATTGATCGCTTGAGGCTTTTTATGAATGATACGGTCATAGGATTCATGTTTCTAACAACATATATATCGATAAAAATAGCAACAAATTTGAACTATTCCGAGACACCAAGCGAACTGATGAAAGACAAACAGCAGCTTTCATTGGAATTCTCATTCTCATTGTAACTTTCAGAAGTTCACGAAGAAACTTGGAAAAAATTTGGGATAATTTCAAATGATGTGAAAGTGAAGAGTGAGAAGAGATTTCGATTTCTAACTAGGTGTCTGAGGTTTGACGACGTAAGGACGAGAGATAAAGAAGAGAAATAGATAAGTTGGCGCCCTTTTGAGAACTTGTAATAAAGCGACCTTAAACCCGAAATGAGGCGAAGGGCACGAGTTCTTCTACTACCTCCTCTCCTCAATAGACCATAAAAATATGTCGGACGCTGCCATACTTGTATTAGAAGACGAGACAAATCTACACGTAGACGTCGTTCGCGATGCGATAGATTTGCATCCAAAG
Source organism: Laupala kohalensis (assembly GCA_002313205.1). Lineage (NCBI taxonomy): Eukaryota > Metazoa > Arthropoda > Insecta > Orthoptera > Trigonidiidae > Laupala > Laupala kohalensis. The sequence continues at coordinate 1,315,215 of NNCF01127626.1, forward strand.
AATACACGAGGGATACTTGCACAGCACGCTTGATTGAATAAAAATGCCCTATGTTGGGGGTCCCGAACAGAAAATTTTTAATTTTTTTTTATTAGTTTCAACATTTGTATTCCTAAAGTTGTATATTTTTTGTTAAAAGTCATTAAATGCAGATGCTTAGAAAATAAACAAGGAAACTTCATAATTATTTATTTATACTCCTAACAAAATATATTTAATAATAATAATTTTATTGTCCAAAAGCAGTATAAACTGCTTATGATATCGTGGAGGACAATAAAATAATTTACTTCCCCGGAACAAGTGGAAAGAAAGGAATTCATATTTTTATGAGTGTATCATACGGAGTATATCTGATGAAGAAATCACCTCATATCACCCGTTCATATAGTTAAGTTATATTTGAAGAAAGTGAATAAACTTGTGAAGTCTTCCTTCACGCACATTCATTAATATCGTTTTCTTCATTTTGGAAGAGTAAGCATACTGAAAACAAATCTCGTATGTTTCTAGAATTAACATATATTTTTATAATTTCATTATTTCGTGGTCAAAATTAGTTGAACCGAATACATTTCTCACTATTCACATTTGTTTAATTTTGGTTTGATCGTTTGAATACTGTTTCACAATTCGGTCTTCATATGTATATACAAATAAATTTATTTTAATCCTGTTTACTAAACTTCCTTAATTTAGAAAACGGGTTATTATCTTCAATTTTGCTTATTATTTTACTCTAGATAAAATAATAGAAATTAAATTATTTACGTCATTTGAAAGGGCATTGCATGACATTATATATTTTGTTTTGGTCCGAGTAAATATTTCAGAGAAAAAAAGAGAATTAGAATACTAAGAATTAGAACTAAGCACCTTGAGACTCGTCTAAAGCAAACGAGCAATGTAATGCGGAATAAACAAAATTGAAGCAGAAGCGAAAGAAGGCAATGAAGTAATATTAGGAAGCACTTCTTGGAGACTACGACATGCTGATTACTTCCTTCCAAATTGCACTCACAGTTGGTATATTTTGTATGCAAATTTTATGTAAATGTTCTCATATGCAAAAAAGGCAGCAGAGCGAATTCCAAAATACGTCTGAGAGATGTAGCAGTGCCACATGGAGAGAAGATTGTATCAAGGAGGTTCAATTTCATCATTGCTTATGTAGAGTTGTGATAATCATGTTTGTATATTATTAATCTTCATGGCTAATGATTCGCTTATAATTTGAATTGTATTTATCAAATCCTTAAGATACGATGTAATGTATTTGTCATTTTCTATATTTTTTCCAAGATTTTCCTTTCTTTTTTTGTATAATAGGAATATTAGGATTGTGTCACGCGTCATATTGGAACGGCAATTGAGAAAATGTTAGAAGAAAAATGTGGTTTTCTGAAAACAGGAAAAGTGGTTTTAGAATGAAATACTTATCCTCCATCCATACTAGCACAGTTATTTTGACGAAAGGGATCAATGAATTTAATGCACGTTTGGTATCTTACTAAATACTATCGGTGTTCGTGCTATATATTTTGTGGTAAGGAAGTATTTGACTGAAAATTTTGCCATAAGCTCAGTTAAATAAGCTTCCTCTTTTTTTGTACCACGTTAAGTTATTGTTCCTAGGATTAGAAACCGTGCAGGACAAGAGAAGAGTTTTGGAAAAAGAATCCAATATGAAAATATGATGGTTATGAGATTGGAGAACTGAAATGTTGGATGAAACGATTGAAGAACTGAAAAGTGAATATGATTGTATTAGTTACGAAGATGCAACTTCTTATTAGAAGATGCAACTTCTTATTAGAAGTTGTATCTTCGTAACTGATACAATTCGCTATACAATATTGATGAGAAATACCACAAAATGTCTCAATAATAATTCCAATAATTTTGATAGAATAAGCTTATATGTGGTATTTCTAAGATTTTTCCAGAATGAGCATATATGTAACATCATTTAACACTGAAAACATTAGTAAAGATTCCGTCGAATATTTTTATTCGAGTAAATTTATGGAAGTTTTCTGTCTCTGTTTTAGAACACTCTGTAACCAAGACGAATAGACTAATTCTTGGACAAAAATGCTCTTGGAGTAGATTTTATCTTGTTTGGTAGTAAATTATGAATAACTGTTTATGCTTAGTTCACGGGACTACCAGAATATTGTATAAAAAAATCCCTCCTGTTTTATTTGTGTAGTTCTCCGTACAGAATAATCTAACAAACTACAGAACGGATTTCATTTGCTGTATTTAATTCCTGTATTATTCCCGACATTATATCCGGTAATGAATAAAGGGTTTCACAAGAAAAGTTAAGGTATTTTGCGTAAATAGTTAAAGGTACGTTCAATAATGTATGCCAATACTAATCACCTCAAGGATAACACAAATTATTAAAGTTACTATTAAAATCATGTTAAAATACTTGAATAACAAAATTAATATAGAAAATAAACATCTCTTTCTAACTAAATTTACTCGTGGTATTGTGCTTTTCACAAAAATATGTTTTGTTTTTTTAATAGTAACATGTTAATAAATAGTTTAGGTTTTACAAGGTCATATGTTGCAAGTGTGACGTCTATAAAGGGATATTTAAATCTATCATGTAAAAATGTGTTATACATGTCTGTCCACGCTTTGTTATAACAAAGAGTGAAACAGTAACATAACAAAACTCTCGGAAAGAGCTAGAGTTGGTCGCAAATTATTATACACAAGCATTATCCATTGCTTTCCTTAGCCGTTTTCCGGACAGATAGTCGTGAACGGTTGTTGGATCCTCTCTTCTATAATACATTTATGCGCTCGTGTTGCTTTATGATAAAAACAAGAATAATTTGTTGCTGAAGATTTGATAAAATACCTCCCCCAATACTTTATTTTAATATTTTAGTAAAGAAAGTGCATGTGAGAAAGTTTTTAAATTAGTGTTCAACTAACATTCATATGAAGTATCAGATCCATTTTCATTATTTTTTGTGGGAAAGGTAGGTTTTCTCGTTTACTCTGTGGATACTCAATATCTCATTAAAATTTTGTCACGTTTCGACATTTTATGATGATAATAATTATATATCATCATTAAAATATGTTGACACCATTAGTTAGAAGTAAAAAATTGATCACAGTATAATCATACCGTTCTTATCTGTATCTGCACACTGTGTGAAGTTTATTGCCCCCTTCTGGTTATTCAATATGAGATTCAGCAATAGATAACAAGTTTGTAGTGATCAAATTGTAATTATTTTCTTGACTCTAGACCTACTCCGTTTCGGGAGTTGAAAGCGTATTTGTTTATTTTATGAGCTTAAATTGTTTGAAGAGATATAATTTGTATCAGCACGTCAAATGATTTTAAAACTTCGCGAGGTTTGACCAAAGTGAATTAATACTGTAAAATATGTATTAAGTAAATGCGAAATGGTATGAAGTGTGGGTTTTCGGTTCTCCTACCTATTGTAGTACCAAACCTAAGTTCTCCGAGAGCTCACTACATTTACTTTGAAAAATGTTTTTCAGGACTGTTGAAAGAAGTGGTAGTGCAGGATACAGAAATTATTGTACCGAATCTATAACTAATTTTGAAGTGAAGTAAACTTATCCAGGAGTAATACTAACAGATAAAAATTTCAGTACATTTAAAAAGAAAAAAAGAACACTTTTGAGAAATTTACCACAATATAAGATAATTTTATTATCAAGTATTCTTTAGTTTAAAATAACACATATTCTATAGCACGTGTATCGACAAGAAGCAGATAATATTTTTATTTTAAAATAAGAACGAAATTGACATCGATTCGGTCAGAATCACTGCGCACAGAAGGATAAAGGTTTCGTGGAAAACACATTTTCCGCATCGGGGACCCCCAAAGCGGAATGTCTTTCGAGATTTCACGATATAATTTTTCACAATTGTATTTCTTTATTTGTAAGTGAAAGTGAAAACGTGGTACCCTCATGTACTACTATCTAACATAGAATATATTGTAAGAAACAGAGTAACGTGCATTGCGAGAAGTGTCTGGAGTGAGTTGACTTCTTACTCCACCGTCCCCCCTTTCCCCACCCCCCACCCATCGACATGTGAGTGAGTGAGTGACAGCCAAAGCCAATGCGACTCGCAAATCCTGAGCTGTAATCCGACTGCTGCGAGCATACCTTTGTGTATTTTTGCGTACCGGTCTGCTGATTGGCGAGCGACTGGAGCCGGTGTGGGGAGGGGCCAGGGGTGTATCGCCGGCGTCGAGATGTCCACCTGGGCGCCTGCCTGCCGTCGCCTCCACCCACTCCCTTGGTAGCTCCGCATCCCTAGGTTCTAAAGAACCGCTGCTGCGTTGGCCCTGTGCCCTGGGCCTCCGGCTGTCGCTCTGCTTCTCCTTCCACACTCCAGCGGCTCACCGACGACAAGGGAAGCAATAATGGCTACCGGTTGACTTCGAGACGAGGAGATCAAGCTGAAGAAGAAAGGCGCATTCACGTAGTGTTATATTTCTTTCAAAGATCAGATAGTTATCCATTCTTTTCAGAACATAATCCCAAATTTTTATTTTAGACCGTGACACATCTCGAATGGGGTCTTGGCACAACGCTTGGTATCAAGCTCGCTTTTTGTGAGACTTAAAGAAACTTGAGAATGATGATAGAGAAAAGATCCTACTGTAGCATATACCTCAGAAAATCAGTCTCAAACCTCTGTAATCAGCGAGAAATTTCAGGTTGTCCACAGAACAATCTGGATTTTCTGTTGAAGAAACTAAGTTGTCGGAGAATATTATAGCTCACCTATGCATTGAAAATTATTCCTGTCTCCATTATGGGAACTTTTGGGAATAAAATTACGTGACGTGCTGGACTATTTATCTAACAATAAGTAGAAGAAGAAAATCTATTCCTCTTCCAATAATCGTTCTAAATGAGAATACTGATGTTCCAAACCATTATACCTTGTAATATGGTCCACTTTCTTTTATTCAAAACAAAACTGATATTTCTTTAAACAATTAGATAAATGATACAAAAGTAAGAAGTGAATACTTTGTTTGCAGATTTAATTTTTCAGAAATGAAGTAATCGGTAGAAAACGGTTGATAGCTTTCTTTCGAATATCGATGTTTCTAATAAAAAAGAATAGAAAGAAAGAACAAATTGCAAGTGTGTACGGCTATCGACCTCAAATTAAATGCTCCGTTATCAAATAACTCGGTGAGAAAGTAACATATACGACATGTTGTTAATATTACTCACATAAGGCCTTCTGTCAACATTTTGAGAGAATCCTTTCTAACACGTTTTGGTCAAGTCTACACAAAAGCCAACATTACCTATCCATTCCGCAATAAAAAACTGATTAACAAACCCCGTACTTAGTGAGAAATGATTGTATTTTGCTTCAGAGTAAAAGTCAGACTCATCGAGTTATCTCAGTGCGACTAAAGCGTTACACAATATACTGTCTAATGGTTGGCCACATCCATGGGAGCACTTTGACTATGGGGTTGTCTCACGTGCCATTGCTGAAGCAACATCGACCGGTTGCCGGTAATCGCTAGGTGGGGATGGGTCATAATGCCATCCGGGCCATAATACCCTCTGACACCTTAATTTGTTTTGTTATTTGTTGAATATTTTCGAATCATATTTGAGAGTAAGGTATAATCAAAACTCAAATCAAACATTTCTTTGACCTAATTCATGTTCAATGAAGTGTGAAACAACATTCGTATTGTGGACAATGTAAGGCCAGGCGGGGTAATTGTAAACAAGGGGTAAATGAAAAAAACTCATTTTAGCAACGCTGAGAGAATCAGAGAAACTAAAAGATGGTCAAAACTAGACGACTTTTTTATGTATGGATGGAATATAAAAATTCTGCGCATTTGAACACAGCCGTACTAACACTGCGCATTAGAACCTTATGAATATTGAGCTATCCAGAAGATTGAAATTCGAAGTTGCGTTAATTGCGTTTATTGCTCGATAGTAGGTAAATTATTGAACTGCATGTTATTTTTATATATTATTGTCATTAATATACTTCGGTAACAGAAAATCATCTTCTAGGAATTTTATAGGTTCCATAGTTCCATGTTTACGTTTACCCCACGCTTTTCTGTGATCGGGACATTTGTGAACATAGTTATTTGATATTATTTTCGCTCAGTTTCGCAGTGAAATCGACGCGTGTTTCTGAATTGACTTGCAATTACCCACATTTACTAAGTTTTAATAATATTTCTAAGATAATTATGTTTATAAGATTTTGAAATGTCAGAAGATTCCGATAAATATTTCGAAAATATGGAAGACAATCTTCTAGGAAAGCAACAAACCAACGTACCAACCGTATATGCCAACCGCAAGAAACATTGCACTGCGTATATTCTCACTTCAGAACCTGGAGAGGGACAAAGTAAAAAGCACATTTAATGTGTTTATTATGACAAACAGGTCTGTGAGATGAATAGGAATACACTGAAAAAGATTTGACACTGCAAAAAACAAATTTTTTTCTAGATGATGACAATTTTTTTTTGAGAAAAAATCAATGTCACCTTATCTAGTTAGTTCAAAAGAAGTAGCGAAAATGTTATTGCGCTTTCTGGCAAAGTGAATATTCGCTTTTAACTCATTGTTTTTATACGTTTTGGTTAGATATTTTTGTGGATGAATTTAAAAATTATTACAATACGTCTTAATTCAAAGGATTTATCACGAAATATAACAAATAGAATGTGTATAAGTAAGATTATATAAGTTCTATCTGCGTTATAGGACGTTCTGATGATCAATAAAACTGTAGGGGTTTTATGGAATTAGTAATAGAATACTCAACTAAAATAGGGTTACTCTGTTCATGTAAACATCGACTCGTAATAAATGTAAACATAGAATCAGTAGGGTCAAAATATAATTTAATATTCCTACAACTATAATGATACACTAAGTGGTCTGTGGAATTTAAAGTGAAGTATTCAATGCTATGTGAGGTACGAAGGATGGTGACCGCTGTCTTAAGTAATCACTGTCATCTTGTTGAGGGCAGGTGACCAGGGCCACTGACCTCAGTAAGAAATGAAAATTTGCTGCGATGACTGTTTCATTTCCAAACCTCCTCAATCTGAAGTAAGAAGTTGACCGCATCGGATGGCGTGATCTATCATAGCCAAACGAATGTATTACTTATGTCGTATATTGAAAACACGAGGATCCTGAAGCAGCAGACATATCTGATATATTGTAAATTGACTATGAAGTAGAGTTGCTTCCCCAGGAACAGTTTTGGGAAGAGGTGAATCCTAAGCAGAGACGAATGGCTGGACGTGTGAATCGCTGCCGAGCACCAAGGTCTCTTGAATGGGGCGTTGGCAGTCGCCGCATCAGCTAGTGCCATCCGCTAGCCTATCCAGCGATGGTCGCTGCCCCTCTAATTTACCTCTCGTGTCGCTGGTACCCGTCTCTCCCTCGTTGCCGCTGCCACGCTCGCACCGCCCTGTGCTTGCGGGGAATGTCCAGAGAGGCAGTGCGTGGGAGAGGAGATGAGGGTGCAACCTCCCACCTCACTCGACGCGACGACGCGGCCGCCCAAGCATTTTTGCCGGGGAAAATGTTGCCAACGTAGGATTGACGGGGCAACGTATGCAACGGGAGAATAGGTGTTGTGGGTCGTAAGATTTTATGTGGCGACGCAGATGAAGAGACGGAGGAGTTACCTTTGCATTCGTCATTGGAGCAGCTTTGCTAAACAACATATGGAATACATTGCTGTTATTAATGCTTAAATGATTTTTATATTATAGTCCAGGTATTAATGTTTATTTAATGTTGATGGGGAACTAGTTGCTTTTATCTCTTCAGTTAGTACGTCAATATGTTCTACATCGAATCTTTTGTACAACAATGACTCAAGATACTGAGAGATAATGAGGCATTTCCCATAATTGCCGAAACTGCTAACATGATCTCGAAAATAATTGGTGAGAAAAATTGTACGTAAAATTTTAAACATAAGAATTTGAATTCGAAAGGGCAGTGCATGAATCTGCAAAACAGCAAAATTTCTAAATTTGTATGAAGTTTGAGGAAAATTTCTATTCTATGGCAATATTTAACGGACTAGGTTTTTCGTTTTTATTCCTCAAATATTTGTAGTTTCTGAGAAGTTAAAAAGACATATTAGCAGTTTCTATTTAAATCTTTTGTATAAATATTTTAAATAGTTTTCAACAAAGGAGTGTTAACTTTTCTATAAACACTGTATGAAATATATTTTCTAGACTAAAACGTTTCTCGGATCACAGCGGAAAAATATTACTTCTACATACAATAAGCTAAATTTCAGCGTTGTGTTATTCAGTTGAAGTATGGATATCTGTATTCTAGTTACCTCTCTATGTCACATAATCAAGTAATGGCGATTATCGATAGTGTCCGGTTTCTACACTCCATTTGATTCTCAGAATATGTCAATAATTATTAATCCTATTCACGAAATTTCATCTTGTTTTACTATTTCCATTTTAAGTGTTTCGAGCAATGTTTAATTTAATCACAACTTGCGTTCACGAAAAGAATCTAAAGATTGTTCGATTTACTGTTTTGTATTGTTCAGTTTTCTTCTCAATATTTCTGAAAACGAAGGTAACAAAGATGAATGTAACCCGGTAAACGTAGATAAAAACACGAATAGGGTAAATAAAAAAAGAACAGTAGCTATTTAATTTTGTTTCAACCCCGAAAATTAAAATAAAATTTGACAGACATATGCACACAATGAATTTGAGAGTATGTTTATTTGAGACAATAATAGAAAAATAAAATGCAGGTGACTGTAAAAATTCTGTTGATAAAATGAAGTAAATTTTGTTTGAAATATACGTGTGAAAATAGAGTATATAATGTGGTTTTAAAGAATCGAATGAGAATATGGAATCGAGAATCGAAGTAAAATATGTGGTATCGATATCGGAATCGGTGCATCATTAGAATAAAATGTTCTGTAATACATCAGTTATCAAGGAAAATCATTGCACCTCGCATTTCGTACTGAAATATTGTCTTTTGAGAACTATTTCAGTTTGTTTCTAACTCCAAATTACTATATTTTCATTTCTCAGTACATTCATGAAACAAATAAGTTAAACGAAATAAACGACGTTCCTCTATTCTTTTCGTCATTACACAGCAAAATTAATAGTCTTATTGAAAATCCGCAGATTTGTAAGCACAAAATTTGGGATATTTGAATAACTATTCTTTCTAAATCGCTATTGGTATGTTATAACAATATACAGAACAGAAAAATCAATAACTATCTATTTCCAACCTTGGGAACAAAGTGTTCTACAAATATGCAAATGCAAAAGTATACATAGAATAATAATACTCAATATCTATGATACAAAGAGGCAATAGTTCACACTGCCAACAGTTTACCCATATGCAGGAGGTCTCTATTTTACTTATTATTGGCATTGTGAGTATATTTAGTTCAGTCGTACTTTTCAAATGTGTCAAAACAGCCAACTTTTCAGACACTGCTAAACAAATTGAAGATGCAAACCGCAGCAGTATGAATCTAGATTACTTATCGTAATATATCTCTTAGCTTGTAATCAGTGTATATTGTGCTTTCATCCACAGTGGTAATTCGTATGGCTTATAAGAAGCGATGTATGAACCAATTATACGTTGTCATGTAAAAACGTTAAATTACATACAAAGTGTTGAATTTATGACTATCGGAGATCTGTTGGTTTTGAGCTATCTCTGTGCGAATTTCATCAATTCAGTAATTTAGAGGTATTTTCACATACCCAAATAGATATGGTCACTTTCACAAGTATTATACAAGTAAGTGAAAAAATAAGATAGTAAACATAAAGAAAAAATTCTACTTTCATGATATGTTATTTTAAAAAAACTATTTTTTATGAAGCAAAAATTGTTCAATAATTGTAACCTGTAATTTTCGTTTTAACGAATGATTCGATACTGAGAAAGTCGTTTACACTCTCTGGCAGGTAGCAACCGAATTCTTTACTTTCATTTATTACCCAAGATTCAGAGTTCAATTACTTTATACGGGAACATTTTATTCCGACCGAAATTATCTCATTAAATGAATATCACTTTACCAATCTGATGATCGCGCCCTTGTCGCCGCCAGGGAATCCTTCGGAGCAAGTTTCTTTGCTCGCTGCTAGATGCTGCTGAGAACGTTGTCAAGACATGCGCCTTGTTTCTGTTTTCCGCCACGCATTGCGCTTCGTTCCATGCCTCCGGTTTCCCGACATACTTCCCTACTCATTCTCTTCATTTTCTAATTACCTTTTATGAACATTTTATTTAAAACCCTAGATTCCCTTTTTTAATACTTTTATGTGAATTCAAAACCTTTAAAATATGCAAAGGCAGTGCTAGGAAAAATAGAATAAAACAAATAAAACGTTGGCAGAAAAAAGCAGGTTTAGAATTATTTATCTTAACTTAAACTTAAAAACAAACTTCACCAATCATATACATGAAATAATTTTTATATGTTCACGGTGGAATATATTACAGCTTATGGAGATAATCATTTTCAAAAATACACTATTGGAAGACAGTAAATCATAGTTACAAAAATAAATAAAAAATATGGAATATCACTTAAAAACTGTTGTGAAACTCACGAAATGAAAATACAGAGCGATATGTTGTTAATACGGCGTTCGCAAAAAACCTTTTTATAGGAACCTAACTGTACTAGGTTATTAGTGATATATCACTGGAAATTGTTGCACCATGTTTTCCCCATTGTAATTCATAATATTGAGTGTATACAGAAAAAAATTACAATGTGAATTTATGATGTTTGAGTAAGTTCTTCATCTTAAGTAATTGTGTACTTCAACACTAAAATTAGGGAACCATTGAAATCAAAGAAATATTACAGAATGTAATAATAATAATAAATTTATTGTCAAAAAACAGTACAAACTGCGTATGACCACGTGGAGGAAAAAAAAACTAATTTACTCTCCGGAAGCAAGCAAGGGACCATCCCATCAATTCCGATCAAGGGCCCTAAGGCAGAGGCGGATTCAAAAAATTCAGCAAAAATTCCTANATAATACATATATTATGTCAATATGTTTGTAATTTAACGCAAATATGTTTGTAAATTTACATGTACAAGTTAAGAAGTACATGTACAAGTAAATTTACATGTACAATGTAAGGACAGGATGTAACACAAATAACGGATACTCTTAGAAATCAGTAGGTACGTTTCAACTATTACTTTCCTCTGCTAAGAAAAGAATGAATTTTTCAGCGATTTACATAATGTTTTATAGAAAATTATCAAAAATGGTGAAATTCTTTAAAACGGGTCTGACGAGCAGCCAGAGGTGGTTTATTGAGCATGATCGTCAATGGGAAGCGGGTAGGCTGTACTGTTTCTGTGGAGATACCAATAAATAGTTTCATTGTATCTGCTGATATTATATTTATCAATCTACATGAAATTGTATGATGGGACCGAGATGTCACCAATTCAAACTCCAGGGCGACATTGGGTGAGTTCAAGTAGTATCTCAAATAAAAGATATTTCAGTCTGTCTTCTCACGTCAGTTAAAAGAAAAATTAAAATATAAGAGCAATATTAGAGCTCCAAAATACTTTAATATCTCTACGCTACATCATGAGAAAGAAAGTCTAATTATAACACGGACACAAAAAATAAAAATTGGTCTGACCCGATCTGTGTAAATTTTTCAAGGTTACTTCCCCTTTGCATAATGTGCAAGTAAAACTAAGAGAACATAACCGATGCGCTTTCACTCCCCCATCGTCCTCTCTCCAAGAAGAACAATGCCTCTTTCCTCCCTTACACTATAAGCTGCGTCTTGGCAAGAGAAGGAAGGAAGAAGAGCTGAAGGAAGGATGAGGTGGAAGAGGAGGTGGGACGGGGAGGAGGGCAGCGTGAAATTGATCGCGGAGCTTCCGCCTCGAGAATTGAGTCGGCAGCGCGTAACGCGGTAATTACGAGCGTGATTTCTCATTGCCCTCGAGATCTCTTTATGAGGCACGTGGGTCGCACGTGGGCGGAAGCTCGTGCGGAGAGGTCGAGGATAATCAGGGATGACCATAAGACAAAGGAGCTATCGCTTATGAATGAAACACTTTGACGAAATAAGCTTTATATTTAGGAATAAGGAAACACACCGGCATGTCACCAAATACTCATAGGATCAATTTGATAAACTTTTGGTGAAAACTGAGATAAAAAAAGAAATGTTAAAAACAAATCGAGAAAAACGAATAAATTCGAAAAGAAAAAACATTATATGGGGTCATCTTATTCGAAATAGACTTGATCGGGTCTTCGAAAACCGATAGTTCACATTTATGAATGATATATGGTTTACAATTAATTAAAACATTAACGGACGAATGTTTAACATAGAATGCAAGAGGTAACGATTCATGTTACTTCACAAATGATTTTGGGAAAAAAATAACTCTGTCCACTAAATCTTTCTCACATTATTAATCGATTTTGTTTTTCTCTTGTTTCTTCGACTCTTCTTTTTTTCTTGGTTACTTATTTCCACTTTTCACTTTCGTCCACTACATTAGATTACACTCCTCTTCCATAAACAATTTCACTAAGTTCAACCTAGTACTCAAAACATCTTCCCATAAACACTTTCCAAACCTTTCGTAGCCTCGTCTGAACTGATTGGATAATTTAGAGAAGAGTTCGATGCCTCGGGTAAATTGTTTCTCTCTTTTACTAATCTGCTGAGTATTTACCAATGTGTTTTTGTCCTGTACTTAATTTAGAAACCATGGTTCCTACATGACGTATAATCTATACTAATAAAACTGAATTATTTGGAATGTAAGGTGGAATCAGAAAAAGTAATAGACGAAACATTTAAAATTTCAAAGAACTCTTCTTAAGGATTATTGCAACTTAAATGCAAAGTATTGTTAATATTGATGAATTAAAATATCAGAAAAGCTATTAAAATAGGCCACTAATCAGTAGATGTGAATGTTCACTCGCATGACTGTTGACTATCAAGGTTACATATGTGCCCGCCAGAGTTCAATTGCGTGACATGTAACTAAAGGTATTCGCATGCGCCATTCCGGGTCTGACATGGTGTCAAAATATGACGTAGCGCTTGCAAACAAAGGAGCCGCGCCGCTTTAATTTAGAGAATTTATCATCTATTGTCAATTTATTGATAAAAAAGAATATCGTAATTAAATTGTGACTAGTTTCTGAATCTGATCGTGATACGGAAATATTCCGATTTTTTAAATAGTTTTTATAATTGCGTGAATTTGTGTTATAACTTAACCAAGAAGACTGGAAGTTTGAGCGTCAAGTCAAATTGTGACATTAGGGTACACAATGCATTTGGTACTAAAGAACATAAACAACATTTTGTTACAAAGTAAGAAAAGGCATTATACATATTATTAGTTTTGATATGTGAATCTTATTAGAATCCCGAAGGTGATGAAGCCATCGAAAATCGGAATTCGACTCATTTCGTAATCCCATACTGCTTCACATTGTCAATGCATTTCATTCGTAGGGAGTACATGTGTAATTGAGCATATGAGACAAATTGTACATTATTATACTGTAGTATTGTATTAAACTATGTGTAATTATGTCAACACTTGATATAGACTATATATTTATGCATTTCAGCAGAACTTAGATAGACCTATGTTAAAAATTGAATTGATAATTAGAATATTTAACAACATAATGATTGTTAAACATTTATTTATAAATGTATATAAAACTCATGTATAAATTTGACTTCGATTTACAGAAATTGTATGTGAACAAAAATGTATTCAAATGTATACTTGCCTATTTATCAACAGATATCCGAAAATAAATTTGGAGACACTGTAATGAATATTTATTTGTGGACAATAATGTTAACCGTGTCAGATAAATACTCTTTCTTTTCTGCACTTCTTTTATAAACAATAAAACTAATGTAAATTTTTTTTTTAATCCGCTCTCCAGATATGCATATCCCGCATGGGCGTCAGATTCGTTAGATCCATCATGGCGCATGCGAATACTTGTACTTATAGTTCCTTACATGTAACAATCCTCTGAACATGAATTCTACATGACTGAATCGTGGAAGAATAATTATACAATAGCTTTGAACAATATTATTTTCAAGAACATAACCTAAGAGAGAAGAAAACAGAAGTGTGAGCTTTGTTATTAAGCTTTCAGTGATCTTAATTATGATCTTTGTTATTAAGCTTTCTGTGTAAATTTTATTTTACTTCGACTGAATTTTAAAATAATTCGTAATTGTGTACATATAAGCAAACAATACTTACACTCTGTGTAGGGTTTCTTTAAAATATTATAAGGACACCGGGAAAAGCCGGGTAAAATTAGCTGAAAAATTCCAGATCTGTTGAGAGGTGTTTTAATACCTGAATGTCCAATAAAGATAGATTTAAGTTTCTTTAGTGAAGAGAAATTTAGTGAAAATTTCAAGTTACTCTTTTTACATTTATAAGAAGAGATTGAACTGTTGCCACCTTTTCACGAAATAATTGGAGCCATAATCCTATTTTAGCTGGCCAATCGACATCGTTTTTAAATACCCAGTACCTACACGGTTGAATCGTATTTATTTTGTAAATATTTTACAAATACTTTATATTTTTAACAAAAATTATTAAAATATTTTTTTGAATTTATGGATACAATTTATGGATAGTGATACGTTTATTTTTACTCAACCGCCGTATACATTTTCTTCACCCTGACCTGGGTTTTACTCCGGTTAAAAACCTTTTCGGTAATTGACAAGGAGTGTGTTTCGTAGAGTTAAGTGGTTTATTTTCTTCCTTGTAATTCGCAGATTTTAATTGCTATTTGACAAATAATAATAAGATTGTCATATATATCGGTGTCATTTTAAGAAAACAGGATACATCGTACAGATAAAAACTATGGCATAGGTGAAAAAGAAGAAAAACTGTAATATGACCTCACACTTACTACGTTTATTTACTTATTATTATAATTGTATAAGACCTCAAGTTATTATATTTATTACAAAACTTTTAATAGATCAAGTGAAAATGAAGAAAAGTATCAATGCTATGAAACAATAACAAATAGCATCTTTCAACGTACATTTCTCGCTTATGAGACCTACATAACCACATTTTATGTTGTGTATTTACGACTGTAGTAAATGAACACCAAATGAAGCTTGTTTTGAAAACTTGCGACTCCGGTTGAGTGGTTCGTACATACAATGTAATAAACATGTTTTGCAACATTCATTGCTCTTAAACAGCAATTTCAGCGTCTGAATTACATATTCTGTACGCGAAAATAATGGTATCCATATTTATGACTGAATTTAATCGTCTTGAAAATTATTGTCATACTCATTTGTCTAGTATTCTTCGCTTTTATTAATTGCACATGATAAAAAGAAGTGTGAGAAAATACGAATTTAATAACTATTTTTGGGTTATTTGGCATTTCGGGGAAGAATCCAATGGATAGGTCTTTAAATATATAGTTTCTCCATTTCAATTCTTGTAATTTTGGAATGTTCAAAATATTATTTCTGATATTACAACAGTTTTCTATCATATATTACGCAAATATTGTCTGCTACTTGAATATGAAATGAATTAATCCAAATATTTTTTGGAGTACGTAAAATTAAAATCTACCATTTGTCGTCTGATTTCTGAATGTACGTGTTTATGTATTAATGAATTGGAAAATATATTTGAATGATTCGTTGTGGAATTAGTGCCATAAATGAATTAAAACTTATAAAACAGTTCTATTGAGTATTTGTTGGTGTATATTGTTTATGTTTTGTATTTTCCACATTCACTGCAGACTACGAGTGATGCGTTCACTTTAGTGATAGTGAAGATTTTGAATGAGAATAACATTCGAAGGGTCTATTTCTGTATAGAAGAATGCAAGGCAATATTACTTACATTCTGTTATTACTGCCGGTTAGTTCTCTCTGTAATCTATGTTATATTTAATTCAGTTCATACTTTTAAATTAACAAAGAAAAATACCCTTATCTCGACGTCTAATTCAATTAGGAACGGCGTTAATGATAATCACAAATGAAGAATCGGACTTAAACATATTATATTAAAATCGAATGATTCCATCATTAAACACAATAGAGAAAAATATGGTTTATAGATGGAAGAAAATAAATAACTAAATACATAATTGAATCAAAAAGAAAATTTTCCAAAGAAAGCAAATAAACATGAAAAAATGTGTATGCTTAGTGCTATTAAACAAAATAAAACAAGCCCATTTCCCTGCGACCTCCTTGGTGGGTGCACATGGACTGCGTAGCCGCGAGGAAACCAGGAAGCCAAGCAACCCTCGCAACCAAAACACGGCGTTCGCACACGCGTGTCTCGTAAACCGCCCTCCGCCCTCGCGCCCGCGGGATGCGTCTTTGTCGCCGGCGACGTGACGCAAAAAACCACCTCGTCTGCACCGCACCTGTCTTCCCTCTCCCACCCACCCCCGCATGAACCCAGTGACGCTACCATACGAGCTAGACCCTACATGCCCTGCGGTTGCGCCACCTGTCTCTCCCTCCCTTTCGCCCTTAGCTTCCGAATCTCCGCCTCCCTTGAGCTCTTTCCCCTCTCGTCCTCTCCCACTCCTGTTCTCTCCGACGCGATGGAAGACTCCGTTCGCCCCGCGGTCGAGGCCACGACTGCAGAGGTTTTGAAATTCAAAAATTCCGCCGGGATAAACACGGAAACGATGACCGAAGTGTGTGGGGGTGGGAATCAGACAGCGCTGATGCGGGATGAGGAGACGACCGACTCAGCGAAGCGCGCGACGTTCACGGACCACGGGCGTCGGGTCTTCGTTGTTTCAGAGACCCGCGGCTACGACAGCAGACGCAACATTGAGAGAGGGAAGAGAGGAGAAAGGGAGCGGGTTGATTGGAGGATTTTCTTGGCGTACAGAATCTAATTTTTTACAGGCCGAACTGGAACCGAAATTCGCAATGGTCCTAGTTTATGTACTATGCATATCGAATGTGTTTTGATTTCTTTTTTTCCCAAGAAGATTCTATCATCTTCTTTCAATGGAATTATATTTTACTAGCAGAAACACCCGGTGTTGCCCGGTTCTTGAAAAGAAACTAAAAACTATAATTACTGGGTATTCAAAGTTAAAACACAAGTTCACTCATCAAAATATACGAATAAAAAAATGTTTTCATTGTTAAACAAACACACACAAAATTACAGCAACATTGAAAGAAAAATAGGTACTGTGAATTGATATATTTTACCCTACAAAGGCAACTAAAAACCTGGCAACAGGTCTGGATTATTTTAGCTCTTTTTGCCCGGAGTTACCCAGAAACGAAGAAAACCTACAAAACTACACAGTTTTCAGTATTACATGCTTACATGTAAAATCCAAGCGGAATGAAATCTCATTTCACACAGAAAGATTAATGAACAAAGCTTGTAGTTGAGATCTCTGAATTCTTTTGTTTTTGTTTCATTTCTAGGCCATGTACTCGAAAACATTGTTCACCACTGCCTTTATATAATTTTTATTCTACGATTCGTTCGTGTAGATTATACATTCAGTGGATTCTCCGCCTCACGTAACGCAATTGAACTCTGGGGGACACTAGTAAGTTTGATGGACAACTGTCATGCGAGTAAAGATGTACATGTACTGATTAGCAGCCAAATTTAATTATTTCTCTGCACTTGTAATTTATCAATATTAAATATATTTTACATTTTACTTGCTATAATCTTCAAATAGTGTCCTTTGAAATTACAAGTAATTTCATAGACTACTTTTCCGATATCTATCCCACAGACATTATTACTAATATAATGATAAACTCAAGATTAATCGAATTAAAGTAAATTTCTCTTAATTGTATTTAGCTGGGATGCAATTCTTCCCTGAAAAGCATAGGTGAATCTTCAAGGGGACGTGGAAGGCACATTTACCGAATGCATATTAATTCTCGAAAGTTCCACATGTCGAAATTTTTTTTTAATGGTAACTATGGTCGTTCATGAACTGTTTATCCCCATTCCCACATACACCCATAAACACAGGAAAACAACAATGGCAATGAATATTTCAGACCAAAAACTGCGTTGTAATATAATTCTATTCGTAGTATCAACTATCTCACTAATGTATGTACTGTACCTACAGTAGGGGTTATTTGAAATTAATGTATCACAGTCTGAATTTTTTTCTTTTTATTAATTCTTTTGTTTCTCCATTTGTCTATCAAGAAATGTTATACACTAGTAGTATTGTTTGATAGAGTTAAAACTGTTTAACGTAACTCATTGATGACAATGAGATTGACTTATTTTGTAGATCTTAACAGATTGTTTTTTACTCATAATATACTAGAGCTTCCATGATCATGTCAACTTGAGATATGTATTTTCTTTACAACTGTTCATCAACTTCATTAGCAAGCCCTTCCACCCTTACTACCAAACTGTACTGTTGATTAGTACACCGCCCCAGTGCCCTGGGTCCGCTCCTGGCGTCAAGACACCCTCATTCTTCCTTCTTCATTTTCACCCTTCCTCTTTTTCTTTGTTCCTTCCTTCCTCTAGATGTTCCGTGCCCCTATACTGCGCGTAAACACAAGCATACACAGTAGCTTCAACAGCATTGTGCTCGACTCGCAGAATCAAGTGAGTCGGCGACTGCAAGCGAATGCAGACTTCTGCGAAAGAGGTCTCAAGAAGAGAGCTGTGGTTGAAGCAAGCATTATCTTATTAACAAAATCTTAATCTTGTGTTTCAATTACACCTTGTTTCTCTTCTATCATCACAATTACAGACATTTCCAGTGAGGATGCAGCAAACTTTTAATGTAAATTGAAGTCTCTAAAACACTTTTATAAACATCAATGGTATGACAAAATGATTATGTGTGAATTGAATTCAATTTCTTGACATCCAGTTATTAATAATTATACACAACCTTTTTAAAAAATGAGTATTTCATTAAAAAATAAGCGTCCATGGGAAATACCTTTACATGGGAATATTTTATCTACACATGGATATTTTTCTTCGTATTATAGAAAGATTTTATGTATCATAGGTAATGACATGCGTATGTGAAAGAATAGTGGAAGAATTATTTCTGTGTTTCTTTGGGATTAAAATTATTTTTATGCTCAGTAAGAGTTAATACGTCTCCTCCTAATGAATAATTTAATCAAATGTTCTCTTTACATGAGCATTATAATGGTGAAATATAATGTTCTGAAACTAAAACAAAAGTTGAGATCATGTAGTGACTTGCCCATCATATTACTGTCGGATAGACATCCAGCAATCACCGCATGGAACAGTTTATAGTGGGTCAAAATAAATTAATAATAATTTCTGACAACTCTTATTATCTACCAATTAAAATAGTTGTGTTGAATGTATTAAATTTGTTTAGTAATTAATAAAAGTAAGTTTTACATCCTAATTTAAATCATATCAAAAATTACAAGAGGTGAATTGCCGGGTGAACCAATACCGCGTAATTTTCAGTCTGATCCAATTTAAAATAACACTGCTACTTTACAAGAAGTGTAACTTGACTTTCTGCTTCAATTTCTTGTTCTGCCTTCAACGAATATCTATGTATGTTTAATAAGATGTTCCATAGAATACTCCACAATAATAATAAACAAATCTGCTAGTAAGGGGGAACGGGGTAACTTTTGCTCACAAACAAAACATATTGACTTGTGTTGCTTTCCAGGACCTAACATAGCGCAATTAATTTCTAATTTATTAAAAATTTTCTGTCTACCGAAAAAGAGAAATATCTTAAGCAATTTCCGGGCCAAAGTGACAAAATTGAAAAAGCGAAAAACTACATTATTTTGTCGAACTTTACTAAGGGAATAACATTCAACCCCCTGCAGCTAGAAAGTCAGGAAGCGGTCAAACATTTGAGTCTTAGAGACAATTCACACCAAACAAATGATGTTTTCCGTGTCAATACAACAACACCATCAAGAACCCAAAATTTGAACAATTGCTGTAGACACTTAAATATCCCTGATATTTTTTGTTCTTTATGAACTCGGTCCGCAAAATTACCCAATGTCTTTTGTAGCCTCATCTCAGGTAATAAATGCCTTTTAGACGGGAGTGGAGAAAACTGGATTTCAAAATGTCAACTGGTATTCTTAATATACATGGCGCCACAGAAACATTATGCAGTGGCATAAAATGCAATCTATTGGAGTAATGAATTTGACATATTTTCCAATACATTTGACTTTAGTTTGAAATGACCTATCACGAATGAATCACATTGAAGGAAATATAAAAACAATTGTTACGATAATGGTGATAGCTGTGTGTTAAGTTTCATATTCCTTTACCTCTTGTTGAGTCAATAACATAGGATTCTTCCTTCATTGCATTCTAAGAAGCATATACTAACTCAATGTATATTTTTGCGTTTACGGTGGGATAAGAAACAGTTTCTCATGAACACGCCGACATTTCAACCACTTTTTGTGTTTAATCGTCCTCCCATTACTGCAAGACACCTCATGGTAATACTATTCCCTTCTATTTCATTTTCCAGTCACTCCGTAGTCGTTTTCTCTTTCAACAACAGCTTCCCAATGTACTATGGATATAAAGGTTCATTTTTAACAAATCCTTAACACAGCATAATTTTGAAGTGAACTCAAGAAGAAAAGTTATACCTCTCCCGGAACAAGACCTTTTCATACCGGTCCTATGATGTTAAATTTGTTCTACAACTCTTAACTTATCCAGAAATCAACTTATTACAATTTTGAAGACAAGTATGTACTACTTATGTAAGTTAATTTTACCAAAAAAGTCTTGGAATGTGAGTCAGAGTATTTAATGTGTCTGTGCGCAAAAGAGAAGACATACGAAATAAAATTATTATATAACGTATGGAGATACTGAGAATGATTATGAAGCTAAGTGTACTAAAGTACAATGGAAAACAAAAATATCGTAATTTTAAACGTCCCCGCCAAAAATTTAGAACGACATCTCGTACTTCTGCAACATGTGATAGATGTATTGAATACAAAATGACCAACATCGTCCGAATTATAAACATAGATTGTACAATACGAGAAAAAAATGCGTTTTTAGTTCACATCCATGCACATACACAAATTGTTGGAAGTGAAATATTCTCCGACCCGCTCAGCAGGCAAACGAGGTGCACATTAAGGACCGATGAAACCTATTAACATGATAAATCTTGAGCACATCATTATGAAAGGCACTTCCATACCATGTATTTCCTTGAAATGGTATGTGATAATAATTTAAAGTGATAGACCATCTTATCCAATAATCCCCTTGGAATCGTTTGAATTCACATTTTACATTAACTTCGATTTTTGTGTTGTTTCACATTTTGTATTTATATTTGGGTATGATTTTTAACTTGAGGACCGAACTGGAAAATCTTAGCAGTCAGATGGGCCAACTACCTTTATTACAAAGGAACTACTACTTGCAATTTACTTCAAAATTTGTTAGATTAATAGATATGCGTTCACAGCATTATTATATACTTGACAACAACGATGTTAATGTTTACTAAATGTTAATGAGCAAAATTGTTACCTGAATAGTATATTAAACAAGGTTTGGAAAGAAAACTCCAATGTAAAAGAAACCTCAATACAAATACGGATAAAACATCTCGTGTCAAGTTTCATTCCGCGCTATCCTTTTGGTACTTGTGTAGATGCTTGTTGCTCTAGAAAAACAATATATGTCCACTTTGTATTAAATTTGCTAACTCTTATTTTTGAAAAAAATTATGCTCATCAGATCATAGGCTGGTCAAAAATCCTTTCAAAATCCTACATTCACAACATAACTGTTCTAGACAATGCTTTTTTAATTATTGAACTACCGGTGTCAAACTGAGTGTATAAAAAATGTAATATAATTAAATAACAAATCCAACGGGGGGGGGGGGGGTTCTTCGAGTTCAAGAGAATAATGTAACTTTCTTGTTGTACCATAAAGTGACTGAAAATATATAAACCAGCTTGAACTCGTCTCTTTTACACCATGTTCTTATCTTTAATTCCAATTTAACTATAATATTATTCTTAAGTTTGGGACGAAATAATTAAAACAATGTTTTGTGAAGATTTTAACTACACTGAAGAGGTTATTGGATTCGAAGAGGGCAAATCTCGAGTGAATTTTTAACGACCATTTAGAAAGCTTTGAGGAAATACCTTTTATACTTGTAACTGCCAGTATTACTCACCACTGTTTTTCCAATGGATATGTTCAAGATTATAAAAATTGAAAAATGCAACATGAAAGAGGAACACAGCCATCATGGACGCAGCGTTACCAGAAGCTGTACATACAAGAGGACGCTTGCCACGCATCGCTGTCACACCGCTGCCGCACCCACACGGCATCGATTGCGAGACATGAAGCATTTTTTTCTTTCCTCTCTCAAATGAAACAGCTAACATGATACTACTATTTTATTAAATGAAACACGTTCAAGATGTCTGTAAAGAAAATGGTTTGTTGGAATATTTCTTTTATAATAAAACAAAGAAATATTTGTAGGTCTTCAATTTCTAGTTCTAGTTTTGAGATTACATTGTGATCAGAAAACGTACTTTTCATTACTCTCGAGGAGAAAATAAAAATTATCGAAGAGAAATTCAGGAATGTAGTCTAATGAGAAAAAGTAAGCAATGAAATATACAGTGGAAAAATTGGTTAAAATTAAAATTAGCATTCTTTGCAACTTATATTTGTTATAATACAGTCATTTTCAATATTTGATTGAGATTGATTTGTTCACAATGTAAGACGAATGAAGGTAAATAGCAAAAAGAATTGTTTCAGGAAAAATTCTTAAAAATAAAGATGAAGTGTTATAATAATTGTTAAACATTGTAATAGAATATAAACAGTTTCAACGTGTTAGGTAAGTTATTTTTTTGTTCTACAATAAAGAAAGCGCGTTGCAGAGACCAGAAGGTACAAGTATGTCGTTAGAACGAGTGAATGAAAATGGAATCAAGACTCGAAGAGACGATTTTTGGAGGAACATTGAATCAAGACGACAGCGTAAAAATTAGTTTTATGTTAAAGTTTTTTTTTTTTTCACAAAATGATGTATACGCTCACACATCTCAACCGAAAGTAGGAAATTCGTAAATTTAGATTTGCATTCATTCATCACAACGTTGTTCAGAAGTCGATTTCAAGATTACTAACGTACATAATTTTAGGTAATATCTTTAAATATAGACTATTTAAAAATACTTAGGATCATATATATTCTGTTATCATAAAATTATAAATATATATGTCAAAGAAATAAAACAGTAGTACGTACCACGAATTTCTTATTGACTTTCCTGTTTTGTTTCATAATCGTATGCCATGTACTTCCACGTGTCTGAATCTTGTCATTGCTGCATTCTAGTTGATAGTTAGAGTAATTACTTCTTGGTGTCCGTCTTGAAAACAATGGAGGTTTGAGGAAAACCTGGAAAAAGGAAAATCTTATAAGTTATTGCTGACATTTGTTTCATATTTGCTTTTTTTTTATATTACTATTTGGAAATAAATAAGATACCATTTTATAATTATCATTTTATCAATTGTACTTAAATACATGTACTTCACACACAATAAATTTTTACATTATGTTTTGCTTATATATTTCAATATTATATATGACATTTATGTTACTGAAATTAATATACTAAATATTTACTTTCAAATCCATAAAGCAAAGAATCTTGACTGTCTCTNGTAGTTAAAATGTTGAAAAATTAATAATTCCAACAAAAGAAGAACGATTCACGTTTCCGATTAAGAATAAAGTTCTCTTACGATTCTTTTTCCATGCTGCAGACGGATCTCAGTGGACTCAAAACATGAATATATATTAAAGAACACCTTGAGTATATTTTGAAAGAAGAGTCGAAATGAAAAAAAAATGAATAACGTTCCCTTCTCTGTTGCGTCAAAGCATCCTTCAGCATTGAATGATATTACGAGTATCGAATACGGCGTGGTGCTAAAGCAACAAATTATCTCGTTGCCTCTTTGCCCTGCGAGGCAAACAGCTTGGTCTCTCGGTCCGCACTGAAGCTGAAGGGACGCCTGCTCCCTTGCCCTTTCCTTAATACCCCCATTCCATCTCTGTCCTCTAAGAAGATGACAAACCTCATTCCCGATCCCGAGAGAAAGTGACCCGATTAATGGAGTACTTCTTCGCAAACCTGCCCTGGCCCACTTTCTCAGTTCCCAAACCAACGAATCTTGCATCTCTCACACGTAAGGATAAATTATATTCAGAGAGAAACTAACTACTTATTTATTTTTGGTATAACAAAAACAGAAGTTAATATTTATTGGCACTCTTGACTTCCGTAATGTTCTTGTTCTCTCCGGTTATATTGCAATGCACCATTCCGAGTACTGAACATACACAACAATATTTCAAGATTATTCTCAAAAAGAAATTTTAAAAAATTAATAATTTGCATAAAATGTTCGCGGTATAGACATGAGCGTCATTTTGTTATGTGTTCAATATTCGACACAACTATTTCAATTACTTAGTCACTTTTACTACTTTTCATAGGTAGCAAACGTATTTTGATCTTGCAACGTAGCAAAAGTGGGCAGCCATCTCATACATCCAGAAGCAATTTGAACCTTCATGTTTTAGATTCTCGATGTGTAAGTAATGTTTGGGAAGAAATTCGAGCAAATAGTTGGTCTATATCAAATAAAGACATAACACAAATGTTGTGACTAATTCATTTTATGGTCAGTTGTAATTATAGATGCTTCGAAAGAAACAATGTTTACTTAAAAATTGTAATTGAAATTGACAAATGTTTCTCTTATTCATATAGAATAATTGTTTGATCTCTATAAAATACATAATAATGTTTATTTGTTCTCTATATATCCTTTCGTTGATATTTATTAAATTTGATAAATAAAATGACCTAGAAGAGGCTGAATGCTCCGATTTAGCGATATTCAGTCTTTTCCCCATTATATGATCCTGATCAATAGATTATATGATCTGCAAACATGTCATTACTGAGTCCTTTCACTAATTTGTAATAAAGTCACTACTTTTCTACTTCAATTATTTAACCGATAATGTTTTGCCAATTTTAATTGCGTGACAGGTATTGCCTATTCGCTCACGCACATTTCAAATGTCCCTATTGTATTTGTAAAGAAATACTTGTTCACTATGGTGAACACTACCATGTTCTGCCATATCTATTGATAGAACAATCCCATAGAATATGGTCTGGTCCTTCGTCTTCTTTTTCCTCGATACACCGTATTTCGAGTCCGTACTTCTTCCAATACTTTCGAGGTGAATCTTGAAGTTACCTTGAAGTCCACTGACCAATTCCATAAAATACTGTGACGAATCAAACGACTCCTTGTTCTTCTGCATATATTTCACAATAAGAGTATAATGGTTAACTGGCTCACCTTGCAGAGATTTTTCCTATCTTACCTGCCATGTATTCCAAATGCTTCATATATGAGGCACGCATTGTCAATTATCAATTTTATATATATACATATATATATATATATATATATATATATATTTATATATATATATATATATATATATAGTTTACCATATTCTTCGTCAATTCTTTTCAAATTTATCTTCAGTTCATTCGCCCTCTTGGAACTTATCTTGTGATGATACACTTGTGGTCGATTTCAACTGCAGATTTCAAATCAATTTTGTGTATCTCCATATTAGAAGCCATATTCGTATAACATTTTTTGCGTTTTATTTTGTTTGTTTGTTTTTTGTAAAACAATTTACGATTCTGTCAAGATGTTAGAAGCTTCCTAATATAAACAGCTTTTTGAATAATTTCCAGGACATAAGCGGCTTAGATTAACAGCTCCATACTGAATTAAAATGTGTCCTTTCTACAACGGTTATAAATGTGATCCAAATATTTGCTCATTGAACCAAAAGTATACAATATAAAAACATGATTTTAACCACGGGGATTTTAGGAACGGGGATGTTTTCAGTACTCGTTGTGGTTATAAAAACTGTCAACTTTTTCCAGTTTCCATAAACTGAGTACAGAAGTATCCTTGCTGCTTTTGCCTCTAAAGGAGAATGAAACTAGTACAGATGAGACTGACTGCTGAGAGACACCATGATTGTTGGTGAAAGAAATCTAATCCTTGAATCATTAGTAGGGAAATACCTATTTTCATTGCACAGCTCTTGAAAAAGAAATACAAATAAAGGCCACATATAATGGTCTTTTAGATTCGTTGGTTTAAGTACAGAATATATATTTTGAACTTTAATGAGGTAGTTGGGAAACTATCCAGATTTTGTGTATAACGTCGAGTGAATTGAACATTATTTGTACTTGATGTGATACCATTTCTGACGAATCATAAGCACAGAACTATGTTACATGTCAGAGAAAATGTTTCAGAAATTCTAGTTTCAGAAATGGATTCGGTTTGCACGTAAATAAAACGTGTAGCATATTTTTTGTAAAAAAAATGTGTTATAGTGGCAAAGATCGAGGGTAAAGATTTTCTAGTATGTGTATACAATAGCACGAAAATAGGATACTCGCATAATGGTGAAATACTGTTTGAACTAGGAAAAGAAATTGTCCGGACGATTGTAATGGAGGAATGATTCACAAAAGAAGTTGTTGAGAAGTCAAATAACGGTTCCTATCTTTTGGGTTTCCATATAATTTAAGAATTATGCTTTGTCGCAGTAAATGCAGTCTAATATATTTATATGTTGCTAGACTTTTAAATTAATGTTTTATTATATAATATATAAACCGAACATAAAACAACGAAACGTAAATTATTTAGTCATCGATTCTAGAAAACTTAATTCGTTAAAAATAGTTGTTATATTAGATTTAGAACGTCAGAAAGAGTTTAAATCAGATCAAAAAGGTTCGGCATTAGAACTGTGTTACTCTGTGTAATTTGCATCTTTACTTTCTTACGAATACAATGGTAATGCTTGAGGCAGAATTATTGACATGGTCGTAGTTTTCGTGCAAACTTTGTCGGCATGGCGCATATAATAGTTCCCGAAACTTCCTATTTACAGATATATTCTTCATGTAATAATACGTACTTCGTTAGTCATTTTAAATTTTCTAATATATTATTGTTTTATTGTATTAATTGCAATGATTTTGTTTTCCTCAATTAGTAAAACTATTATCATTATTACATGAATTAGCCCAGTTTCAAAATGATTGAGAAATATATTTAAGCTTATGTGATGAAGGTGCATTAGCCACTATTCCATTCCTCTCTATTCCCCTATTTAAACTCATGCAATCTGCGTTTAATTGTTGGTAGAAAATATACAAAAAATGTACTAAATACTTGTACACTTTACCATTGCAACGGGAAAACGATTTTTAGCGTGTAGTTTCACAGTAGCCACAGGAATTATCCCTAAATATTTCGATTTTTCACCATAAGACCATGTGATATGTTAAAAGGAAAGAGGTATCCGTCTAAAATATGGAAAAGAGCAATCTACGATTGAAAAAATAAAAAGTTAGAAATGTGATTACGATAAACCTACAATTTTTTTACACGGTGAGCAACCAAAAACAATTTGTGACAATATAAATTAACAAAACGAATATTAATTTGTCCGTAAATAACGTTTTTGACTTAGTTGTTATTGTTCAAATTATTGATTATTCAATAATATCCCAGTGGACTTTATCACTTAAATTAAAAAAATGTATCTTCTATTTTTAAATGTTAAAATCTGCTTACAATATTTTAACTGTTAAAACTTGAATATAATATTTTTTGGAAATTGAGCTTTTTAACGGTTAAATTGATCCTTAAACGTAGTCTATAATTCGTATCAATAGAGATATACACATGCTAAAAAATAGAATGTACTCGTAAACTATCCAAAACATATTGTCAGTGTACCAGCTTTTTCAATTAACCGAAATGTTCAAAAACCTGTTTCAATATTAGTTGCACAGAAGTTCTATATTTTACCAACATCATCTTGCTGAGAATTTCAAAAACACTGAAAGAAATCCGTAAAATGCGGTTCCCCAACATGAGTTCAAATTCTTCAGAACAACTAAAGATGGTCGATTCTTTTTATGCTTGTTCCACAAAGAATGATCGACTGATAGATAAAAAGAGCAGTTTATTACTTCAATTAGTATTTGGACTAAATGTAATATAGACCTTTTTTCCAGGTCTGTTCTTTAAAGAAAAGTATATCAAAATTCTATACACTTCTACGGCATTTCGCTAATGATGTTGGAGGAAAGCTCTTCTCCATGATAGTATTGTCGACAGAATTAGGATAGTTAGCTTTCATTCGTATGTATTTTCTCTCATTTTACGCAAACGTTTCGGCAAATTTGTGATTTTCTTATTGTGTAGTATTGAATTATAAAATAGTTTTACGTAGAAATTATTACAAAGTCCTGAAATCTTTAAGTATTAAAAATGCTGAAAAGTATCCAGAAAGTACCATACGTATGAAAATTTCCAGCAACCCTCTAAGAACTTCGTAGCTTCAAACCTGTTTTGATGATTTCCTTACCCATTCGAGTTTGAGAACATATGTGAGACACCCAATGAGGCATAAGGAACTCTCATTAGCATATTTCCTGCCCAATGCGATACTTCCTCATCAAAACATGCTCTCTGAGAGGGGAGCTTTCTTAGCTTTCAGTGGCTGGAACTGCCGGCACCGGTAGCAGCCTCAAAGAATTGCTGAACCTGAGGTGAAAGCAACCCCTTGAGAGATTGCTGATTTCTTGGCGAAGTATCGAGTTCAGAAAAATAAAAATTTATTTTGACAAAATCCTTTCCGACATGCATAATCTTTCTTGTGTTTGAAGACTAGTCATTATTCAACTATCATTCAAAACTCAGTTAGTCCTTGAATTTTAATTAATAAATTTAACTGATTCTTCAAACTTTACCTTTGATTACCTGCTTTCGTAAGAGAAACTGTGGTAGAGGACTCCAAAAAATGATATCACTTCTCATATTTATTTTTCTGTTGGGGATCTATTTGTTGTACATGAGGTCAACTACGATTGATAATTAAATTATTGATAATATGAAATCGTGTAAAAGTTAATTATTACTTAACTGTTGTTGGAAATTTAGCTTCCCAAATTTCTGCTAACGAGATTAGCAGAATTTAAATGAACTAGCATAAATCCAATATGCTCTTATTAAATGGTAGAATGCAAATAATAAATATTACAATTCGAAATTGCTTGTATTGATGTATTGAGTATAATGCACTGGTTTACCGTTATGTCATTGATTGCTTACAAAGTCTCTCTCTGCTTCAGTGTAAATGTGATTTGGGAATTAGAAGAATATAAAATTAATAAACTGCTTGAATGTAAATTTCAAATGTTATATGCCGCTGCATTTCGTTACATAATGAACCAGTGCATAATTTATATACCACATTCAACTCTGAAATGCACAGTACGTCCTTTTTTACTTGCAATAAGAATTGATAGACCTTTCTCAACGATTCCAGAAGTTTTTTGTTTCAGATGAGTGAATTGTTCAAGACTACATTATCTTTTGAGATTTCTTATGGTATTCACAAATTGGGCTTGTCATGTTTGTATTTTTTTAATTCCATGATTCCTAAATACATTTTAGAAAATTTCGTTTAATAATCATCTGAACAGCAATTTATCGATGTCTCTCCTTCTGAACATGACAGTGTTGTATATTTTTGAGTCGTTGTATCTTAGAATAATATAACAGAAAAATTACGACATAAATCCAGTAACAAAAAAAGTTTTCCACGTTCTAATTCTTTCTATGACTTTCCTTTGCAAAGGCTTTGGCCATTTTAATCGTCAAAATAATTCATCCCGTGTGTTCTAGTTATATCTTTTGTCCCCACAGAAAATCCATCATGAGGGACGTTTGAGTAGACCCTTCACAACATCTGCACCTTGTAATTGCACCGTGAATCTATGTTCACCTTTTTCTAGAGAGCATCCCTCGATTCTCCTTGTTGTTAAAATCCCTCCGTGTGCGAAGAGAGCACCTCGCACGTTCCCCGCGAAATAAATTAATAACTAATTTTTAATAAAAGTGAAGCGCAGAATTTATAACTAGTGGAGTCCTATGATATGTGTATCCGTGGCTTGTCATTGCTTGGCTGTAATATTTGCTTAATGAACACATTTTAACTACTCTAACAGCCCGGGCGTCCGGGAATGTGCCAGTGGCGGGTGGTCGTTCCGCTTCTGCTGCAGCTTTTTCCCCGGGGTTTTTGCGTGAAATGGTACCAGCATATTTCATAATTTACTGACGCTGGTGGGTGGGTGGGTGGGTGGGTGTGGGGATGGCGAGGGGTGTAGCTGTGCAGAGGGAAGAGGGAGGGATTCAGTGGGGATGTGCGACGCATGGGAGGGCGGACATCACAAGACAACTTCCCTCCACCATGAGAGGATCTGCATGATGAATCGAGGTGGTCACGGTGCTTGAATGATCGGAAGGTAGTTGATTGTCCTGTTTCATCAACAACGAAAATCCACGTCATCTGATATTGTTGTCATTACAGTTTCTTTATTACACTCTCATTATTAACATAAATATTGTATACACCTTAACTTACTTTCTTCTGAACCTTCCCAAGTTTTCATATCCCCTCTTAACATACTTACAACATTCTGGCTCATTTACACCCCGTATCTTACTTTTGATAAACTAGTGAAATTTAGAACATTTATTTTGCTCAGTAAAGTAGTCTCGCTGAAGTGATTCGATGAAGATCATTACAAACTGGCCCATACTACCTTCACCGGAAAGAGGGGTAACTATCCACGAAGGTTATTTTAACGAGGATTCTCTTGTAATATAAATCTGCTGCTATTGATAAAGGTGATGCACTTGACATGAAGTAACTTTCATAAACAGTTATTTAGTAGAGTATAAATAACTTCAGTACTGATAACCAAGCATAAATAACTAAATAAACAGGTTACTAAGCATACAAGTAAGTGTAAATGTTATCCAAACATTCTCACAACGCAGTATGTTGGGAAAATATATAATTGTAGCTTCTAATAATATTGAAAAATATTGAGCAAAATGAAGTAACAACGGAGAGTCTTCAACATCATTGTCCTGTAGGTCTTTTTTACCTCCTCGACGACCATGATTATCTGCGTAGATGGGTAGGACAACTGGTATACACTTATTAAACATTTTCCTTTCAAACAATTCCGTTTTAATTAAAATCTCAGAAACTAATGCGTATATATGTGTTATATTTGTTAATTTCAATGTGCCCATAGGACATACCCTATATTTCTTTCATCTCATTTCGCATGCTTCACATATCAGTGAGAGAATGATAGCATCCTCACTACGTTATTTGCTTAAGAATTGGATCACGTGAATTACTAGGTTAAGTTTTTAGACGAGTAATAGTTTGTATACACAGATGAGTCAATAAAAGCGAACAAGTGAACACCTGAAATATCTCACGAATATAAATATTGGAGCGATATTCATATAAGTGAAATGCAGCTAATCATATGACATGCTCAAGTGTATCTTATTAACTTTTTAGCTGTAATTGTAATAGGTATTGACGCTTTTATTACATTTTAAATAGAGGTATATACTTTTTCACAGCTTATTCAGTCTGTGAGAAGATGAATACAAATATATAACATTTATTGAATTTGAACGAATGACAACAAAGAAACGGCGCGATTTTCCATGTACGTTTTCCATGCAGCTCAGAATCCCACCCAGGTGTGTGGCTTGGTCATTTTTTAATCACGCTTTTTTTCGGAAAATGTTTCAATATTTGCTATGCTTTTCCAAATTCAATAAATGTTGTTGCCCATTCAAATTCAAGTTTATGATGTTGTTCATTCAAATTTAATAAATGTTGTATCTTTGCATGAATCCTTTCATGATCCTTGAAATACCTGCAAAATAAAATGCCATTAAGAAATTGATTAAAGTAACAATGTCTCTACAGCTCAGAAAACTTCGCCCTTCGATATCTTACTTCGTTCAGGAATTATTTTCGGTGTTCGTTCTTACTAACTCTCCCGGTTGTATCTTCACTAACATTTTGTAATTTTCATATCATAATGTATCATAATATATTATATGGCAGCAGAAATAAGCTAACAGAGAAGGAATTATTAGAAATGAACTAACAGTGGAGAAAAATATCAGACAATGAGACAAGTTGTGAGTTTGAGATAAACCCCTTCTTCCTTTCATAAGTCAATTATTAACGAAACCATGTAGTAGAACAATGTGTCTTGTATGTGTGTTCCACCGTTATCCGTCCTCACTGAAATAATACTAATAGAATTTAGAGATTTCTCTAGAGGCAGTACAAATGTATGATCACAGCATCCCAATTATAATACGGTAATTTTTTCCGATCACGGCTTTTCTGTATTTCGTTTATTTAAAATAAAAATGTTATGTCTATGTAGTGACTTGTGACAGTAACGGAACATGTGAATTTGGGGTAAAAATCAATGAGGATGTAGCTAAGGAGAAAGTTTGTTGATTTGAGAGAGAATTGATTTGTGAGTGAAGTAAACGGATGTCGGACATAATTTGCTCCGTTATAACCTAACATTCAGGGAAGTATTAAACTAATGACCAGATGAAATAAGACAATAATTGTGTAAACTATTAAATGATGAATGAAGAATCCTAACATATATAAATGCGTAACGCGAAAGTGTGTCTGTCCGTTTGCTACCTGAACCAC
Organism: Laupala kohalensis; assembly: GCA_002313205.1. Lineage (NCBI taxonomy): Eukaryota > Metazoa > Arthropoda > Insecta > Orthoptera > Trigonidiidae > Laupala > Laupala kohalensis. Next base: position 1,348,175 of record NNCF01127626.1, read on the forward strand.
TGAACCGGTCGTATTGAAATTTCGCAAGGAGATAGTTTAGATATCCAGAATGAACATAAGCTAACTTTTATTTTTTAAATATGTGAAAAGAAAGATAGAAAATGTTTTTTGACATTAATGACGATGAGGTTGGGAAAAAAGAGTTATATTTGCATACGCTGCCTAAGCGGTTACAGATAGGTGAAAACTATGAATGGCTATATTATTTGCCTCAGGATGTTCTACGAAAAAGTCCGCGTCAGTTTATGTCTATCTACAAAAATTAACTTAAATTATCGATAAAACGTTATTGAAAATGGAAGTATTAAAAAAACGTTAAATTAAGAGAGTTATTTAACAAGGAAAAAAATCCACAATAATCATAAAATTTAATGGATTATTTGTTTTTTGCATTTAACAAAGATAAAAACTCTTTAAATTGTAAAATTTCGACGAATAGTTTAGATTTTACAAGAATTTTAATGAAATGATGAATCGCGTCACGCCTCGGAAGCGAAAATTCGACCGGAGCGACTCCCGCGAGATGGTGATTGTATACAGCCAAGTTTTGCATTAAATTTTGAAAAATTATGAATTTGAAAAATTAGTATTCTGTATATGTTTTTAAAAACCAGGAAGTAAAAGTATTTTGAGCTTACAATATTTTGATATACAGATTTTATTTTTTCCTGAGTATAAGAAGATTAGTGGAAAAAAAATCCAAGGCAACGCCGAGTAATCAGTTAGTAATTGAATATTTATATAGAAGACGTAACAGAGATAGAAGTCCCCAGTCTCCGAAAATAAATAAGAGATACACCACTGCAAAGAAGGAACAAATGGTCTCAAATCGAATGTGAAATGCGAAATTGCTTTCAATCTGGGGGATATGCACAATACTCATTATTTTCAGTTTCTTAACAAACAATTTTTTCATAAAATTTTACATTTACTACATCCATTTTAGTGCAAAATATTACACAACGTGTATTATTTGAAAGAAAATATGTTTCTTACCAAAGAAAGGATGTTATTAAAATATTGATTTTGTCAGTTAATACCAAATTATCGAAAAATAATTTTTGGATACAGTATATCACTATAACAAAAGAAGCTGATATGGATTATTTCTGTGTCATTGCATTGCTCATGGAATTTGAATTGGCGCTTCGGGACGCCAGGGGAACTGAGAATTAATCACAACACTCGATTTGGAAATTAACGAAAACGCTTCAGTACAGAGATAACATGTCTTGATATCACACACTCCGCTTATCTGACAACTCATGTTTCATTTTGTACAGGCGACACGTCGCCTTGTATGAAATGGCACTTTTGTAACACGTCTCCCAGAAGCACGAATCTCACCCTTCTAAATTTATTTTCCTGGGATAATATAGAAACTATTTTTGATGTTGAAAGAAATCACCGTTTAGAGCACTAATTCCCAAAGTGGTCTATATCGACCCCCAAGGGTCGATTACGACCTGCAAGGGGTCCATGTCAGCGAAAAACAAAAATGGGGCTCCACGATAATGGAACTCAGTAGGCTTTCCATGAATGGAATAATCCACATACAGTGAATGTATTTCATGTGTATGTCATACTTATTACTTATCCCGTATTATGGAACATCGCGAGAAAGTTTTTAATTATCTTCATACCTGGTGGAAAGGGGTTTCAGCGCGGTTGTCAATCTCTTAACAGAAAAGAAACAGACTGAACATCTCTGACCGAAGAGATGTGAGATTAAACCTAACTATATTGATGCCAAATGTCGAAAATTTGTTATTAAAGCATCAGGTTCATCCCTCCCACTAAAAGCATTTAGTTTTTGCTGAGTTATTTTATGTAATAGATAGTAAATTTTTATTTGTTTTAATTTGGTTGGTTTGAATTTGAATTCAATTAATAAATGTATAAAAAGTAACATGTGTTTTTTTATGTTTTCCACACTGCAGTCAGAAATTTAAATTTTTCAAAGTGAGTAGCACTATACCAGCTGTCAAAAACACGTTTGAAGTTGACGAATTTGCAAAAATCCAATATTAGATAAGCAGTGGGTCTACCCAGAACCGAAGAACATGGCAAGTGGTCCGTGAAGCAAAAAAGGTTTGGGGACCTCAGGTTTAGAGCATCTACGGGGTAATGTTGTTGCGCTCATCACGACAACAGGCATAATTCAACGTGCATGTCACGAAATTGACCTCTTTGTCGTATACCAATGACTCTCACATCAAAATCTAGTTAGGTGTCAACGAAACTTTCTCGTTTCCTGTGCAATTTAAAGGGAAAATAATTAAATTATGTTAAACACTATTTGGTGATATAATATGGGGGAAAAGGAAAATTATGACAATCTTTAGATATTTTATATATTACGAAACTACTTTTTATTTCACAATATATTTTTTTAAGCTAAAACCTTAAGTTTATAGCATCCTTAATCGTATCTTCGGTATATAGTGTCAGATGCCCTATAACGGTTAATACCAACAAGAATGAAAAAATACAGAAACGAAATAAAATTCTGCTGTGTGTGATTAACGTTTGTTGTGACATTCTGAAATGATTCGTGTTCCTTTGCTATTACGTAGTAATTTCCCTAAAATGTATGACTTACAACTTCATTTAAGTGTTACAAAACGTTAATAACTTCAAATAATATCAATTCGCATTATTTCAAAATGCACCGTTATAACTGGACGAAACCAGGCATTATTAAGTCTACGGCTCGAAGAAGTGATTAGTGACAAGAGGTTGATGGATAGATAACGCGACATTTCTCTAGAGCTATCAGGGTACGAAAGCCATGGAAACGGGACATGAGTAAAATTCAAGAATCGTTCGCTATTTTCTGCTAGGTGAAGGTCTTTGGGAGAAGGAATCTCCATCCAGGGTTGTTGCATACTCTAAAAGTTCACAACTGGCGTTACCTAACACCATGGATATCTCATAACCGTTCATCTTGCAACATTCAAACTATTCAAACTACTCTTCCATATTAATTCCATTTGGGAACTTAGAATTCATAAAATGTTTTTTTTTAAATATCGCCAATAAAAATAAATAATTCAAACCCATTTAATACACAACTTTCAGCCACTTTCCAAAAAATAACATTCTCATCACCATTTTTAATGGCGTCTGCGTAGTTCAAGACCTTGAAAATCTTCAGAGCAAATTCTTCCCGAGCTTGAATCTTCAATAAACTCCCGTGTCAAAGCCTCCAATTCAATAACAAAAACAATTCCTCTCCTTCCTTTCGCCTTATGAATAACCGAAGTGTCCACGAGGGAGGATGGGGGGAGGAGGAGGAGGAGGAGGAGAAGTGCTCAACGCACGGCGGCGACTGATGGAAGTAATGACGTAATTCTTGACAGACAGTGTTATCTAATTGCCTGGAGGGGCTTCTGAAGCCTCCGGACGCCTCGAGTCGCCTCATTTTTGATGGACACAGTCCTATTTCTGTCCAAGTCACTATCTTCTTTTATTTTTAAACTCATATCTCTTCTTTGTTACATCCCCGAAAGCGGAGAGTATGTTCGATTCAGAAGGTCTGATACACATAAATTGAGAAACATTATACTTCAAATTAAGCAAAAGTACTAACTAAGCATTTTCAAAGAGTTTAAATCGCTTTTCGTCATGTTTTCGGAAATAATCATTAATTTTTCATTAAAATTCGCTTCAGGAATAAATCATCTCTCGAGCGATTTTTTGATAAACTAATCAATAACTAACATAACCCAGCACTCGAGATTAAAAATCAATGATACAAAATTTTCAATTTCACTTCTGCTTGGTCATCGAATGGAATGTGTATTCAAACATTAGGAAAAAAATAATCTACCTCATTTTACATTATTTAAGACACGTGATTTGAATAATACTTCCTTGTTTAGTTATTTATTTACGAGTGTTTTTCTATCAAACACTGGTATTTAGAAAATTGAGGTCTCATTTCATATGTTAACATGCACGCAGAAAAACCACAACAATAAAATAAATTATTTTTCTACTAAACCTTACAAGGGAAATCCAATATGAAAAATATTTTTACTTGAAAGTAAATATGTCTCTTGTAATATGTTGCTACGTCATATTATAGGACCACAAGATTCATTTCAATTTTCTTTACCAGTCCTGTTTCCTCCTCGACTATGAAGGACACCAGTTGTTTTCTCGCGATTCTCATGTCGCCCTTTAGGTGCGCGTTTCGCGTGGAAGACGTCACTTCTCATCTTATATTCTCCAGAAACATTTAGATTACACCACAAAGTTACATACAAAACATATGTTGCAAAAAAAAAATTGTTTGGTTCCAACATTTTTTTTCTCTTCAAAGCAGAAAATTGATACTGATGTATATAGGATTTGAATGTAAAAAAAACTAATTTTTCTCCTACAAATTGCGGATTTCTGTTTTAAAAAATCAATTTAAATATTTTCTAGTTTTATATCTATTATAATAAAATCTTCCCGGGTGTCAGGGTTCATTAAAACAAAAAAAAAACAAGATGGCCATTATTGAGAATTTTCATCAATTACTCAGAAGTAATCGAGTTTATTTCGGTGAATTAAGACGTATACAAGCCGTATATGCGCACCAAGCCGTATATATCGCCTTTTTATTGCCTGCATTGGTAGGTGCCTGTGAAAGTACTTATCATTTTACTTGATGGCCATATGGGATAATAACATACGGGTCATTCTTTGTATAATCGGCCAAAAAAAAAGTCGACCATCGCGAACTTCAACAAAAACCTTTTTTTCTAGTTAATTGCGTCTAAAAATTAAATTTATGCCCATTTATTCCATATTTTTTACCATTGAGTGCATCTAAGTCTGCTTTGACATGACCTATATGAACAGCAAATGCAAAATGCTTAAAACGTACTCTCATAAAGATAATTATAGGGTTTTATACGGTAAGTATAGAGTCCATTCTATTGTTTTCAACCATATTATAATATTATTTTTGTCAAACCAAGACCATTTTTGAGTTCAAAAACGGAAAATGCTACTTTTTTTCAAAATTAATTTTCCAAAATACAATATCACGGATTTGTGCGATTGTTATTTGAAAAATACCCAAATGCATTGAATTTTCATAGGCAAAAATTTCATCCATTTTTTATAATTGACGGAGATATAGTCAATTACATCGAGATATTAAATTTCACGATTTATGTAGTATTTCAGAATTTATGATTATTCGTCTCTTGAACTCTATTATAAAGAAAACTCAATTGACTGTAATTGTGTTTTCAAATTTTTGATAAAACTATATTTGAGTAGTAAGAAAAAAGTAGAATATTATGAATTATGTATAAAATAATATCTATTTAATTTCTTACGTTAACTAGTCTTCTCTTGTAAAACCATGGAAAGCTTGAAACTAATTTTTTAGTCCTCCGGCACACGTATTAATTATGTACCATGAACTTAAACTTTCCGTATAAAACACTATAATTATCTTTATGAGAGTATATTTTAAGCTTTTTGTATTTGCTGTTCTTGTAGGCTTGATTTATATCAAAACAGACTTGAATTCACTCAATGATAAAAAATGACAAGAATATGAAATAAATGGGCATAAACCTCATTTTATTAATTAACTAGAGAAAAAGGTGTTTATTGAAGTTCGCGATGGTCGACTTTTTTTTTTTTTTGCCGTTTATACAAAGAATTTTTTTTTGTTCTGTTACAGTTTTCCAGTTACCAACCATATTGTTTTTTATACTTAGCGCGCTTGCCCTAACCGTTGGTTTTCCGTGGTTCCCAACGGTGCTCAATGAACGAAACAGTCACTTAAGTAATATAACAATAGCTGAGATTAAAAATTAAAATTATATTTTAAAAAATAGTCATGACAGTAAATTTTTTTCGTATTATAACTTATTAACATTTATTAATTTCTTTTTCCGCTACTGATATCATTTACCTTTCAAATAATCGAAATATTTTAATACCTCTAATTTTAGTTTGTTTCAGTTCATTGAGAGTAAATACTGGGGTACAGTATGCATAGCCCACGGTACATTTTAGGGTCTCTGTAAGGCGCACGAGTGTTAAGCCCCGCCATATATACTGTATATTTTTGTTGTTGTTAAAATATAGCCCTTTTGAATTGAATTGAAAACAAAGAATGTCCCATACATATGATATATTATTCGGTAGCACCAAGAACTGCCTACTTTCAAAACACAAACATTCATTTATTTCATCTTTCTGTTCCGTTGCGAAAATAATAATAATAATAACCACAAACTTGGATTATTGGACCAGTGATCTTAGGAAAGAATCTTGACGGGAGAGTGTGAGGTCAATAGACAGAAGCAGCTTCTCAAACGTCCGTACTATTCGTGGCTAATCATTTGTTCCATTGCTATTCTTCTCTTGTCGTGGTTAGTTGTCGCCAGAGCTACTCGCGTAGAATCACAAAGCAGACACATAAACACTGCACTGATTCCATTTCCCCTCACGTCATTTCATTTCGTTTAGCTCAGACTCTCATCCGCCATGTTTGCTTCATCGCAATCCCATTCCACAGGCTTCTATCTCCGTGTCTTCCTCCACACAAAAATTTATAGCCACGTTCACAGACTCATTTACTGATCGCCCTTGAGAAACCAGCTAATCATCGAGATAAAGGAAGAGAGAATCTGAAAATGGAACGAACAACCTGACAAATCGTCTGAAATCATGTTTTCTGGTGGACTTTCAAACAAATATCTAAAAGATAAAATAAGATAAAATATAGGCAATATCAAAATAATATTTAATCAGATTGTGCGAAAGATTTCGAATCCATAACCAAGATTTCTAAGAAAAGAGGTATTTCAACTACCTGTCAAAAATAAGCCAGAGTATTAGTTCGTTCGCTTGAAGTTTGAGCACCAATAACTCAATTGTTTTTGATAAGATGACTTTCGATTGAATAACATTGAGTCTCAGATTTTTTTATGGTCGAAAGTCTCTTCTTTACTCTTTGACTTTTTCATTTTCCGTAGATAAATATTTAAATTTATTCCATAGATTAATGACATATCCCTTCAGAAATTAAAAATATGTCCAACTGTTTGGACATTCCTGGGACATATTATATGAGCTAGGAATTTATTTTTTGAATTGATCTGACTGAAAGCATTGATAAAAATATTTATACACAAGTAAATTGCTTTACCTTTGTACGTACCACAAATTTCACAATTTTTACGAAGATATGAATTTATTTTGAAACTGAATAGTTTAACATTGCTCGATTTTTACATTTCGATTCATTATTATACGATTAACAAGAGAAAAGACGAGTCCATGTTCAAACAACCATAATGTAATTGGAAAGACGTGTATGTACAGAGTTTTAGGATCGTTTGTGTACGTGAAGTGCTTAAGATTCTCATGCATTTTAATATAAAGTGAGTGTAGAACAATATTGTTTAAAGAATAAGGAACAGATTTTCACATTTAATGAATTAAATAACGTTTATAACGTTATTATTGCGTAATAAATAGAATGTATTATGTATATAAAATTATAGTAAATAAAACTGCAGAAATGACTCACCTTTTCAGCTCTAGGCCTTACCCACGCTAGAAGGAAGAAAGAGGACTGGATATCTGTGATATCTGTCATTCGAGCACACACTTGGCTTACGGCAGACACGAAGAATACCACTCCATATGAATACGTCACTGATCCTACCTAATCCGGAAATTCTGGCGCTAATGATACTCTTCTCCATCTTCCCCCTCAACGTAATCCGCAAGCAAGAGAAATTGAAAACGTCGCGTCTTACAGTGTTGCCACGTACAGCTACAAGCAAAAGATTTGTGTCCACCCTCGTCTAATCTGTGAATGGGTTCGCAATTGAGAAAAAGGAGAGAAAGAGAGAGACTCTTTCCCCGAGGTTTCAAAGAAGAAAATTTCCCGGAAGTCGTGCAGAATCTTCGCAGACGAAAAGACAGAAAAAAAGAACCAGAAAATATAGAGGCTGTACTATTTGAAAACAGGGGAAAAGACAGGAGGTTGGAGTGTAACTATGAGAATACACGAGGACTGGGTAAATACATCATTGACATATAAAATGATAGCAATTATTGTGAATAGTGTATTGTTTTAACTTAATTCAATATAGCGATTGACATCTCGAAATATAAATTGGTTAAAAACATTTTCGCCAAAAATGTAATTATACTATTACGAGTGTCACTCTCTAAATACGCGAAAAACATAGCGGTGAAAAACCTAATAAAATAATTATAGAGTGATGATTTCTAACTTTGTTGACGGGAAGTCATTGACTGACAATACGAGTACAATCGTGATTGAAAAGTGTTAAATAGTATCAGATATGTCTTTTATAATTATCATTTGATTCTACTGATTAATTGTCAATTTACATCTTTAAAAATTTATTTCAAATATAATCAATGATAACAAGAATGAACTAAATGCAACTAGACTGAAGAATTTTGAAATGTGTTTTTAATACTTTTCGTCTTTTGAGGAAGATCAAAAAAGTTCATTAATAATAATAACAATTATTATTATTTTACTATTATCATACGATAAATTATTATACTATTTTTTTCTTTCATGATACCTCTAAAGAACGTGTTAATTACAACGAGGCACAATAAACGATGCTAACCTATTTTCCTTAAACAAGTAGTTCTACAATCTAAAGTAAGACAGACAACAGTTGGCGCATTCGATACTAGAAGAATGGGACTTCCTTTCGCCAAACGTAAGATTGGGGAGGGAGACGGGGGCGAGAATCTACGAGATGATTTGCGAAGGAAAACCTGAAAGCAGAAGTAATGGTGATTGGATACCACCGACTTAACACTCGATACATAACTCTTAAAACACGTATGTAAACAACCTATACTTCATGGGTTCAATTTGTGATAATTATACACAACTTATACACTATATGTGATAATTATACACTAACTCTAGTTGCATTTACTTTCATGCACTGGCAAATAAGTTCAATCCATTTTCAATATAATGTATTTTTGGGGAATGTTACGCGGTATAGAATTATTAAGAGTCAGTAGAAGAAATATGAGAGTTGATCTCCTGAGATGGAAAAAACACGACGTTGCTCTGAGAAAACGTGAAGGAAAAACAGACTCCTCGCGAGGGAGAAGGATGGAGAGAGAGAGAGAGAGAAGAATTGGTGAGGTGGGTGGGTGGAGGGTTGCTGAAGATAAGACAAAGATGAAGGAAGGGGCGGCGAGGAGAAAGGAAGAACAAAAGAGGGAAGTTGTCACATCCACTACGCCAAGGGAAGTAGAAGCGAATGTAAGTGATGAGATCATTACACTCACTTGTTGTTTCTCTCACGTATACTATTAATACAGTAATGAAGATCTTAACCATGGGTAATAAGAATTTCCCCTCATCGCTATTGAAGGAGAAGTCGAGAAAATTTCCGATTTAACCGATTCTCAATTTTGAGTATTGTTTCATACTTGTTGATGTTTATTTCATACATTTATTTATTATTGTCAGATAACGATGTATTAATATTGAGTATGTCAATTGAACCTTATGGAGACTCGTACAAGAGTCGAAATGTTGTGGGAAATTGTGAAAAATAATAGGCAAAGGTCGTTAAGTTGAATTAACTTCTATCATCATATTTTCAGAAGGAAGATATAATCTTGTGAAAATACTTTTTATTTGAAGTATATGTACCTTAAATTTTTCATTTGAATACAAATAATAATTTATATCAAAGTTTTTCAATAGTTCTAATGCCTTTTGGGTAGCGAGTGATGAGAGTTCGCAAGCCCTGTTCTGGATCTGTGATAGCTGCAGGACGAGGGAATGAAGTCGCAGAAGGAAGAGAAGGGCAGCGAATCGAATGTACACAGTTTCAAGATAACTCTGCTGGGTACTCTCAGACGAAAGAGGGGGATGAAGAGGGAGACTCAAGAAGAAAAGCGGAGGATCGAAGGGGCGGAATTTGCTCCATCACGAGCAAATATCTCCGTCTCTGGAAAAAGGGGGAACGACGAAGAAAGTATATAGAAGGCAGAAGAGCGCATAACATGGACTTCGTGAGAAGAAATCTCGAGACGCTGTGTGAGAAAGATGTCCCAACAGAGAAGAAAAGTTGGGAGGAAATAAGTGTGCGAAGCCCTGGGTTTCCCGAGGGGAAATTCTTTGGCTTGGGTAGGGAGGATGAAAGGAGAAGAAGTTAAATATATAGGGGGTTGTTTCAAGATCTACGGCGATGGCAGATAGCAAAAGAGAATAGAGGAGATAGGAGATTGAAAGAAACCGACACGACAGTTTTTCTCTGTGACTTGGAAGACGTAGAACTATATGAACCCAAGAGTAACTTTTTCTCGAAATTCTTTTTGTTTGGAGAGATTGTGCTCATATCGAACGTCAAAACCTCTCTTTTGACGCTTTTATCAATAGTTTCTCACCTCTCCCACAACTTAATGATATTGATCTGTTTGCACTTTCGTCACAATAAAAACGAACAAAACTTCTCGGAAGCATCAGTTTAGAAGCAAACAAATTCATCATTTACTGTTGCTTTTTAATTCAAAGATATTGTTTTTTAGTTTAACTCATGTTAACAAAAAATCCATGATATATTTTTCAACATGGCAATGTTTCAGATATTTTTCTCTCGAAATTCATGAGGATGAGTTACTGTCATCTGTTTCATGCTGTCTATCAGGCGGAAATTAATTTAAGTGATCGTTGACTTACATGCGTAATGATAATTCTTCAAACGTAAGAAAAGGGGTGGTGTCCTTTTCCCAAAATACCATGTTTTTACGAATTTTTCTGTCGTATTCAGATAAATTATATTGTCTTTGCTTGACCCCAGTAGTAATCAAGTTGAATAAGCAAACAATAACATCCAACCAATTAGGATAAGGAAATATGAAATCCATGTTTTCCTCACGCACCATGCGTAAACTATTATCACTTTGGTCTTGCTGCAGATGGAATAATTCACTCCAAGGACGGAAGGGAAAATTCTGCAACATGTCACTTGAAGTTCTTGAGGGTACTTCGTTTCTGACGTCATCACGTCGTAGCGCACTTCTGTGGTTTATTCAGTCGCGGTCTCCGCACTAAGGCGGCTAATGGAATAAAACGCCACAAGAGTTTGGAAACGACCTCTCTGTGTGGGGATTTTCTTGGCGGAACCTCTCGCTTGTCCTCGCCCTGGCTTTCATAATTTCTTCTTTTTTGCTTATTTCTCTGCCGTAATATCTTCCCTTTCACCGAGATTCCACGATAATAGGTTCTCTTAGTTTTTCCAGGATGTCTGAATAAAAGCACTCTCTGTGCGCCTTCGTAATCTAAGATTTTTCTATCCAAGGGGATAGATCCTTTCATGAATATTGTGTTTCTCAGTAATTAAGGGTGAATTAATAACTAAACGACAATGAGGGAAAAAACTCAATCACATCAGATACGATTTTGTTATATATTAAATCTTTTAATATATTAGGACAAAACGTAGTACAATGCACATCTCGATAGAACAGGTGAACATTAGATAAAAAGTGCGTTAATTGAGCATAAATGTATTGTGTTATTTGGCTGAGAGAGTCTAAGTTCTCTCTAGTGTCTCCCACATTTGCGTATTCATGGGATAGTTCGAAATCCCATGGGGGATCACATTACAGGGCAGCATGTTTTGGCTCAACAAAATGGTGCTGAGTAAACATGCTTTTTATGTAATATGTGAAAAGATTATACTTTCTTTTACGAGTAAAACGTTTCGCAGGTGTATTATTTTTGGATTACTTTCGTGTGTTCTGACAACATTTTCAAATCTCCGTAAATACAAAGATATACCATTGGTAAACACATGTTTAAATTTATTTTTATTGTCAAAAAACAGTACAAACTGCGTATGACCACGTGGAGGACAATAAACTAATTTACTCTCCGGAAGCAAGCAAGGGACCATCNAAAAGTTCCTAGATAATATAAAAAGTTAGCTGCGAGTTATAATACATATATAATGTCAATATGTTTGTAATTTAACGCAAATATGTTTGTAAATTTACATGTACAATTTATTATCGAACTATAGATTATTCTGAGAATAGTGTTTAAAAATCATAAGAGTTGAAAAAACACAGTATACGATCTAATCATTACGATTTATTGTTACAATAAACACGCCCCTAGACAAAGCCTAGAGAACCTGTATAATAAATCCGCCTCTACCCGAAGGAAAAACGGAGAAAAACCCGGGCCAGGATGGGAAACCCGGGCTAGGATGCGCCGGGTTTGCCTTGCTAGTACTGCAAGGCCGGGATGGCCTTGCAGTATTAATTTATCGTTTAAGCTTACGTTTTTGCGACCCCAAAATAAGTGGTTATCTTCAGACTACCAAACAATTATAAACCATAATAAGAATAATTGAATACGTAAAGATGATTGTTTGAATATCCGGTACATTGATGCATCCATCAAATTTGATGTATATTTACCAAACTCGCTGCAATTGTGTGGAAATGTCCAAAAGAGATCGTACGATATTTTAAATGTTAAATTAAAATTTAAAATAATTATACTTCAACAAACAGAAAATCATGCGTATTTCGAGAAAGTCTTATGATGAGTAATGTCACTTCATTGTGTTCATTGCGACATGTCCAAGGCAGACAAATGTAACAATGATGTTAAGAAACGGGTACTAATACGTATTTCGTCATTGTATATTCAATATGATAAGGTTTAATGCTCTGCAGACAACAAAACCTTAAATATGAATATGAAACACACACTGATATTTTGTACTATGACTGAAATTACGTTTGTGAATAAAATTTGTTTTCCAAAATTGCTTCAACACATTCCATTCGTTAAATGGCCTAAATTTAATATTCAATATACTATTTGTTTTTCAATAGTTAACATGCAAATAAATCAATTAATCAAGTTGTTATTGCCTGAACTCATTGAAAAAAATTCAAGTTCCTTCCTGTAATCATTTATTGTTTGTGTTTATTAATGTGTTAGTTAGTTAAAATACTGCGATAATAATATAGATATCCTTTAATACGAACGACAAAAACATAAGAATTTGTCTGCTCCTTTGCACCTATTAAAAATGAAATGTCGAATAAACCACAATTCCATTGTTAAATATTTGAATTTACGCTTGCTTACTCAAAGGGATAGATATCCCATTTAGTTCGTAAAAAATAGAGAACATAGAGAAAATGTAAAGAGTTACATTTCCCCTTTTTCAAAATTGAATTTTGTAAACTCCTGTAGTAATTATATTCCGTAGTTCTTGAAGTATCATACCGTCAACATTTCAAGTTCCTATTTGTAAAATACCTTGTTCCGATAAATGAGTCACTCAATCAGTCTCACTAACCGCTTGTACTTTTAGATATGATGCTGGTTGAAGTAATGTGATTTTTTTTTCTCGAACTTTTACTTTTTCTATTATGTTTCTTACACTTTGTTCTTTAATTGTGTTTTAATCCTTTTTATGAAAACACTTCGTAGTATGATCAATGTAAAAACGTTATAGTTTTGGAAGGATAAACAGTAAATTTTGTTGGTTGTAATGTCTTGCATATGGTCTTCAGTTTTTACTTACGACTTGTGGAGTAGTACTTGTGGTGGGGAAAGGTGTTTCCATTTCTTGCTTTTCGAGGTTGTTTTAGTAATTTTCGAGGATATATTTCCAGGAGTGAAGTGGAACTTCGTAAACTTAAAGTAATTGCATTTATCTTAATGTTTAGTGACTAAAAATATTTTACAATACAAAACAAATTTTATTTTAAAGAAATCATGTGCAGGAAATATTACATTATTCAAACCATTTATGTATTTCCCCTCCCTTTTTCTGCAACGTTTGGTGAAACACCTCCATCATGACACCAATCTACAGCAGCAGAACTGAACAACAATTCCAACGTAGCTCGTAGAGCTCTCCGACTACCCTCTCCGTCTTCAATGCCCACTTTCTTCGCTACATTACTTCCCGAAACTTGTGCGCCCGCAGTCAATCACTCTGGTAGGGAGTCCGTCTTGGCGGCAGCGTTCGTCGCCGTCCCCTCCCCAACGTAGCGTCTTAATTCAGCTGCGCCTGTCCACTCCCCCCGCCCCTGTCATGCCTTTTGCCTTCCCGTAACACAGAGAACCCTTCCCTCCATCATTCCCGCTTCTTCGCAGCGGCGCGGAAGCCATTAAGATTCTATTAAAGCTGGTCAAGGCACCGACAAATGACCCCGTTCTCCACTGTTCTGTCTTCTCTTCCACCCGCGGGCACCCGCTCTGTTTAGAACTCGCTCTGGACTCATGAGGACATTTGTACCTCAGACGGCTTCAGATTTCCTGGTTTTCGCTCGCTCGTGGGGTTAGCATACTTTCATGACCTTTGAGGGGTTTTTTTCGTATCAATATCGGAATGAGTTTGTGACCAAGTGGAAGAGCATTTTTTTAACGAGTTCCGTAGATATATCGAAAACAAATACGATCTTGTCAGTTGTTACTGTGTGATTGTTCTGGTTCTTGCGTTAACAATAAATTCATTCATATAAGTTAATACCGAAATGTAGTGCAGCATTTCTCTAAGCAATTAACAAAATGGTCTAACAATACACAATGACAATATTTTTATTCCATATTTATACAATCCTCAATTAAAATTATAGAACGTCTCTGACTACCACTTCCCATGCGTCTAAATTTAATAGTAAAATTCAGAATTCTCTCTCGAATGGCGATTCAAACGCAGTCAAATGTTAAGCTTAAGGATATATTTTTACCGGCGGCGTCAGGCAATAAGACAATACATTGGAGTAGTGGCAGGTGGTTCTAAGCATAAACAGCAATCCTCGCTCCTAACGACCAAACGCCACGCGAGAGTTCTTCTCAGGGCGTATCATTGTTGTTCCTGTCCCATTACAACTTCCGCAAGCAGTAATTAATTTTGAGAGAGACCCTCATTGTTCACGTATTTCTTGCCGCGGTTTTACCTTTTTGTTTCGAGACGGAAACCGAAAAACCGTATTTGCGTGACGCACCAGTCGCAATACTCCAACCGCTAATGATGCGACTCTCCAATCGTTCGCATCTTCTGCGTTATTTTACCCTCGGGGATATTTTTTATCCCTCCAAATTTGACTTCATGCGTGAAATTACCCTTCTAACCTCATATATCCACAGTGCTGTGAAACATCATTTGTGCCATGGAACATGTAATGAATTTACAACTTCAAAATAATCAGAGCAATTTTATTATTTTGCAACATTAATATAATAGTATATGACACACGAATATTTAAGGTGAAGGAAGCACTTCACTGACATTTTCTTGAGTAAATAAAATCATTACTGGTCAAAGTGAAATAAAGTTTTTTTGTCCCAAACTTATTTGATCTCATGATATTATATTGTGCGTTCTGCGTGCACCTCTTTGGAATACAATCTGCGACATATTCAAGTGTTAGAAATACACTGGTTGGTAAAATCCCCGTATATTGCTGGGTAAACAACAAACCTTTCCTTTTTACAGTAGGATAGGTCACTTCAATGTTAAAAAAAAAGTAGTGCGCAATTCTCAACTTTTCTATTCAACTCAATAGTGACCTTCCAACATGCATTAAATTTCTGTTTCAAGTCCCAATGAATTAATATCTCATTTTATTTCTTTATCATTTCGAAAATAAGATCAAGTACGGAAATAATTCAGTTTTCAGTTTTCAAAATGGATGAAATTTACTTTACCCCCAGATTTTCAAAATGTTGGTAACGTCAAAATATGAAGGAAAAAAACTCGTTTACTAATAACAAAGGAATACCATACATATATANTAGTATAAAAATAAAATCTCTAATCAGAAAAAAGAAACAGGGGTAAAAATCTCAAAAAGCTTACGAAATTTTGTATGGTAATGTTCTACGAGGTATACAATTTGAATGAAAATATTAACTGAGAATAATATTCGATGCTTTGATATCGTGGTTTTGGGAATCGCTCTTTTTTCATTATTTTTCACTTTTTTTTTTCCTTCGTGTTTATTCCTTTTCCGTCCGCTCCTCGACTGTACACAAACTTGTGCTGTAACATTTTTTGTGGCAGTATCCGGTGTTTTGTAAAAACAACGTGTCACTGCCCCTACGTTCTCATCTTTCGTAAACGTTTTTTAGCAAATTCTCGCAAAAATGTCTCCTTCGAACGCTTTGCTACCGTGAGTCGTCCTACCTGATGGTTGAGCGTGGTGAAAGGCACAAGACCTATTGATCGGTGAGTGAAAACTCGGTAAGTAAGCTCAGCATGTAACCGACAGATAGTGGAATAGTGGTGAAAGACGGCCTAAATCAAATTGAACCTTCATGTTATCGTACGGAATGTCAGTTTCCTTCAATAGCTGAGAGTTTTCTGCTCAGAATCCTTCATGCGTGTAAGAACATCAATGCATCAGTGGCTGTTCGGGATCCAAGCAACTTTGTTTGTTTATTGATATCAATGCAGGTAAGATCTGCTCACACAAATACATAGCATTATTTTTTTTAACTCATACATGCCATCAGACAGATCATTGTGTATGTCTAAGGATACGCGTCACCTAGATTCAAGAAGATTGCTTTACAAGGATTAGACATTTTACTACATTCCCAGCTCCAAAAGTTTCATTACTTGAATTAATGTTTGTATTAGTTTTGTTAAACTATAGTTCATCCTCGAGTAATGGGAGCCTCGCAATACTCTCGCACATTTTGAGTCATATTTCTGTGATATTTCTCACCTCTTACATTCGAAATTGTTATGAATGGATTAATTTCAAATTATTCACAAACTAATAGTCTTTTTCTCAAGGATAAAATGGAAACAGTTCAATAGTGTCAAGTAAGTATTTGTCCTAATTGTTCGCAGTTCTGAAGTTTATAATAGAATGCTGTTGGTCTAACAATGTTAGAAATTTAAATAGTAAATAATTGAACAAGTAAAATTGAACCAATAAAACTCCACAAATACCATACATATTAAATAAAAGAAAGATTCATTCTCAAAAATTTCTTCCAAATATTTTTAATAATTAGCGATGACAAATAATGTTGCTTCACAAAATTTACATTATACAACTAAAAATATTAGTAATTTCTCGTCTCTCCCTCTCCCAATTGCATATAAATTGAAAAATGTTAAGTCTAATATGTGTGACAATTTCATCGGATTATATCTAAAACATTTATTTGTCTAACATAAATGGTTTCTTGTAATACTGCTACAATACCTCTTCATACAAGGCAATCAAAGCACTCTCGAAAACTGAATCATCTGTTAACAAACTTTCTTCACATTCAAATATTGGTGAATTATCTTAGTATTTGTATTTTGCTTTACAAGGGAGTAGACATCATGTACAATGTGTCTTGTTTTCCAGAATATTTGTTATACACCAAAGTCTGAAAAAAAGATGAATGTTAATAAAATTTAAACCTTCAGCATTTCAATATTAATAATTCAAATAATGTATTTTCAAGCGTGGTTCTAGACTGCGTCAAAATACGATGTTACAACCAATCAATTGATTTGGTTTCGCCCGTAAAGATATCTCTATTTGTTCTTGAGATAAAGAAATACATTTCAAGGAAAAATAATATTTCTCTCCAATTCACCGCTTTAAAATCTATATTGTGGAAAAATTGTTCCCTAGTCTTCTATAGCAACATTCTCGCAAAATTTCAAGTTTCTATCTTTAATATTTTTCTTTCTAC
>NNCF01127626.1:1365982-1452293 GCA_002313205.1 Laupala kohalensis
AGGTACA
The DNA here is from genome assembly GCA_002313205.1 of Laupala kohalensis. Lineage (NCBI taxonomy): Eukaryota > Metazoa > Arthropoda > Insecta > Orthoptera > Trigonidiidae > Laupala > Laupala kohalensis. The sequence goes on from NNCF01127626.1 coordinate 1,365,990, forward strand.
AGTTTACAAACTTCGTTCATTTAGTTTCGAACAAATACCAATTGGTCTTAAATTTTTATAGTTGAGCTGATACATCTTTTCGAGCATAGGTCACGGGAGAGGGGAAAGGATGTAGAGGAGAAAGTCATCGTACGCGCGTGGCACGTCCAAAGCGCAGTGCGCGCGTCTCTGTTTGCTTCTTATCTTCTGCCACGAAGCCCTATCTCAGCAGGTACACATACACTCTCTCTCTCTCTGCTGAGAGAAGAAACCCCTAGATCCACTCTGCTAAAGCCACGTACTCTGCAAATTCTATATTGCTGTGCACTATACGCTTGTCTCGCACTTAAGTACAGCATGACTGATTGATGACTGCGTCCTAACAGTGGACATAATAATTGAAGGAAATGTGTGACCGTGCCATCAAAAACATTATACTTGTTATCTCCTTTTTTTCCTCAATACACTCTACTTATTCACTGACTTCTTTCAGAGATTTGGAGAGTACTTCAATTGAGTGTTTTGATGATATCTAGTCCTTGTGAGTTACACCTTAAAATTTAAACACATTTTTTAAATGTTTCTTTATATGAAAACCTAGTTTCTATAACAATACTACTAATTTTCAGAGTGTATACAACTACAATTAAAATATATAATAGAAGTGCCATATTGATAGATTTTTTTCGTATTTCAAAAATAAATCACTCATTTTCCCTATAATTATAGAAGACACTATATTAAATCAGTAACCTACAAACCAAGTTCTATTTACACGCTTTACCACTATTAGTACTTCTGTAAGATAAACACGATCTTAATTAATAATAAAAAATGGTCAGGAATATAAATTCAAGCACTATTAATGTTTCATTTGCATTTTTTTCTTTCGAGTTGTGGGGTTTGTATGGCGCATTTGTTTCCCTGAACCTAAATCAAATCTATAACTTCGGCAATTTTGTCTGTCCAAACATATGGAAACAAAACAAATCGCACCTTTCAAGAAACAATGACGTGAAAAGAGTTATCAGTACCAGATAGTTCCTAATACAATTCATGTTTTAAAAGCGTGTTCTCAACTATTAATGAATTTACATTTGCATCAATTGTGCGTTCTTTAAAGGTGCGATATGTTTTTGTTTCCATATGCAGCTTAAGATCCATAGAATTTTCAAAATTAAGCGTATCGAAACCACAAAGTAAAACACTATATGTGCTTAACTGCCGAAGGAAAATCATTAACGGAACAAAATATCAATTATTACCGTAAAAGTCTTTTAGAAACCCTAGTTTGTTTGAAAATCAATAAATATATTATTGATCAATCAATCAGACAATCAATAAATATATTACGATATCTATGGTCCCGTTAATATTTAATGATGTGCAAACAACTATATTACGTACTCAACTTTATTGACAAAAAGTGTGGATATTTGTGATTCATGAATATTCGTCAATATATATTGACTTACTCAGGGCTCGCGAATGAGATATGTTCAGTAAGTGCACGACCTGCGCACCGTGATAACGTCAGAAGACGCATTGAGCGATGATCGCGCGTCTTCGCCTTGTTCTGTCGACGAGTCTGAGGTAGAATGCAGTAATATCGTATTGCTACAATTTAGTGAATTATAAACACTTAATATGTACTCAGTCACACTTTCTCTGACTGTCTCATCACTATATCATATTGGTTTCACCGTGCCATCATAGACAGTAAAAAAAACAACAACTCAAATCCACATTTAACAATTCATCTTATCTTTATTTCTTCATTATGGACACTTTTAGGGTTGACATTCACTACATTTGGACTCTACAATTCTGGTCTGTCTAGTTTTTGATCTCACTAGAATACACACAAAGCAAAGTAAAAATCATTCTATCATCCCCAGTGCCTTAGCACATTAAAATAAAATATCAGAAATATAAAAATCATACCTCACATTTTCTAAACTTCGTACATCGTGAATATCAAATTCACACGTCATATACAATACATAAAACCATTTTTTTTTGTCTGTCCATTATGGCACTGTGATACCTATATGATTATAAACACTTCTTGAATCGTGGGATGTTACTACTTCCAGTTATAAAAACAAATATAACAGAAACGAGTCACTTGATCGTCTATTATTAATTCAAAAACAATGGAAGCCAGACACCTCGAGGGATGATGTCCGTAAGAAAATTAATCACCTCAGATCGAATTTTCGGAAGAATTTGAAGAAAATTGAAACACTACATCGTTCTGGTATTCGTAGCGATGACGTTTACAAATCAATTTCGTGTTTATATAAGGTACTTCTGAGAATTTCTAAGAATTTCACAATCAATTTTTATTGATAATATGTGAGTTAATAAATACTAATACCTGTATCATGATATTGGATTGTGATATTTACTTATAGTCTGATCCTTGCCAATCTCATTATAGAATAAATAGTTTCAGGTTGAGAATATTTTTCTTGTTTTCTTTTTTAATTTTCCAATATTACACCCTCCTTTGATACCGTCCATTCACGTCCATTCTTCAAGATTAACAATGCTTCTACTTATTCTAAATTGAAAACTTTAATATGTCTGTGTTTCAACAGTTGTCCAGGATCAATTTAATGATTTCGGTAGAGAACCCCTGCATTTTGTGCACTCGTTTAAATCAAATATTTTCGGTCGAATTTATCTTTTTCTGGAGAACAAAAGAAACACGATTTCTGCGACTGCAAGATTCCAACTTATTTCGACAGCACTATTATTGATGCAAGTTAATTGCGCCTTTTTTTTCTTTTAACTTAAAAACCCAAATTTGCTCAATTATCCCATGGCATCTTTTGCAAATTTCTTTTCCTCTCTTTTTCGATATCTTCACTAAGTCTAATTTTGAAAGTATTAATTTTCCTTCTGATAATATCATGAAACGTTTTTCTCTGTTCTATGTCTAGTTCTGAGGAGAGATTCTCTTTCCTCAGTTGCGTGGACTGTTGCGATTCATCTGGTGATCGCTTCTTGCTGCGAATCCGCGTTCCGAATGTTCCTCTCCCCTGCGCACATGATAAAAAACTGCCAATAACTATATATCATTCGTGGTATTAACTCTTGCAGTTATCTTCGGACATCAACAGCCTCTGAAGCCAATGGCAATTGAGAATTTTGTCACTGATTGCAGAATGGAGATTCAGGATCATGATGGTACAGAAATGCTCCGTTAAACCTCAAACATCTAAGTTATACATATTTTGTTTTAAATTAGTAATTTCTATCTATTTTTTTCTACGACTTAATATTTTAATGCTACCCTTCGAATAAGTCTACCTTATCGTGCCAATTTTGCATTAGTTACGTGAAAGTAAAATCGTTTGATACGTCCTTGAAGATGGGATTCCGAAAAGGAAAAAAAAAACAATTTGTGAGAAGGGGCTCGCCTCAAATTAGAACTGGAGGTTTTCTCATAGGATTTTTCGATTGATAATTTTCTTCTCATGGTCATAGTCTTGTTTTACAAGTTTTTTTAGGAGGTGACGCACTTGAATATTAAACATTAGTGATGGCGACTTTATATTCTATTGTAGTATTAGTAAATAGGAAATGTAGCGTGCTATTGAAGCTTATCTACATGGGGCGATAGGAGGTAGTGGGTGGATGGTAGGACTATTGTTTGTAGGAGTGCCGGTTAGCTGGGTTTATCAATATCTTGGCACAAGTAAAGTTGTTAGTGGGAGTAGTAAGTAATAGTAAGAGTTAGCGATAATTGGAGTAGTAGTAATTGAATAGATGAAGGAGGGTTTGCTTTTCAATTATCACAACTATATATGAACTGGAACATTGAAGTGGGAAGCTACATGTTCTTTCTGGTCTCGTCGGGAATTGAAACCCGTTGTGATTCAGTGACTTAATATGAAATAAATGTAGTTTTTATTATTTAAATAAGAAGTAATAAATGTAAAAACTTCTGAATTAATGATAAGAAGACAAGTTCAAAACCAACTTTAAAAATTGTATTTTCCCTCTCCAATGCCTTCGTGAGTGGAAGCTCAAGACGTGGCATAAGATCACTCAGCTTCTTCAATCTTCATACATTGTAATTTTATTGTTCTAACTTAGAGATGATATCAACTTATTCTCTAAAATTTTCTTGAATCAGCGTTGGTTTCATGGAATTATTGTAAAGACATGTATTAATTCAAAAGACATTTTACAAACTCTCTTGCTCGAAAGCTGCTATTTGGTCTTATATTTGCTTTATAGTTCGAGTTTTGCTATATTACTTTTAAAAGGTTTCAAGTTTTCCAAACCTTCCGAATTTAATGAAAATATAAAGGATTTTTTATAAGATATTGTGTATAGATTGGCTCCGTAATGTCTAAACGTCTCTAGCAATGAAATGAAAGATAGAAGTTGGTGAGAGAGGCAAATGGGTGCAAGGAGAATTGTCCTTGTGTTTTAGAACCGCGGCTGGAGTGGTCGTAAAGACGCTTGAGGTGCCCTGCGCCAATAATTTTCAACCTAAGTTCCTCAATTCGTTTCGGGTCATTTCTACGTCTTCTACATCACAAGCGAAAGCTGCTTCTGTTATTTCAGATAGCCCGAGTAGAGCTCAACTTCGACATGCTGGTTCTGTTGATGCCTTGTACCGCAAGCTACAGGGTGATTCCAAACACTTGAGTTCCATGTCACGGTGATCGAAGACAAAACCTTCAGATACTGGACATAAGAAAAAAATCAGAGAATGTAGCATAATTTCTCGGAAGATGAGCAAGAGCTTCCGCAAAGAAACAAATGTAATTATCACAAAATCTCCTGGAAGTTCGGAGAAGAGAACCATGAGTTTTCGAGAAGACGAGAAATATAATTGGATGAAATCTATTCTGGAGAAATAAGACGAATAGCATATGATTATCAGAAAAAGTACAAGAAGCAGCTACTGATAACAAGAGTTATAGGAATTAATCTACAAAAAGGATTTGCCAAATGCTTTATTTGGAATGTAGTAATTTGGACAATAAAGAAGAATAGGAGAAAAAATTGGAAAACTTTGAAATATAACTGTGAAAAGAACGAAGAAAACTAAATGGATAGAGTAAGTAATGATAGTGTTTAAATACTAATGAAAAAGAAACTCTTTTGAAGTTCGAAAAGAAATCGAACTTTTGAAGAAATCGAAATATATCGGACACATTCTGAGGAAAAACCTTGGCAGAAGCAGAAGGAACGATAATCGCAAAAAAAATGAAGAAGATGTAAAATATCACATGGTATGCTGGCAGGTGCGGAAGGAAGAAAGGTCCCACCAAAAACTAAAGAAACAGAAGGAATAGGACATCGCGGAGGACCAAGTTCAACTGAAAACTGTCTTCACGCAAATTTATCTGTGATTCAAATGTAATCAATTTCAAATTTCCTTTGATATTTTGAGAATATACAATGAGATTAATACGTTATTAATTTTAACTGTTGCGTATTGTAAGCGTTATGTTAATTATAAATCAGTCACAGGAAAATTGATTCATCGTCTGGAAGCAGTCTTAGGATATATTTAATTTAAACCCATTCAAACCATTATCACTGAGACAAGTCCTGTGGTATTTTTGAAGGAATAGTTTTCATTTATGAATTATAACACATAATGCTTCCCGTATTTTTACAACACGACCATTTTTTGTTTTAATGGAAGTAATTGTTAGGTTTCCGACGTCTTCCTGCAACAAAATTTGAAACATATATCAGTTACATGCAGTATTCTACATCGTTCTATTCAAGTCGAATGTAGAAATTACATCTCAAAATATTTCTTTCCTTTTTATGAATCTTCGAAATACCTTTTTCGACTTCTCATGCTTTTTATTTGCCTTGCTCGGACTTTCCATCCGTAAAACTAAATATGTCTGCATCGCTTACTTCCTCCACGACTCACGCAAAATGAACCGAGACTCTGACATTTTGTGCGACATCAACTCCACTTTGTCCTCTCCTTCTTCCAAAATACTCATACGAGCCCTTCGCCTATCGGACTCTCCCTTTGCAGGAGGGTGACTCCTGAGAAAGGAGATGAAACGAGTTTTATTTTCCCCTTACCGTGACTCTACTCAACTTTTAAATATCCCGGGCAAACCTGCGTTCCCCGCCAAAGGCTCTCTCCGAACTCTAACAGAGTACCTCCTTTATTGCGCCTTTGTGAGAGACAGGGCAATTTTTTGGTGCGATATTAGTTCCTGTGTTGAAACCTCCGCAGTTTTTTCGCGATCAGTTTCGAAGATAGAGATTTTTTATGGAGGAAGAAGATGAACGGTTCTCCTCATATTGTACGGTCGCAGGACGATAAGAATGGATGCAGACTGTAAAACAAAAATTTTGCTCTTTTGTTTCAAGGTGTTTTACGTCTATCATTCTATATTTTCTTGTTATGGGCAAAAAGTACATCTATTTTTAGATGGAATTTCTTTATACAAAGCCAGAACTTAAGATTTTCCTCCCGAAGATCATTTAATATCAATCATTAACTTTATCAGATATGAATTCCATCATATTTTAACAAAAAAATTTACAAGGGGATAGGAAATTTTCAAAAGACGCAATGAAATCCATATGTCATGGTGAATAGAATTTTTACCCATTAAATTCCCTTTCCTACACAGCTATGCAGCGTCATCGCAAGGTAATTAGCATAAGGGTTAATTTCTTTATGAAAACATCAAATCTAAATTTAAACTTTATCGAAACAACTACTCGCTATGTTTGTAGCATATTCTGGAATAGTATTACAATTTTCATTTTTCTTTAGTATTCGAGGAATAATGTTTTCCATGGACATCTGTCATTGGAAAATGTTTGCAACTTGCACATTTTTTTAAACGAAAACGAGGACAGTGAATACCAGCTCTGTATTCTGCATTGGTGAGAAAGAGTAATTATCCCTACCAAAATGATGTTGATATGATTTAACAAACATTTTCTCATGTCTATTCGCAAACAACATGTGCAGAAAATCTTCTGTTCGTTTCACTTTTTCTTTATGTAGGAAACTATAAATTATTAGCCCAATTCTTTCTCTACGTAGCATTTATCTTCGACCATTCTCGTCCTTGTTTAAAAACAATAAGAAGCTGCTTCATGACCAACGAATAACAATTTATATTTTCTCTCCGTGACATTCTTATCATATGTTCATAATGCGTGTAATTTCCAAATTTTAGTCGCAAATGTATTTAATCAATGTTAATACTACTTTTCTGATACCAGAGTTTCAGATCGATTCCGAGCCAATTCAAAAAAGTGGAGAAGTTGCTGGTAGACACTTTTTTAATGAAAATATTCTCGAACAAAACGGCGTTTTTTAAAAAAATCATCCATCCTTTTTATATAGAACAAAATGAGTAAGACAATCATCTAAGAAAATTACAGTTCAATAAAAGTCTCCGGTTGATAAGTCATAATATAATGAAGAAAGACGTTGGACTAATTATCATTTATTATTATTTTGTGTGACTTGTTTATGATATGACAATGTTCAAGCCGCTAAGTCTGCTCTTTCACATAACAACCCGTCTTGCCTCAATGAATAGTGATGGAGTGAAGACGGAGTTTTCCAGGAAGTAAGATACCGAATCTACATTCGTCTAGAGACGTTAACTAAAACTTCAGCTCTAAATCTCTCATGATTTGGGTGAGCGGGGGATCGACCCCAGGACTCTCCCGCTCAGCAGTACAAACTATCACTGAATCAACGCTTTCACAGTGGGATGAGGAGAAATAGCACTGCGATGAAAAAAAGTATCTATATCTAAATCAGTTTGCGATGAGTAAAAAGCTTTTACGGCAATATGTTACGCAAGTTAAGTGTCATAATTTTTTAACTACTCCCAGAAAATAGTATAAATGATGACGACTTAATTTTCTTCCAAGTACAAACCTCATATAAACATTATTTTAATTGTGCAGATTTATTGCTTTTATAGACGTCAAAATTGACAATTTTCTTGTATATGGTAGCACTGCACTCACACATGTCCAACACCAACCTCATGAAACAACATTCACTGCTAAATATTTCAGACACTTCTTTGAGGAAAATCGTTTCGTCCGTTCTGAAACTGGCGATGGCAATATTTTGCACGCCTTGAATATGAGGAGACTCGTTGTCTAGATGCCAAAAGGAAAGCAGGTACAATGACGGGGTGCAGAAAAAGGATGAATGATGAAACATGGACGATGAGTGACAGGGGATATGCTAGTGCTCGAAGGAAACTCGCCGCAGATGTGCTTCGACCTTACGTCAAATTTCACGAGGATCAACGGTGGTTTGAACTGCCATCTCGATAGATGGACGGTGTGCGTCATCACCATTGCATCATTGTCACCTTATTAAAGATGTTACATTCATTACAATAAGAATAAGATATTTAATGTATTCCATTCATGTATTTCACTAATGTTTATATTCGGAAAACTAAATGTGTTGATGTAATCAGCGCGTGCTTCCCTTTTCCTGATGATTTTCATCTCAAATATGTTCATACATTCTAAATTAAAATACGTTTATTTGTGGGTTCCATTTTTCAGTTCAAGTGTCATGATACGTCTACACGTTCTATGAAAATACTTTGCAATTCTTGAAAATTATGTTATGTAATAGTTTGAAGAACACGCAGTTGATGAGCTAATCTTTAAGTAAGAAAATGTTTATTTTGAATTTAGCTGAAACATATAATAATTTCAAGGGAAGCTATGGATTTAAATCAGATTATATTTATAGTGAGTACCTATGAATTAGTAATATCATGTCATAAGGAAGAATCAAATCTGATTTTTCGCTAACAAATGAAATAGCTCAAGTACAACTTTTAAAAATTGATCAGAAATGTTCATTAGTATTTGATGTACAATAGTTGCTATCAAGTATTTTAATACCACCATGAATTTTGAGGTCTAGGAAATTTCAATGCAAATTAACATAAGTAAATATGTAATAAGAGAAGTAAAGCTATTTCTTTCATAAGACGCTTCAACCATCACATTACTCCATATTAGGGTGGAGAAAGACAAGTATATTTGGTTATGCTTTTTGACAAAATATGCATATGGTGTATATTTTCAAGGAATCGTGAATATAATAATTTCGACGCCTAAAATTCAGCTGTAATTCAAATCATTAAAAAAAAGGCGAGTCTTAAGTTTCTCTTCATCATTGAAGTTTCAAAATCGACCTCGAAATACCTCCAAAAATGTACATGAAAATTTAAAGAGATTCTGTATATCAGACATAAGTTAACGAGTAAAACAATTACATATATGTATAGCAAGCTGACATGGAAACCACCTGTCTCAACATCTTAATCCCACCACTATTTACAGATCAGTATCCCGTCATCAGATTAGTATTAAGTATGGAGATCAAATTTCCTCCACGAATACTCCGAAAACATCTTCTCCTTCCACATTACAACCTCAAGTTACCACAATCAACGAGATTTCCTATCCAATTATTCTCATTCTTCGTCGCGTCCGACTCGCGTTTGACTTGCCTATTAACATAATTGCTGCGAACACAGTTTTTCGTAATTGCAACGAGACACTGTGCAAAGTTGATGGGGAAAACTTTACGGTAGATAGACGTCATCTTATATTTCTCCTTTACGAAAAGCACATGTGTTTTGCGCACAACTACATTTAAAGGCAAATTTTGGAGAATCTTCTGTTTCTGAATAATGAGTCAGAAACTGGGGTGACGACTAGTCTACGGAACACCGCGTAAAAGAACTCTTCAGGGAAGCTTGTTTTTGCGATAATTAATAGTACTACCACCACGCATTTCTTGCTAAATTACTCCTGTAACGCTGTGTCACACTGCAGCAGTTCAGAGCTCTCGTCGTAGGAGCGTTACGCTACTCGTGAGGGAAAGCGTGAAATATAAAAAAGTCGAATACTGTTAATGATGAGGATAACTTTCAACAAGTTCATTAAAATACTACAAAGTTACAGATAGTTTATAATAGTGTAGTTTATAGTATTTCATTTCCACCTCCTTGAATTGTTCTTTAATTCTTTGCAGTATTGAACTTAAGAAATGGCTTTATGATAGTGGTTTACAATAATATATTTTCAACTCATTTCATCCTGCAAGGCAATCTTTGAGACAAAGTTGGTTAGTTTAAGAAACAGTAATAAGAAAGACTTCCCTCGACAGTCGTGAGATTTGTAATCTTGTCCCTCACTTTGGTGTATATACTATAAGCTTAAAAATGAATAAAAATAAAATGTCTTAATACTACTGGAATAAGAAGAATGTAAACAAACTACTGCGTAAGGTACAGATTGTTCTATGTAACTCACGTTGATCATTCTATTTTGTTTTTATTATGTTTAACATTACTATTTTATAAACACATAAAACTTTGCTTAAATGACAATGTGTGGTTATAGTACGTATGTTTAAATTTTGAATTGTTTGATACATATTGTACGGAATAATGATTTATGCACTATTATACGACCTGAGGAGAACGATGAGAGGAAGGAGACCAATGTTTCAAAGATTGCTGCTTTTGTGAAATTTAAGTCCTAAGTTACTCGTCGTATGCTCACCTGATAGAAGAAGTTGTAATATCTAGAATGACAGTGAGTTGGAATGAAATAGATGGTTCAAAATATTGGCATACGACTCAAAACAACGTATGTTGAATGTCAAATGCTCAAGTCTTCTAACACTCAAGTCTTCTGAAGCCAGGGTCGCATCCCTTTCAGAAAACAAAGAAACTCGTCAATATGAGGAGAACTTAGGAAATATTACTTACATCATGTAGCTTCTGAGTCACAAAACATTTTGCATTTCTCCCATTCTCTGAGACAGAATAACAAAACAATTTTTCTGTGAAACGTATGTACTGTGATTTGAGTCGTTCCTTCTTTATGCATCGTTTTTGTTTCTTTCATGCGCATATTGCGTCCTTATATGCGAAATGATGAAGTCCCAAATGTGAGAGATCGTAGTCGAATACCCAATGGATCGGAAGATTTTATGTTTCTCAAGAATTCTACCCATTTTACCATCACGTGATTTCTCTTTTTGACTGAAAATGCAAAGCAATTCGAGGCCGAATAATTATTTTTCTATCAAATGACTACCAAATATTTATTTTTCCCTTGACTGGTTCAATTGCGGAATGAATTGTAAACTGTGAGTGACAACGAATACGGAATTTTTTTTTTTTTTTCATACAACTAGCTTCGCAACTTTTAGCTTTTTTATCACCACATTACATTCATTTATCATTTTTTCCCTATTTTATTCTTTAACGACTAGCTTATTCTGACTATTATAGTATTTCGAAACTAATTCTACATATTTTGACTCGGGAAAATAGCATACGCTTTTTCTTCTCATTCCTCGTGTTGTTCTAATCTACGTTTCGAATAGTAGTCTTTTTTCATATTCTTATTAATAAATATTGGGGAGCAAGTATTTTGCCATAAGTTTATTTTTAACAATTTGGTTAATTGAATTTCTGAAAATTTCCTTTGGTTAATTTTATTGCTTTGTCATAATTTAAATGTCTTGTATGTTAAGGAGAGTCTTGTGTTAGAATGATATGATTAAATAATTTTATTCCATACATTTCATGTATTCGACGGCTAACAGTTCCACTTACTGATTTAAAAATAAAATTAATATCTGTGTTTCATATTGATTTACTGACATCTCATCATATGTTGCATATATTCTCTTAACTATGCACATAAATGGTGAAAAGTATTGAAAACTTAACACTGAAAGGAAAACAAATTTCTTTTCTCTTATTAGAAAATGAATTGCATTAAACACAGGCTTTTGTTGATCAATAAAGCAAATGATTTAGTGGATTCATTTTCTTTTACAGAGGTGCTTTTGTGAAAATACTTCAGGATTTTGTATTTAATAATCCGATAAAGTGGATGAGATATTTCCATAAATACTCTTAGACGCAGACTAATACATGAATACAAAAAAATTATTTCCCCGAAATATAATTGCCCTGTTTATTTGGAGAATGTCAGATTCTTTCTAAAACAGTGGAACAAATTGAAATTATATAAAGATATAAGTATATTTGTGATAAGAATATCAATACTTCCTATCTGACGATGTTAATAATATTCATGTTAATAATCTTAATAAGTATAGCAAAGTATGCTATATGACGAAAATGATCTTGTGGAGATGGCCGCGCGCATAACCTTGGACACAGTGACGTACGTGTCTGCGAATCTGATCGTCTCCATTGAGAAACTGAATGGCACACAAGTGGAAGTGCTCCTCCTTTCTTCCTTCTTTTCTCCGTTCACCCACCATCCTTCTCCTTTTGCTCTCTTTCTAAGAGCCCGCCAACTGTTTCCCTCTCCTTCTTACACCAGGGGCGGTCTCGTCGCAGCCGATATTAGCGTAAACACGCTTTACATGTCGACGTCTCCGTCTTCTCTCACGATGGGATCGAGTGAGAAATTGAACAAGATTCTTTGCAAACGATGTACTGCAATAGTTGGTGTTTTGTATATTATAGCTAATTACTATCATCCTGTATAATTGTATACATCGAAACATACATAGTACTTTGTTAAGTAAAACGTTCACAAAAGCATAGCCAACGAACTTTTTATTATAATTTTTATTATTATCAAGTATTATCAGAGAGATTCGCAGGGTTAGACGAGTGAGTAATAGTTATTTTTCAGTCGGTAGGATTATTCGAAAATCATGGTTTGAATTTGGAAGATGATAAAGAACATCAGTATTACAAAGATTACAATAATATACATCATACATAAATAATATATAAATACATAAATATAAAATACAGAATAATACATAAATATGATTATTAATGTTAGTAATATCTTCGCAACAGAAACAATTGTCATCTGAAATGAGAGTAAATGAAGCTGGAAACTTCATGAAAGCCCGATTTATGTCAGCTGAATGAAGAAAGTATGTTACATTAATAAAAATAAAAACCTGTTTAAAAACAAACTTTTATTTAATTCATGTACTAAAACGAATAAAATAAGTAAAGGTTTGTATTAAGGTAATGCAATGACCAATGCTCATTCCTCCAAACATGTTTCTCACTAGCAGATCCTAATAAAAATAAATGTTCTTGTTGTCTTTACCGCTGAAATAATTTAATATCTTATGTTGAATTATTGATCTTGAAAAATATTGTTGTGCGAATTGCTCATAAAAGTAAAGACCAATTAATTTCGTAGGACAGTGAATGGTTGGTAAGTAAGTTCTTGCTAAAGTATGCATTTTCTTTACAATTCGCGCGACATTTGTACGTTTATTCTGATTAAGATTTACTTATGTGAAATATGTATGGAAGTATTAGCATTTGGTATTGCATTACCTCAATGAAAACCTAAATTTTCGTTTTAGTACACGGATTAAGGAATAAAATTGTTTTAGGAAAGATTTTTTATCTATTGTCTGTACTTTATAGTACCAGAATTTGTTTATTTCTTTGTCGTGGTAATTAATCTTGCTCGTTCACATGTTCACAATACTAAACAGTTCTAACTTTTATTTAATGTAAATAGAAAACATAAATGTTATAGCGTATGTGTGATTCAACATCCGATAGTATAAACATCCTTTCGAGAAGCGATTGAAATCATGAGATAAGAAGCTCCTTCGTTCTTCGAAATGATAAGATAAGAATTTCCTTTGATGTTCATAGTGATCAGATAAGAAGTTATAACGATAAGAAGTAGGTTATGCTAGTTGTGACATTTATTTTTATGAAGAGACGGATTGCATATTTTCAGGAGAAAATATTTTATTTGAGTTAGACGTCATAATGAGTCATAGGATTTATATTTGTGAGCCAAATTTCAGCTTAATCGGTTACGAGGAACTGCTTTAAAATTCAGTTGCAAGATTTGACCCAAACTTACTAACTAACCAACAAACTAACTAATTACCAGATGAAGTTCAATAAAATTAAGAAAGAAAACTAAAGATTAATATAACTAACCAATATATCTAGATTTCGTCTAAGTGAATCCTAAGAGACGAAGATTCCAAAATATAACGTTATTCCATATTACAGCAATATTCAGTCCTAAAGGACGTTGTTTAATCTCTTCCATTGTGAAACAATAACCCTCCGAAGCGCACGTCTTAGGTGGATGCATCTCCTTTTCCTGTCCCATCCCAATGTCCCTCTGTTGTCCTCACGTACTACGTCAATATTATCGAAGAGCCTCGCCCCGCCGCGCCGTTACCTGCGCTGCTGGCGTCGCGCAGCGTGTCTTCGCCTCCTCCTTCGTCACACGAGAGCCGATCAGCTGAGGAGAACAACAGTGCCCTCCCTCCTCCTCCCCCACGTTCTTCCTTCGTCGTGTTTTATTTATTTTGCTTGAATCCACGTTGGAGACACAACAGTCCCACGACAGTGCCACTCTTGCTCTTCAAGAGAGGAACAAAATAATTTCATTTTAAAGCTTAAAATGTCGACAAAAAGTTTAATCTCTTATTTCTTTATTCATCAGTTATTTACATTCGGATGCTATTTATTGAAATTCATATTTGGTAATTTGTATTTTTTATTTTTTTTCTCTTTCTGATTAAGTACCTTTTGCTTTCATTCGTACCTCTCAAAAGACCACCTCTTGTGCTATTTGTTTTGTTTTTTGTGTATTATTGATCGCTATTTCTTTCCATGCGAAGATATAAGCGAAAAAATATATATATTTGCGAAGGCGGTCGGTTCCATTTTGCGAAACATTGGAATCACAACATGTGAAAGCCTCTTGATGGTCGGTCGTATTATTGCGTGTTTATTTACGAAGAATTGTTATAATTTACTCGTTATCCCTTTTTCTTCTTTAATTTTTACCTACTATTTCAGTATATGTGTTTTGGATCAACCTTTCCCAGAATTGTACTTCTCATGATGAAAATGATTCGAGAAATGGGGTTCGTGGGTTTGTTTGTCGACGTCACATTCTAGTGTTGACTCTATTCTTTTCACGATTCCTTCGTCCTTTCTCATCAACTGCGTGAACTCAACGAATCACGTCTCAATGCATAAATCTTTCCCATTCAAAACACTATACACTGAAGATGATTGTAATAATACTATCAATCTCGTTGAAACTAATTATTAAAATGTATTTTGAGGTGTTACCTACAATTATTCAACATTTTCAAAATATTATATTTTTTTCTTAATCATATTTATATGAAATCATATTAATATTAACGTGTGTAAGTTCGACGCTTATAACGCTTAAAATAACAAAATACAACAACAAAATTCAGTTTTAATTTCTTATCCGTTTGACAAAATAGTGTATTTTGATTGCGGATCCGGGTGATAACTATCTTCATGTCGTCTGAAAGCATTTCGACCCCACACCTTTACAATTACGCAAAAATTCATTCCAGTCGGTATTTAACACTATCAGTCAATTTTTCTTACGTTGCTCTGGATTTGTGTGTTTATTTCATTGCTATTTTGTTGAAAATTTAATTCTAGCACATTGTATTTAGATAAGTAAAGTAACACATGATATTATAATATTAAGTTTTGAATGATACCAGAAAATTCTTCTCACATCCAATTTTTTGTAACATTATTCACTCTTGAAGAAAAGTCATAGAATTAAGAATTTGGTACATACGAGTAGAATTAAATCTATATGCTCGTATATAAAGTTATGGAGAAACTTGCAAATCGCATTTCTCTCGGATAAGCAGAGAATTACAGACAAGAGGAGTACGGGGCAATGATCTATTCTTCGGTTCAATTCCCATCTCGTATTTGCTAATATTAGTCACTATGCGACGGAGAGTTTTTCGCCTACAAACCCAACGAAGTACAGTTTTTTATAAGACGATACTGTTTTATGTTTATTATTGGTCACTGCTTCACAATTTACACCATTATAATAATGTTTAGATTCGGTACAGAATGTGAATTCTGGAGGATTTAGGCCAGCGACATGCTCGACCATTTTTTCCATAATTATGAGTAATTCAGAGAATGGTTTTAGAAGGATATTAAAGATATATGGCCATTCAAAGGAATATTAATAAAATGTATTGCGGGAAATTAAGACATCTATCTCTTAAAAATAGCCATTGCTTAACCATTTAC
This sequence comes from Laupala kohalensis, assembly GCA_002313205.1. NCBI lineage: Eukaryota > Metazoa > Arthropoda > Insecta > Orthoptera > Trigonidiidae > Laupala > Laupala kohalensis. Next base: position 1,382,102 of record NNCF01127626.1, read on the forward strand.
TTCGAGGAGTAAATCAACATATATTCCAGACTTTCGACCAATATTTAAAAAAAACTGTTTTCATACATGATCCATACTTCGAACACAAATGCATTTCGACAAAAGCATTTTGAAGCGACACAACGTACCTTTGTGGAGGGGGGGGGTTTCCCCAACTACATATACTTCGTTATTTCCGCGTTGTGCTGCTCACTGAAAAGATTGAAAAAAGAAGATTCCACACATGGGAGTTTGCTGTCCAATACAAACGCTTCCCAACATATTTAGACTCTACTGTTGTTAATACTAAGATTGCAGGTGTGAGGAGGGTAAGTTCAGATCTAAAATAGACAGTTTCGAATGTTTCAGTTGTGAAACTCAAGTTTAATTTTTGTAAATACGAGTATAGACGTAAGTCTCCCTAAAATCAACATCCAGTTCAGATAGTGATGTATACAGACGATCAAAGGAATGAAGACAAATTACTTTTGTTTGAAATAAGTTACACGGCTTCATGTTCACATATTTTTCAATATGTATCAACTACTAACCACACATTTGACTGATTACTACCAATAATCATTTACACAATATTTCATTTTGTGATAAAAATATGAACCTAAATTCTGACTTAGAAAATAAATCCAGTTTTTATTACTACATATTTTATAACATGCAATTTCTTTAAATTTCGAAAAAACATTTCCTTTAGAGTTGAAAGCAAATTAAGATGATGAACTTAATGAACAGAGAGAATTTGTACATGAAAACAAATTTCGAAGGTTCTCTAAACTTAAACGACTATATTATTCAACAATGTATAATTATATACCCTATTGCACTTAATATTGCAATATATTTCGGAAAAATTGACGAATTAATTTGCTAAATTACACATATGCTTCATTTAGCGTCTTCTAATAAATTCCTGACAAACAAAAAATAAACGAAAATCTCTCGAAATAGGAATATCGCAAAAGCCTCCCTGAAATTCCTGATGTCAGAAACCTGAACCTTTAGATGTGGAGATGTTGATCCAATGATAAAAAAATGCAAACGTTGCTATTGGTTTCTTACCACTACCGCTACATGTTTGATATTGTTGTCCAGTGAATTATTGTTTCTTCAGTGTTTCCAGAATGATCCACAACTGTTGAACATGTTAGTTGAATTGTCTAGAGTTGAGATAAGATAGTAAAAAAATTTCCTGTAATTTGAATATTTTTCTTACTGAATTTACATTAAAAAGATATATTCATCGACAAGATAAAAAAGTATGAATATGACACATTGAATATGATACATTGAACAATTCCTTGTAATTCGAATTGGAGGATTAATTTATTTATAATTCTTTTATTACATCTCAGAACGTTCCTCGCCTAGAAGGTGCAACACCTCAATATTTTACCGCATCTTTCACCGTATAAGGACCATCGAGCATTTGCCCATAAACTATCAGTCGCACTCTCGTCTACTGTACCCCGCCTGACATTAGCAAAACCTTTTTCCAATAGCGCTCTCCCCTTCAGCATCTGCCGCCATCTCGGTAGAACGTCTGAATCCACCCTCAACGGAGAGACAGCTTAGCGCTCACCGGGTGACGGATATTCAAAACCGATCACGCCCGCGCTCCTCCCTCACTTTGAACGCTTGTGCGTCGCTCCCCGGGCGCCATCGACCTACCCTTGCGGGCGTCCTGAGTTTCCTTCGACGACCGTTAGATAAACGTTACGTTTATTAATTATCAATTTCCTTTTTTTCTGCACGCATGAATGTTTGGCTCACGAAGCAAGAGGAAGGGAATTTCAGACACATTTGTGCCTACGGAGATTTACTTATAATTCGCTTGACGTATTGGTGTTCTTAATTCTACATTACGATTAATTTATGATGATCTTCAGTTTATGTTTATAATTTCGTTAAACTGAAAATAATACATTTAGAAGAAAAATGAAATTTCTATTAACAGAACCTGCTTCCATTTTTTAAAAAAGTTTTTTATTATTTTTTTCTACAAGTTTCTTCTAAAATTCACGACACTCCCATGTCTTTTGTATATTTGATAGCAGTTATTTCTTTTTGAATTCAAGAATTTACGCAAAAATTGTGTTCAATATTTTCTAGTTGTCGATTTTTTAAGTTTTTTACTTAATTAGTCTCCATTTTTCATAGGAATGTTCAAATAATATTTTTCTGTGGTACATTGATGGATTAATAAATAACTTGGAACAATGAATCTAAAAAAAGATGAATGGAACGAGTTACATCACAAGAATAATAATAACCCAACTAACTAGTTTTGTGGTTGTTTTCTTTGAGAAACTGAGGGGAAGAGAGTGCGCTGGGGTGCGGTGGATGCACGGCGAAATGTCGGCTGCATCTCAGTGGAGATGGGAACCAGTACGATGCGCACCCGCGCAGCGCTAGCAAAACTTTGGTATAACGATTATACAGAAATAATACAAGAAAAGGGAACAGGGGGAGATCCTTTAACGGGTAAAGGAATGTTAGTGTGTATGATGCAGGTAAAATAATAGCTTTTGCTTAATGAGATAATTTTATTGAAGTGATTGTGATTTGAGTGGCTAAGATGTTTATAGAAGGCAATGATAGTGGAGGTGTGAGAACCGGGAATGGTGTAGTATTGAAGAAGGCCGTGGACGCTTGAGACGGAAGTGGAACCTGTTCTTCAATTTGCTTTCTCAAGGCGTTCGGCGCCGTGTGTGTGCGAGCACCGACTAAGAGACTTCCACCTGCCGCATTGGCCAGCAGGGATGCCTACGGACAAGTCGCTGGCGGCACAAGAAAGCCATTGAAGGAAGCGAATGCAAAATATCTGTAGGATTGTCCAACGGGATTTACATTGGTAAATTCTTACCATGAAGCAAAGTGGTTTTCATTTTGAGCAAAATGTCGCACCTCTCAAAAAAGCAACAACTAAGAAGTATATTTGAATACTTATCTCCTTATTTAGTCCTTTAATGAGGCAATGATTATAGCATTCACTACAAACTTTTATAGTATTTCATTCAAAGTGCATGTAAAAATTGCCATGTGGGGAAGTGCGTTGTAGTAGGAATATTTGGAGTGGTTGAATGTTATTTTGTGTAAAAATAACTGCTACTTTGTAAGAACAAAGTCCAGTTTCTTTCCTAACTAATTATTCTTCATAGACAAGTATTTTAAATTGCAGGAGACCCAGAAATTGGTTCTCCGTTTTCCAAGAAAACAAAATTACAGCTAATAGCGTTTGTTCCTACTCAAAGTTGGTTTACTATACGACATGGAGAAAATCTCGTTCACAATTTCACTGTGATATTTCCATGGATCCTAGCTTACATAATATTATTATTACATTACTTACTATCAAATTAATCATTTTTTAACGAGGTCAACGAGTTTTTATATAGAATTTACATATATTATGCATTTACAACATGAAGGTTAAAGGGAGTCTTGAATTTTAGGAGATACACGACTCGCTCTATTCTCACTATTGGCGTCCTTCCAAATTCGAGTGATGGACCGTTACCCGAACGTCAATGTGAATCGTCTATGATGTAAATGTAGAAAATTGTCAGTTTTCAGTACTTTAATTACAATTTTTTATAAAATGCGTGGGTAAGGTGTATGTCGAGTTACTATTGTAGTCAAATTTTACCTCAGAAACGATATATGTATGTAATATGATGTCATTAAATAAGTCAATATCAATAGATTAATAAATCAAATAACAGTAGAAGCAATTAATACTAGGCAGAACGAGGAAAGATGATTGACGATATACGCTGAAACGTGCTTAATTTTTTAACCGGTACTTCCTAAATATGAGAAGAGATTTATTATTTATTAAACAGAGAAATACATTCGTGCATCATCGAAACCGATCACATTATTATATGATCGTTTACCTTAAATTTACATTTGATGCCAAGAAATATCCCACATACGACTGAAAGATTATATACGAAAATTTGCGTTTAATTTGCTACGAATGCACTCGCTGGTCTTCTATAATTCGGTGTCAGTTTATTACGCTTCCAGTTTGTCGTGGCTTCAGATGTCTCTTTGAGTTCTGAAAATACGAATATTATTTTAGTTACTAATTTTTCTCCTCACATGTCTGAGGAGTTAATTAGTTCAAAATCGTTTATTTTCTGAACAGACGAGTATTAAACGTTGTACTACTTACTATTAACGTCCATTATATAATCTATTATATATAATTATTGTATGTATCTCGTTTCGGCCAGCTAAGGACCACGAATGACGAGAAATCCAGTAAGGCTCAGTTTCTGTGTGAGTTTACTCACTAGACACATGGTGAATTTTACCGAGATCGGAGGAAGAGCGCCTAGATAGGATCCAGATTGCTGTATCCGAGTATTGCAGCTGCGGTTGTTAGCCGCAGCGGCTGAACTTTTCATACATCACAGCTATTTAAACTGAGACATGGAAATGAAAAGCTACAAATTTTATCCCCACCTGGAAATTGATCCCGGGATGACTTAGTGTCGAGCGATCACGCTGACACCGTAGTCACGGAGGGGACATATTNATATATATATATATATATATATATATATAATTATTATATATTGTCATTTATTATTATAACTGAATGTGGTATTTCGTTTGTACTACAAAATCGATTTTGTATTGAACGAAATAAGAGTCATCAAATAGTCCATTTAACTTCTGGAAATGAGTATAGCTAAAAAATCGTTCTCAATTACACCTGCTTTATTTTTCAAAATTACGTTAATGAACTTATAGACATTTACCGTTCTGAATTGTCTAGACCGAAAATCGTCTTATTTTCTACAACCATTTCCTTACTTGTCGCCGTGAGGAGAAGCCATAGATCGATATGAAATAAAAAAGCCTTTCTGAGACGAGAGGAAACTAGTCAAGCAGAGCGTCTCAGAGCGGCGCGGCGCCGTGGCGAGCAAATAATGCAGTAGAACGGGCAGCGACTGCGGCCCCTAGCGCTCGTCCGCCTTGCCGAAGCCACGCTGCGCGCCCGCCATGCCTTTCTGGTCGACCCGCCAGCCGCAATCCCGGCCGGCCTGGAGAGCGGGCGGGTGGACCCAAGCTTCGCCTTTAGGTGCCCCACGGGACACGAGACCCCCACCGAACAACCCCCGCCTCGCTTCAAGGTCAACCGGGAGGACTGCCACCACGTTCCGTGAATGTGCCTCGGCACGTCACGGGCAGCTGCTTGGCACGTCCAAAATTACTGTTTGAAAACGTATCGAGGAGATCGTTGCTTGATAGCAACTTACTAGGAAGTGTTATGTGTCGTCTGTAAACAATTGTGGTGAAACTGTTTAAGCTGAGTAATTAAGTAATTGTTGTACTCTATTAATTGTATTCTTACATTATACTTCAGATGGAGTAACGAACAAATTATTTCTACAACTAATGTCACAAAATGACTGCATTCCAAGTGGTGCAATTTTTGTTTACGGTAAATAAGAAATTTGCGATCGCGTCTCGACTAAGCGTGTTAACTCATCCATACATTGCAAAGATTATGTTTATTCTTATTCACACAATATGTGTATTCCTTGAGGGCGATGAATTACCTCCAAGAAATAAGACCATTCATTAGCACAGTTTTAGGGGAATAAGTATCTCTGGTATATCCATGAATTTGTTTCTTTCTAATGAGTCTATAGCATTTCACGAAAACAAACAACTTCTTGTAATTTCTTTGATCAGTAAACACGGCCGTACGTTTAATTTGAAATCAACAATACATGGTAAAACTATTATTGCTAAATATATTGAAATATATGGAAAATATTTTGCTCATTTTGTATTGCAATAATATAACTATATTTGCGAGAATTTACACATTGATAGTCAAAACTAAAAAAATAACAACTCATTGCTTTTCGATATCAGAAGGAAAAAGAAGAAATATATAGCAGAAAAGAAATACCATATAGAACTTTAACACAAAAAGCACGTTAAATCATACAAATAACAATAATAAAGGAAAATGTCGCACTCTTTTTTCCGCAAAATCCTCGATGTTTCGTACGAATGTAAGTTGTGATAAGTAAATATATTAAATTTATCGTAATAATCAATTACGCCGTATTGTATCACTTAATATAAAAGTTTTTAAATGAAATAATTATACTTTCCAAGAAAAGAAGAGAAGAAAAAATATATTTAAATTGTAAAACAATTATTGGAGGCATTACGGTTACATCTATTTTGCAATTAAAAAGTTCTGTTTCATTTCTCGGTCTATTCGCCTGCTCACCAAGATTACTCAAAACAGTCTGAAAAAACTCATCCACATTACGGATATTGATTCCCTATTGTTGATACCCTTTCTTTATTTACTGTTTAAAGAAAATATGAACTTTATAATCGGTACAAAAGTACATACATGAAAATATCTCAAACAGTTCTGAAGTATTTTTTAAACCATTTCACTCGTTAAAAGAACGCATAAAACATTATAATGAATAATAAAAGTTATTTGAGTTAAGACTATGGGACAATTAAAGTTATTATAAAAATTAATAATTTCAAACTCACTGTTAATCAATAGATTAATATTAAAGTGTATATTGATTCTCATACGGAAGAGCACAAGAAGAATATTTTGGTTAAAACCCGTTTACGAGATAGTGACTTTGTAAATCCCAAATTTAACATGCAACATATATGATCAAAAATGTAGGAATATAATTGTTCATTCGTTGCAAGAATTACAAAAATTGAAACCACATGTATATTTTTCTTCATTGTAAGATCACCCCCGCAAAAAAAATCAGCTTACTCTAGCAACTCGTGGGGCAAATAGATGAACAATCCATAGGAGAAACAATGAAAAAATCAAAATTGTAGATATATGTTTACATGTTTCAATAAATGTTTTAACAATTTAAAACCCCTCCCATTTCCTTGAGATTGGAAAAACAGACTTCCTTCTGTTCCTACCAAGCCCTCAAAAATGTTCGAAAACAAATTAATGTTCAAAATATCTTGAAACATGGCCTAATTGTTTTATGGTATTGTTGTAGAAGCAATCCGCCACCATTTCCACGTGACTGTTGATGTTGTAACAACTTCATCCAGAGCACTCTACAGGTACTTAGAAGTTAATTGTTGATATGTCTCATTTTGCTTTACTTTAAAACATTTTTGCTTCTAGGTTAGACGAGAGATATTCAATATTTTCGTTACCTGGCTACTAACCGTACCTCATAACTCATACTCTTCATTCTGAAAATTGATATACCAGATTCATTTTTTGATTTCAGAAGTTTCATTAAACGTCTCCATAAAAGTTTTCCTTTCTTATATGATAATGAAATACGAGTAACGTATCATTTTCTCATTTCTTAAATATACGAGTTCTCGCTTCTTTATTTATATCATTTCAACAGCTTTTCAATCCAAATGAAATATTTGTAATGACACAGCAAGGAATAGTATGCATTTAAAAGGTGACGTTCAAAAATTTTATATAAATGAAAAATTATTAAATGGAACATTTTTAACGAAAATACGTTGTTTGCAATTATGAGATTGACAATAAAGACGAAAGCAATAAAATGAAAAAGCAAATATAAGACTTATAGTTGCAATACATGACAGAAATAAGGATGATTAGATAAATTAGAAATTAATAGTACATACAAGAAATGTAGGCATTGTATCAAACAATACAAACGATACGTTTTCTAAATATATAAATAATAATAATAAATATGAGCTTGAGAATATTTTCAACAATTAGCTATCCCATATGTTACAAATTCAGCCATGGATTTAACGCCTGTTAGACTGTGTTCTCTATCTGGTAAAATTATGTTTGACATTATTGATAACTGTGAGTGGATAGCCAATCATTATGAAGTCGCCGTACACCTTTGCGGTTTTGAGCGTTTCACAACTGCATGTATAAACATATTATACTTAAAATTACTGATTTAGATATACAAAAAATCGTTAAAATCATACCAGCAACCATTTTATAATATATTAGGAACAACTAAATGCTTAAAAAATTAAAAATTTTGACACTCGTAAACATCTCCAATTATTCCCACCTCCAAGAGGAAATTATTCTCTAAGAGGTTCAATAATAATAAAAATTATTTGTTTGAAATTCTGTTAACTATTTTAAAAAACTTTATTTGAATAATTGATATTATTAAGTAATGCAGTGTTCACGTTTTAGGTTACATATACAGCTCATAAATGAATGAAGTATTCCACTACAGCAGAAACTTAAAATTTGTTGTCAACATAAAAAATCTAGTTCATTCATTTTCAAATAATGCATTCATAAATAAAACGTTAAAACCAAACATATATTTAACATTCAGATTTACAAAAACATTGATGTAGTGTAAATTTTCCATTTTACTTGAAATTTATAATTCCCGTAATACCAGTATTAAATCCAACATTCGCTATATATTTATTTATTCGTCAAAATAATAATTCATACAAGGAAAAGTGTTCTCTCTATTTTGTCCAACTACTCAAACATCCGTGAAAATATTCTGTCATGGGAGATCACAATGATCATGCGACTTTTCAGAGCTTGACCATTAAAATGCATATGCTTAAGGGCAAAAAGTATCCTTTATTTATGTATGTCTTAGTCTTAGTCAATATACTTACATGACGTTTTAGTTTTTATTGAAAACAATATTTTATGAATTTATTTAGTTTTATTATGAAGACGCATTAATATTTTTTATATAAAACGTTTGATAAAAAAGTACCAAATAGATAGGTCTTATCTCGATACAATATTTTTAACAAATAATTTGTAAGACGTTTTTTAAAATATCTTGATTTGATCTTTAGTAATTCGTCGCTACGTTTGCAATTCGTTCGGAAAACATCAATGATTCGCTCATAACGATCCCTTGTTTCGGTCACGTAGAAAGTACTTATTAGTGCCATTAGATGAGATCATTGGACTAAAACTTAATTCGAAAGGGTTCACATTTCATTCCTCTCTTCTATCAGGTTTTATTTCCTTTAAAGACAGGTCCTTTCTTTCTGAGTTCTTGTACGTGGTTACCCAACCTCTTCCTAACAGGTTTTGACCCTAGCACAATGGTCGCGCTTCATTTCTAAGTTCTCGTGGAATTTCTTCCATTGAAATGAGCAAAGACCCTGACGAACTGGAAGTAATGCAAAGGTTCTTGGAACCTGTCGCACCACTTTCGATTTCGTCTCCGGAAATACTTGTGTCTAGTCCACGAAAACTATCCGAAGCTTTGACACTACGAAAAGAGTAACGGTTACTCACATTGTTTATGCTTTTACTAGCAATTCCGAGCTGAGCAACATTCATACCAGTTTTTAATAAAAATGTTTCGAATCACTAAGGACACTAAGTATAAACACAATACACTTTTGAAGAAAACAGGTGAACTGAATGATAAATGTGTACAAAATATTTTGCATCATAGTTTTTTCTTGATCTTCAAAATAATATCAGGATAAGGTTCTTGAGTTGAGGTCTGTGGAAATAATACAATTTATGTACCAACGTTTCAAACTATATTAGTTCTTCATCAGGGCTGATGAAAATGGATAACAGTACAGTATGGAGAAAAGGAAAATTACAAATATGATTTATAAATAATACATTGTGCATATTACACAGTGTCATTAAATTAAGAATTACAGATAAAATTTACAAAAGCTACCCGTGATACAAATATTCAATGGTCTAGATCAAGTAATTAAAAAAATTATAAAATAAAAGTAATTAAATTACGAATTATCGAAACATATGTTATAAGACATATTTCCATTTTACATGTTATTGTTACATACAATAATAATCTAAAATATATTAATACCAAATTATAAATAATTACTCACCTCATACAAGTTATTTGAGGATATTAACAATACGATTGAAATTGCGACAAACATAATTAAAATATTTGCATTTGTAACTACTTATAATTTGGAATTAAAATATTTCAGTTTGATAATGTATATAATAATATAACATTTAAAAAATATGTATTTTAACGCGTGTTTTGCTCATTCGTAATAGAATCACTTTTATTTTATAATTTTTGATATTTCCTTCATTTACACCACTAAATATTTTCATATCAAGTGTAAATTTTATAAATTGTATTTGTAATTATTCTAATGACACAATGTATTATTTTTAAATCATATTTGTAATATTCCATTTTTTCTTTTCTCGATACTGTATGGTATTATTCATTTTCTTCAGCCCTGATAAAGAACTAATATAGTTCGAAAGGTTGGCACACATGTAAATTGTATTATTTCAACAGTCCTCTTCTCAAGAACCTTTTTACGATAATAAAATATTTTGCAACTGGTGGAATATCAAGCAGGAATTTTCAATGAAAACAAAACATTTACTTAGTGGGTTCTGATAAAGAATTTATGCCTTAATATTAATTTTTCTGTGAAAGAAAAGTCTTATGTACAACTTTTTTTTTTAAATATCTGGCAGTCCTGTCGTTGAGTAATAGAATTCATACACTGCACAATGTTACTATGTGATTAGGTATGTTCTAGTTACTTTTATTACCACCAATGTAATTTGCGGAACTTTTATAATAATTTATGTTACAAATTTTATGTTGAATAGAGTACAAATGTTTGTCCGTTTCATGCCCAGAGAAATTTAATTAAAAATATTCTCAAAATTGGATACAAAGTTAGGTCAAAGTTGCAATATTAAAAATATTTACCACAAGTTCTACATTTACTTTAGCAGAATGTTATGAGAACGTGACCTGAATCTTGGGAAAAATATAGGAAAATGTATCCAAAGCAAGTGATGATAATCCAATGAAGTGTTGAGCAAGACTTCCAAGAATGAACCTGGTGAGGAGTACAGCGAAGCGCAGAGTCTCTAAAATTCCTCTCGAGTTGAAATTTTAGTCCATACCCGTAGCCACATATTTATTAGGAAGAAGCCCAGACTCGTCAAAAATTTATTGCGGTTAACTTAAAAATTATTTTTCCTCAAACTTTTCTATAATTTAATTCTTAGTTGTTATGTTTTGCAATTGGTAAATTAACAATATAGATATTTTTTTTATAATTACTTAATCGAAATATTCAGGAGGGTCTCGTCTTCTCCCTCGTATGCATACCTGTCAGTACGAGTTGATATCTCAATTTTCTTGAACTTCATATTATGGAATATATTATTTTCTAGGAGGTTTCAATCTTACACACAGAAATATTAATTTCAACTGAAACTTTTAGGCTTAGTGACAATGTACGGAGTGACATACAGATATAAAATATATTTAAATGTCCTTAGTGGTGAAGTGGATGATGCGTTATTCTCTCATTGAATTTTTTTTAAAATACATTTTTGTCAAAACAGCAAACGATTTTCTGTAATGTGTTAGGAATATTTCGTATGATGTTCTAAGTACGATTTCTATAAAATTTAATTTTTATTAATACGACTTCGTTGGTATTGTTTACGATACTCCAGCTTCTTTCACCGCACTACTATGGGTTTGAGACAACGATTTTATCAGAAATAAAAAAAATATATCATTGATTTTTTGAAGTAATACACAAAAAATTGAGTCCAATATTCTGGTGTGAGATTTAATGTTTAATTTCCAGATCTCATAAACAAATTATATGTCCAATAACATAAGTTAAATTTCCTGAAATTCTATTGGACTAAGACAAAACTACAGAAATAATATACTTATAAATTAATAATATATTTTGGAATATTATGAAAAAAACTTTTCCTTTTCATGTGAATTATGCTGTGTTCATAATACTTTTTATGAAACATTTTTTTCCTCAAACCGAAAATAAAATTCTCAAACGAAAAATTTGAAGTGATCTATAATGACACCAGATGTCAACCTTTCGCGTCAACAAATCATTTAGGATAAATATCCAATGAGATCAGATCAAATAAATTTCAATATGATTCCCTAGTAAATTGACGAAAAGTCGATTATAGTTAAACTCAATTCCAAAAACTTCTGAAGAAAAGAATAGAAAAGTTGCAGACTCGTACGTGTATTTACACGTAACGTACGTGAATTACTACACAGAAAGATAAACGCAAATCTTGAACCCGTGAATGAAGCCAGTTCCTCATTTTTGTTGCATTTGTCTTATTAACGTGGCCTGTGTTAGATGTTATGCACACCGAAGGAACGCGTTTCATTTTACCAAACTCATTTAATTACACTGGAACGTGCTCACCGCGTTGCTGTGACTAAATCAGCTTCGATGGCAAACCGGCGCATCAAGGACCACAAATGACAAGCGAAAAAGTTTTTTGTTGTTTTCAGAGAAAATCTTGGCATTAATTTCAACTTTTATTACTAACGAACCATTTACTCAAAAAATATATTGATGCGATGTTTCATGAAATGGGGTTCCATCAGCGGGCATACTCTCATGACTCGCGTATCATCGGTGTGCACTACACCGGTGCGAAGCGAGTGCGCCTGTCATGCACCAGGCGGAAACGCCGGCGCCGTGGTGTGGGCGGAGGAGTCGGTCTCCAGCACCGAAGCGCAGCGAGGGAGTTTCTCGGCGATGGAGCCTCCCCCACCCGAGGAGCTACTAACCTTCGCTCGGAGACTTAGCAGAGGCGGCGCGCCGTACGCTATGCGTCGGAGCTTCTGTGCATCAAGGATGCCGAACGAATCATCTTTAAGCATGGAGTTCTTTCTTGATTTCGCTTTTGAGACAAAAACAAAATTGCATCAGAAATGATGTCACCAAAAACACGTTCTCATTTCACGTTCCTGTTTTGAAAAGCAATAACAAAGAACTTTTGAAAATGATTTGGGTGAACTAACCATATGGTTCTATTCCTTCAGGGTTTTTTTTGTATCTAATCAAACTGAACTGTTAAGTGTAGTTACATGAGATTTGCTAGCGTAAAACTGAAATAAGTCTAATGTTAGAAAGTTCCTGGGAGTCTTAACTTTTCATAAATGTGGTGCAATTGTCGCCAAACATAATTTAGTGCAACACTCAGATTACCATGAATTTTTTGATTAGAGTATTTTGAGTGTCAGCAATCTTTACAGTCGTTGATTATTTGCTTAGAAGATAAATAAGCGTATTTACTTTATAGAGAAATAATTATTAATTTAATTAGATTACATAATGTACGTTAATAGTAGTAGAATTTGTAGAAAAATATTGATTGCGCCCTGTTCCATTTTATAATTTTTCTACTATATCTAAGAAATATATTTAAGTGTCTCCCTACAAAAGACCAAAAATATTTTTAGCAGTTATGATTTCAACTTCGCGTTCTATATTTATCTGCAAAGCAGTTTAGTTATAATATTTCTATTAATTCACTTTAGGAATATGAAATCGATCACGACATCGCGTCGAATGATAGGCATTCTTTTCAATTAAAATCAAATTCAGAGAATTAATTTTACAAATTTTTTCAAAAGAAATCAATATATTTCACACATTTTAAACTATAGTCGAGAAAATGGTATCTGGAAATCATATCACAAGTGATGCAGATTTAATTTTTTCAAAATTTTGTTTTCTGCTCATCACTCTATCTTCGTTTTATTAGAAACTTTCGGGTTTGCGTGTTTGGATTAAGCCATCCTTCATTTACCAAAAGTCCTTCCAAAAGTATTCCATTTACCATAAGTATTCAACTGTTTCTTCGTTTCTTGGAGCTATAAAAGGAATTTTTTTAAATTTGTATGGTTAGGGGACAGTGGTTGCTGACAATTTTCGTTAAAAAGAGATCATATGAGAATTTTTCTACCCGAAGAATAGAAAAAAATTTCAAATTTGTTGTAAATATTTACCCCAAAGTAAAAGAAATTAAACATCTTTCTGAAACTAACAAAAATATTTCCAAAAAAAGAGAGAATGCTTTATTCTGGAATTATTATTTGGTTCAACAAATTTCCTTCATGTTCTCCTAGGAAGCGTTGTCTGCTTCCTTTTCTCTAAGTGATTATTAAGGGATGAGTTTTTCTAAGTTTCATTGGTAGCTTATTTGTGCATACATAATCCAAAGTTTTAACTTGTTTGAATATCACAATTAGCTCTCGGTATTTTGTACGTTCTTTTTGATGACGGTCGTTCAAGAAGGAAGTCCGAAATATAGCGCGCTAATCGGAGAAAACCTATTAATGTGTGCGTATGCTGCCAAGAGAAGGAGCAGGTTAAGAAGTCATTACATCAGATAAACATGAACAAACTAGTTTAACATTATGAAAGCTAATGATTTCTTTATACCACAACTCGCGATTTTAGTATTTTATTAGGTCTGTAATACATTCTCACGTTTCTTTCCAAATTCCCTCATCAATGCTTTTAGATATTTTGAATTGTCCAATTAAAAAATTAATGCACAGTTTAAGAAAATCTAAAACTAATATCACGAAAATAATTCAAACCAGATGCTTAACACTAATGAATGCTCGATCGATCAAAGTTTGGTATGTACTTTGTATGTTGTTTCTTAAATAGACTTAAGGTGTTATGTGATTAGGAGTAAACTTGATTAGAATGTCCCAATTTAAATTAATAAATTCAAAGGATCTTTAACTTTGATTTAAATAATAAATTCAAAGGATCTTTAAGTAATATAGGTTCCATTTACATCAGATTTAATTCAGATTTCAATGACAGTATGCTCTATTTATCACCAATGTAAAACATTTGCTATAATTTAAATTAAAAATCTTCTCTTCTCAATAATTCCTTCACATATGATTCAAATTCGCGATTTACACAGATATCATATAAAATTGACGGAGTATCTTAATTTTACCGAAGCGAAAAAAAGAAAGATAATTCATAGAATGAACTGCATATCATCGGGTACATTTCTTCCAACTTGCTACGAATAAGCAGTAAATAAATAAGTTATCGGAGAGTATTAGGGTCCACCTATGCTCTGGGAATTTTTCCTGACTCCATTTTGAGAACTTTTAGGAGTTAAATTACGTGACGTGCACGTCTACGCATCTCAGTAGAAGAAAAAAAATCTATCATTCCTTTCCCAATTTTTTGGTACAACAATATTGATTTTCCAAATCCTTGTATCTGGGTCATATTTCCACCAGTTGATGGTTATATGGCCCAAGGTATCTAATAACCCGGATGTTGGCGAGCCCTAAAGCCCCATGAAAAGAAATTTATATGACCCATCTTTTTTTTCTTCACGAAAAAATTGATATGTTGATGATCGATGGGGTAAACATGTACAAAAGTGACAGATGAGTATCTCGTTTTCCGATTTAATGATTCAAAAATAAAGTAAACCATCGGTAGTCAGTTTTCTTTTATATAACAGTGTTTCTAATAAAAAAGAATAGATCTAAAGAACATAAGTTGCAGAGTGCATCCACTCGTCAACATTTCAAAAGTAACCTCTTTAGCAAATATTGATCAATTCTAAGAGAAAAAAACCGACACCAGTCGCTTCCAGATATAAAACCGAGTAAGAAACTATGTGGTTAATGGGAAATAACTTAATTTACTATGTGGTTAATGGGAAATAACTTAATTTAATGGGAAATAACTTAAAAACACGGCTTACCGACTACAGCAATATGTAACCTACTATTTATACCACTCTCCGACACATTATATTCGAAAACTGTTTCTCGTTTCACGAATTGTATGTCATATAGTCATGGTAAGTAAGTATTAACCATAAAGAATCTTGGCTTGATAGGCAAAAAGTATTAACACAATAGAATCACATCAATAAGGCGTCAATTGTTGTGAGGACGAGCAAACTATTCACAATAATAAAACTTCATTGGGAAGTTATTCAATAAAAAGGAAAATTCGCTAACTTCCATCCATAAATAGTGCATTAGTGTTATATACTTATAAAACATGACTTCTGGCGAAAAAAAAATTAAAATTGCAAACTCGAAACATATAGTATTGAAATAGGTCTTGAAGAATAAACATTGGCACTCTTCATAATGCAGTAAGCATAAAATACATTATACGCTTTACCATCTTATTAAGATGATTTTCAGATTCATGAGAATAAGTTAATTCTTGGTAACTCGTAATGCACGGAAATAATCAAATATTACCGAAGTACTACCGAAGTAAAAGAATTACCTGTAGGAAATAGAAGGGGAAAAATAAAATATTCGCACTATCGAGAATTTACATATAAAGACTTTTGAACATTTTTTTTCACTGTTCATCTTTCAATTGACTGCGTTCTTAACGTGTTTGTTTGATACGAGACGGTAAATAGTTGACTTGGAACACCTTAGTAGTACTTTACCTCAAGACATGAAAAATATTTCCATCCAAGTCCGTTTTTGCTACTAACCGTCTGTCTGAGGTCAGTTGTCCTCATCAGTTGTCCAAATTGCTTGAACCGAACGTAGTTTGTTCAATAAATTTTCGAGAAAGAAAAATAATTAATTCCATCGTAATTAAATATTCAATCTTCTCAGTACGTTTTATAAGTAAATAAGATACAAAAATGTGCATATCTTGACCATGATATTCGTATGGGTAGCGTATGTGTATGGGTAGTAAAATAATATTAATAAATTCTCATAAATAAGTTTCATACACATTCCCGCTCGAAGACGTAAGAACTATTCTTACGTAATGTTAGTTCATAAACCGTTGTATGTCATGAATGCACATTATTCGGTGTATTATGTTACGATCATTCAGTACAGTATTTCCGGTGTGCGTAATATTCCATTAATGACATTCTACCTTCTTCGTTCGTGGAGAGTCTTGGGACTTTGAACATTTACACTTAGTCATTAGGTCTGCGACAAGACGCATTTTTCTTATGTGTTGTCCCTTTCTCGTAGACTCGGGCACTCCATCTAACAAACAGCACTGATGCACGCCATCACTGCCACCACGTGGAGCGATTCGTAGCAATCGCTCAGGATGATTTAATTTTCTTTTTAGGTTATCAGTGCTCAGAACAAAACTCCCATTTCAATGTACTTATTAGTGACAACTGTTTGGCAAGGAAGTTCTAAGATTATTTTGTTTTAGAAACTCAAACTGTAAAAGACAGAAAATGAAGAAAGAGTTTGTTATGTAGAAAGATGAATGCAGAAACGCATCTTGAATATGACTTTATACTATCGACGAATAGATTTGGCTTAATATGTTGTATTGGATATAGTGTTGTAAGCATGTATGTTTTACTGGATTTAGATTAGTGTTGGGGTTGAGATATTTTTTTATAATAAGTGTTATGTAATGCATCAGATAAACTACTGGATAGATTTTCCTCTAACATTTCTGACAACACATGAAATTCTTTAACTCTACCAAATAAATTATTTTTTTCCGTTTTATAAACATTCGCAGACTTGTTCATCAGACATAATAATACTTCTTATGATGCGTCGTCCTTACAATACCTTCATTTCTACATTTACAAAAGCAAAAAGGTTACTGGAAATTCTTCTGCAGTGTCCTGTACCGTTAAATAAACCGTCTTGTTTCACCGCAACCAACAATACGTGTAATGCTAGTTCCCAAAATATTAACGAACAAAATATCACAACTGTAGATTTCAAACCGTTGAAACAAGACGAGTAAGATCCTCGACAACCACAGATGGAGCAACGGTCATCGGCTAACGTCCAACGACCGAAACTTCTTACCTCACTCCCCAAATCGCACCCGCCATCCGCCGTCCGGCTGATCTCTAGTCCGGATTGTGCGTATTTATAGGCTTCGAACAGCACGTTCCTCGTCTTTCCCACACGCCACTCTCACCCCGCCCCAACTCGCCGTGCTTCACATCGAACAGGCGTAAAGCTGCGCACCATAGTAAAGCAGCCGACCAGCCGGCTGAGACCGGGGCACGTCCCACTCGCGACCTCTCTCTCTCTCTCTCTCTCTCTTTTTTTTTTTTTTTTTTTTTTNGACGGGGAAAAGGGTCCAGATCAGGGAGAAAGAAGACGAGAAGAAAACGCAGGGACCCAAATGGAGGGTTCGAGCTGTTCGGCCGGGCAGGCGGGTTTTCGGTCCCCGGGCGAGGGTTTAGTGGCGCGTGCGTCGCTCGGCTGCACCGGTCGGATTCCTGGACCCCGGAGATTCTAGTTTCCCAATAGGAGAAAGGTCGTGAAAGAAGTACCCTCCTTGGGTTTTTGTGTTTTCATTCTGTGACAAGGTAGAGGTAGATTCCCGCTTTCTCGAGAGCGGTTAGGGTGAAATTGGAGTGTGGGATATGGTGCTCTGGTAAGAAGCGTACGATGCGTTGCATCGTTGAAAAACGCATAATTACACGAGTTTTCCAATATCTTTTAGAACCTACCATTTTATTGTCATCGTTGTAAATGTTTCTTCTATGATATTTCAAAATTGGGAAATTTACAAGTTTACTATGATGTACGTGTATTTAGTAAGTAATTTTTTCTCATATATCTTATACTTATTATAAACAATATTATTTAATCATTATAAACAAGATTACTTAAATATATATCCAATATTACTTATAAATTATAAACAATATAATTTTAAGACATACTAATTCTGGATGAGTTTCATGTGCGATACATTATTTATAGTATGTTTTATAGTGAAAATATTAGACATACTAATTCTGGATGAGTTTCATGTGCGATACATTATTTATAGTATATTTTATAGTGAAAATATTAGATTTAGAATTCAAGATCAAATTTTAGATAGTATTGTTTTATCCAAAAAGTTTCAATATAAAGAAATAAATCATACAAATGGATAGAATGATTTAAATTTTCATTTAAAATTAACTATAGACGTAACAAAACGCGCGAAATACGTCATACAAACGGAGCGAATGATTAAAATTTTCATTTAAAACTAATTATAGACATAACAAAACGTGATTTTGTTATGTCTAAAATTATCACAAATCATGAAGTATACAATGATTCTATGGTATGCGCTGCAAAAATCCGACCAATTTGTATGATTTATTCCCTCATATGTGATATGTTTGATTTACATCAACACATTGTCAGCTATTCGCGCAAAATTACACCATTTTGAAAAGAATTTTTGCAATTAGGTGGTGGTGTTATATTCGGTTACTTAACTTGAAATATTTCTAACTTGACAATAATAAGAGTTATTGCCAATGCCGAAAACTATATGAATTTCAACACAATTTTTTAAATACTTTTGTATTTTATTATTTTTTAAATATCATTTTGATTGTAGGCCACTGAAGAGACAATGTAAGTTGTCAAATGCTGCTTTGCAACAATAAAATAAGTTTTCGGTAGTGACTATAACATTTCTTCATTTTCAAGATTTTTTGCATTATGAAATGTTTTGTCTATAGATGAATTCATTTTAAAACATTGTAACCAATGGTGATCTTACCATTAAGAATCAGCCTTAGATGTGTTTATAAGACTGATGGATGATAAAACGAATTGTGTCGACTCCGTTCGTAAAATACTTCTCAAATATTTCCTTTCAGTGCATGAATAAATTATTATACTCTAAACAGATACGTTTGAAGAAAAATGTTGGGAGTGTTTTTGTCATTTAAGTTGAAGTACAGCATGAAATTGTTCCCAACGTCATCACAGCTTTAACCAACAAGAATTCTGTTCGTATTAAATAAGTATTATTAACTTTGGTCATCATATTTTAATTACTGAACAACTCTTTTATCCTTCATTACAATAATATCTGCATCTCACGATTTCAGAGAAAATGAAAAAATAATGCATAAGTAGCAATTTTATTTCTTTGTATTTAAGATGAAACTATCGTCAATGTCCCCATACGTTGACCAATGACGAAATAATGTTTTACAATGATAAGAAGAAACTGATGCATTTATTCACACATAGGAGGAAATTTTCAGTCCCCTTGGCGTTCCGACACTTGAGAACATTTGCAGTTAAACTGGCAACACTCATATTTTCTTTTATAAATTTTGATCCTGTACACAAAGAACACAATAAAATAATTTTCAATAACCTTAATAATAAATTACAAAAACTGTGTTGAAACCTAGAAAAGATTGTTCATTGGCCTACAAAACTCATATTTGGAATCATGGTCCACAAAATTTCAGCTTGTATGTCTTACTTGAATTCTTTGAAGTTCCAGTCAGAAATTGTTTAATAATTTTGAAGTTAACTTCTTGAGAATTCCACGAATTAGCTCACTACATTTTGAGGTGATATTATGCTGTTTCCACCTGGTTTCGGAACTATAATACAACTTACCATTCTTGTTTAGAAAAATTAATTTCTCCTTGCAGAAAAACCCCTGAATGCTATCGATGATTCAAGTCACAAAATCGTTTCAGAAAAAATTTGTGTTTCATATATGTTAAATGAAAACATTACTTACTACGTACATATCATAATTAAATGCTTAATGCTAAAGTAGACGATTATGTTATGTTTATTCAGGAATGATCTGCTGTAAAACAACATGATAGCATTGCTCCTTAAATGAGTTATCCTGACAATATTATATTCCAATTTCTAACAACATATTTTTACGTCTTATCTTTTTCTTTGCAAATCTTTTAATAATTCTTATGGTAACTAAACTGACAAAACTCTTTATATTAATTTACTAGTGTTAAGGGAAATATAATTTTATGAAATTGTTTCAACATGTTATTGTATTTAAAAATTGTTTAAAAAATTTCTTTCTGATTTGTTGTTCTTGATACTCATTTTGATACGTTAACAATAATTTTTTTGAAAACTTCAGCTTGCTAGATAGCTTTCAACTGATGTATCTCTTCCGCTCTAGAATTGTCGCACTTTGTCATTCGCTCGCTGCCTTTTTGCTAACTGTAGCCACCGTTTTCCTCCTTCCTTCGTCACAAGGGCAGCATTCTTTCGACCTCTACGAATAAATATATAACACGGTCACCCAATACAGGTATTATATTAGAAAATATTGTGGATCAAATTTCGGTTCTTATCATTACCGTCATCGTTTTACAATAAAATCAGTGTTAATTACATCCTCCTACAATCATTACAGCTGCTTACCACGTTTGATGAGAGAGGGAAATGTGGTGTCAGATGACGTAGACTTCGATCGTATGCTACCGTCATTTAAAAGAAAACTTCAAAACTATCGTTTATCATGCGCGTGTGTTAGTTGTTTTTTTAATTCTTTTTTATGTTCTTTTTGTGTTTTCTCATTTTTGTATTATTCTCGTTTCAATTGGTTAATGTATTCAGTTCTATTTATTTGTCATATCAATACCAGTGTTAACTATATTAATAAAATTGTATAAAATAGGTTTCCGTTATAAATAAATAAAATAAAAATAATAAAACACGTTTAATTTATTTTCGAGAATATAGTGAATTTGAAATAATAAGAATTAGTTTCAGTAATGATAAGGTCTCATAGTTCATAAGAATAGTATAATTTTATCTTTTAATACTCCTCTTAATAGTGAAAAATAAAACACACTCTGATCCTTCCCACGCACATTCGTAAGTTCGTTTTATAACCGTGCTGTATCTCGATACTGATTTACGGATGATTCTTTTCGCGAATCTCAGATTTTCTATGAAATCCCTTTTCTCTTTCATATTGTCTTCTCTTTGCACGTATCTTTGTCCACAATATCTTAGTACATTCCACAAAATAATTTTGAATGATTAAATCGACCTTTAAAGTAGACTATTTATGTCTATTATCACAACATTCCAGCTGCCATCATCAGGCGAACGTTAGTATGGACATATCAACAAATAAATAGTCTACATAAAGGTCAATTTAATAAATCAATTTAATAATGATTGTAGACGTAAATAATGACATTACAAAATAATTTTGAGTTTTGTATAATGGGAATAATATAATTATTCTCGTTCTTGAAAATGTTAACTTAGTGCAAAGATCTTTGTTTTAGAAGAATGTCTTAAATATTCTATCGTATTGTAATATTTTACACTTAGACAACTCTTGTCAAGTCAGTGATAGTTACGAGGTATGTTGGTTACGATCTACGAGTATTCTGTGGACTTGGCGAGACTCTCCCGATTATCGCAACTTTCAATCAAACATCGAATTGTTAATTATCGAATGTTTTGCCATATTTTAATAGCAAAAGTACAATTCATGCATTAGTACGCTTGCCATTTAATTCAAATGAATGTTACTTTGACTTTACTGTTTGTTTTAAAATTACTCATTCTTTTAGTTAACATATTACGTAATAGCTGACCGGACCAATACTTGATATAAAGCTAATTCAAAACATTTTATTGCCGTCCAAATTTAAATAGTTATATTAAAGAAATAAGTAAACTTTCAAGTAAAGGAGCTGAGTTCTTTGAAAGGAGACACTCATGTAACACGCGTTATTTGTGTCTTTTATGCAGTAGGTCTGCTATTCTC
Organism: Laupala kohalensis; assembly: GCA_002313205.1. Lineage (NCBI taxonomy): Eukaryota > Metazoa > Arthropoda > Insecta > Orthoptera > Trigonidiidae > Laupala > Laupala kohalensis. The sequence continues at coordinate 1,404,467 of NNCF01127626.1, forward strand.
TTTCATTAATGTTTCTTTTTTTACTAAAGTTTGTCCTCCGTTTCTCAGGATTGGAAAATATGATGTGCATCCTCGACTATTTTCAGGAGAAATAATTGCATGCTTCCTTTCTTTTAAATGCGTTTCACTTTACAAGTTACAGTTGTAAAATAAAAATTTTAATTAGTTGTTTTAAAATAAAAATTTAAATTTTAAAGTTAAATTTTAATAAAAAGTGAGCAGCGCGATAAGCAACCGGCAGATAATTCAGAAAGATTCTTTGAATACTAGAATTATCGCTCAATTAGATACTAACTTCATATTAGCATCAAATATTGTAAAACGGACTATGAAAACGTAAGGGTATTTAAAATGTTTGTTACTATCAGATATCGTACGGTTTCTTGAATAACTACTGCCATAATTCCGTTTACTCCTTACTGGAAGCATTTTATAGTTTTTACAATGTGAGAATAACTCATGAAATCTCGATATTTATTTCTTTGTGTTCTGAGGGAAATTCATAATGTGATATATTGAAATTGTACATAGAAAATGCCATTAATTGTACATAGAAATTGTACATTAATAACACTAAATAGATAGCGTTTTGCGACGAAATTTTGAAGTAACCGCTCTAAGAGATTTCAAATTCGGACAAATGCACCAGTACTCCACCACTTGGGGTTTTCGAGCAAAATAATAAGGCTATGAGGTACTTTTTTATGCCGTTTATTATTTGTTTTGACGCAATATTCTATGACTTACAAATCAGATATTGTGCATTCTATGTCATATCTGTTGGTAATGAAGCATTAAGAGAAGTCGTTGAATTAGCAGGTTTCGCCATTCATCGGAGTGACAGTAATACAACGTGTTGCCGTAAAGAAAGATTAGAATAACTTTGATTTTGTCAATTTTGTTTCATAAATCGTCAAAGGTTTTGTTTTATCTCCATATGTAGGGTGTTATCTACACACTAAAGCTCAATTTTTACTTGTTTTCAGAGGTCAACACATAAAATATTAGGCAATATTAAATTATAAATGGTATAAGAAATCTCTCCGCCACTGATGTATTGAAGCAATTCTTTGAATACTAGACTTATATTTCCAAATGCAAGCATTGTAGTTTTCTAAAAGACGAAATTTTCTTGTATATATTATATTTTCTTATGGTCAACTATTTTGTGTCACGGAAATGTATCTCTAATATTTTGAAAAATACCTTGACTTTTTGTTGAAATAAATGGAATCATTTCAAGTAAATAAGCTTTTGGCACCGGTTTGAGTTCTAGACACTCATGTCGACTACCAATTCATTCGTTTTTGACACTGGTGATTGCTGGTGCACAAATTGAGTTTATGAAAACGAATTTTTAGTAGTATAATTTTTAGTTATTAAAATAAATTTTAAATGAGAAAGAAGAAACTGGGGGAGAAATAAGGAAACTGCAGGCTCAGATTACGACAATTAACAAAAATAAAAATAAATTACTACGATTTTGAGCTTAAGACTCGAGCACTAGACGACGTAGCCAACATCGCAGTAAGTATTCCAAATGCCAATATGTCCCGACATTACTAGAATTCATTTCAGAAGTACTATTAATTGTCTCAGTCATAGAAAGAAATTCTTTCGTCGTAACTTTGTCCTTCTCACCTCTGAAGGTCTTTGTTAATTGTGTTGTATATTGAAAATATCAAGGTCATGTTATCTGTGAATAAGGTGGACTACATTCTCTATTATTTTATGACATTATTTTTTGACAATAAATTTATTGTACTATTGAAAAGTATTCAAATTATACATTATGTGATCGCGAGATTCTGACAGAAATACTCGTTCCGTCAAACCAAAATGTTACAGAATTCCGTACTTTCTCCGTTCGCAGCAATGCTGACAAAATGGATGAGTGAATTACATTAATGATTCGCTTTTTCGCTTCAGAAGTTTAACCTACAACGTCACATGAAGATCAAATAATATTTTTGCATATGTTTATAAACCAGGTCCATCTCTGAAAAGTTTTTTGAAGTTTACTTGGTATGTAGTACATTCGCATTAGTGGTATTTCTCTTGAACGTTTGGTATAGATGCAGTTAAGTAATTTCCCTTTATCAGTTATTCTTTCTATAGTCTCGAAATTCCTATGTCGAAGAGCACTGTGAAAATAGTTTTGGCAAACCGAATCGGTCAAATAGATGGAACCGAAGACTGACATCTGAGCGAAATTGTACCACGGAATGCATGTGTGTTATACTACCTATATATAAAAAAGAAAAAAATGATAGCAGGTTAGGATAAAATGCACCAGTGCTCTACACCTTGGGTTTCAGAAACAAATAACAAGAGATAAAGAGCACTTTTAATTTTGACGCAATATTCTACGCTTTCTAAATCAGAAAAGTTGCATGATATGTAATTCATGATGGGAATGAAGCCATAAGAGAGGTCGTTAAATCAGTATATTTGGTCATATGTCTGAGTGACCGCATTACTGCTTAGATTGTTAAGATTAAATTTTGATTTTTCGTCAAAATATCGTCCTTAATCATGCCAATTCTTCTTTTATCTTCAGAATTAGGATGTTTTTCTCACGAATCACTGTTTGTATTGGATTTCAGAGATTAAGGTATGCGAGGGTGTCGACTACTAGGGCGCGATGTTGGACATATTTTGAGAGGTCTATACGTGATACTAAATTAGGTACTCATGAAATTATACGAGAACACCAATCTCATTATCAGTGATATTTAGAAGTAATTATCTGAGTACAAGGTTTCAGTTTGCAGATCCACTGTAATGAATTTGGAAACCAAATATTTGTTTCTTATTTTATGGTTGTAAACTATTTTGCGAATTAAAGATATAAAAAAATAATATATTTAAGTGCGTAATTGTAATAATATTTCAAATGTTTAGTGTATTAACATGCAATGTATTGTAATGACATGTAAGATATTTCTCTAATATTGTGAAGTACTCATTTCCCTTGAAAGAAGCTTAATTATTACTCGTGAATAACATTATTTGTCACCGTTTTGAGTTCCATATCCTTATGTCAGCAACTGGCTCATTCCATTTTGAACACTTGTAACTGCAGATGCAAAAAGTGAGTTTGGAAAATTGTACTATAATTAGTCGCTGCTCGATAATTTTTGGTTTAAAAAGAGCCACAGTAACCTGGTTGCATTTTGGCCAACGACTGTTTATTTGTCAGTTATTGTAAAATGGTTTTCTTTTACAATGGTCATGAATGCAACTTCATGAGTGTGATGACAGAAATTGTGATGACCTTTTACAAAAATATCATCCATTATATACTTCATTTTTGTCACTTCTCGTTTACAATGAGAAACGCATATAGTATGTACAATGGTTTTGCACCATTGTGAATGATGTAAATCTTTCCAGCTGCAATAGACTGCTTGCACTTTGTTAAAGAGATTATAAACATGAAATTAACTTTAAAATGTTATTACAAAATATTTTAGCAATAATACGTCCCCCCACAAAAAAAAGTGAAGTAATGTGAACGAACAAGTAATGATTTTTTGACACCATTTCAACGACCTGTGATTAGCGACTCCAAGATACTGTAAATAGTGCGTCGATACCATGAACAAGAAAGATATTGGTAGTATAAATAATTGGTTTTCGTTCAAAAATATTTAACATCAACATTTAAAATTAGAATAAAATTCGTTTAACATTTTGCGCTCGAAAGTTGGTGTACCGAGACAGTTTAGTTCGTGAAAGACAAGTTTAGTTCGTGAAAGACATCGACATTCGTGAAAGACAAATCTGAGCATATTCTAATAATGTACCGCTCACAATTTTAAAATAGAACACGTAGACAGGCTTAGAACCTTAAATGAATTGTTAACATCATGGCAGCAGTTGCATTGAATTGCAGAAGAGAAATTACATATCATGCAATATTTTCAGCATTTAAGAAGTTTGACCAGTTCTGATTGACCAAATCTCGAGAGCATCACCTTTCGACAATGGTTAATGAATATCTCTATGGTTCGACGTTTTGAGAAAGCGGCAAATAAACTGTTTTTAAACGGCAGAACAATTCTTACTAGTAATTGATCAATAAGATATTTTCCTTGACTACTAAAAGCTATTAATGTAGTAGTTATTGAACTCATATATGCGCTTCTCTTACTTTGTTCCATGAATCAAACATTTTCTCCTTAAGCTAAAAATAAAAAGAAACACTTCTCGAGGAAAAGATACTAAAAAACAGAAGACCAACAGTGCCAGTCCACTAACTCTAACGAATACTATTTTCTGTAGATATCAAAAGGAAAACAGAATAACTCTGCGGGAGTCACAAAATTCACGCTAATAAATCCGTGGATACTCTCCTAATCGCAGCTACACTGAAATATTATTTTCAACAATCCTAAAAAAAGAATAACGTCATTTCAGTTCTCACATGGAGTTCCTCATTGTGTCTCTCTGTTAAAATATTTTGTTGGGAAATCATCAGTGTGCCTGCGCTGTGATGAAGTGAATGGGAAAACCTCTGAAGAGGATGACTTGGCCATCGAAGACTTGTTGGGTAAAAATCTACTGTTCGGGTGAGACAATTTTGACGGCTATTTCTATTGCTTAGCCAACCTAAAAATCACCAACCGCAAAAATATTTTCGCATATTACGAAGATTTACAAAATTTGTAAATTCTTTTTTTAGACGAGAGGATTTTTTTTCGAATCATTATTTATTATGCCCTTGCAATACGAGTGTAATTCAGTTAATAATAAGCACCCTCTATACCTGGTTCATTGGTCTCTGTACCACGTGAATCTGTCAGTTCAGGTTGATATATAATTGACAATATTATTGGGAAAGGAAATTCATTTGCCTTCTTGCGGAGTGTGTTTTGCACATTGATTCTTTTGAAAAGTAATTAGTCAAGTATGATGTGCTTCTTAACAATTTCTGCCATTGAAGTATTATGATATTTGAGAATAATGCGATATTACGAATATTTATTAATGGAGAAGTGATTGATGGTGAGATTACGTCAAGTTTAACGAGTGTACTTACTTCAATACATCCAAAATATTAATTGATAAATTTATTGTGAAAAAAGTAAGAAAAATCTCAGTCTCTTGGGTAAGAGGAAAACTTTATTTTTTCATACATTCTTCATATTTGTGATTTGTATGTTTTTAATGTGCATTTATTTCGCTCATTTATCTTTTCTTTCTTTTTATCGTTAAGTGTTTCCACACGTTTTATGGAGAAAGATGAGTATATTAAAAATCGATTTTTTCTTCACGAGAGTTTGCTTTCTATTTGTGTATGTATTTTTGTGTAAACTCGAAATTTGAGCACAAATACAACTGAATAAAATTTAATGATAATACATCTTAATAAATAAAAACACAATCTATTTAAAAGCTCTGGCATGACTGATTATGCATTGGGATCATCATTTTTTGATTTAATTGTAAATTTAAAAATTAAAGTAGTGGGCCCATATATTTATGAAGTAGAAGAAACTATGAGTGATCAGTAGATTTTTCAGTAGGTTGTAGAATAATCAATTCAGCGTATCCCATTGGCTGATACAGAGACTATTCACCATCCAATATCTTGTAATTATATTGGAAATTCATCGAAACATAATTTGAAAGTTTGAAAGTCTACTGCATGGTTTATGTTTGGATGTGTGGGAAGCCAAATCAAAATAGAAATCGTTAGTTTGTTGATCAAATACTCTCGATCAAAACCATTTTTATTTACAAATTCAACATTCTGCGTAATATACTGAGATCTTGGTGATTTAATACAAACATGACCACGTCACTGTCTGGTATACAGAAGTCATGTCCGTACCATGAAATATGCCACCACCCTGTGCCACCTCTTCTTGAAGCATTCGTCGTTTTTATCCTGTTCATCGTGACTTAGAGCTCGAAGCATCGAACAACAGCGAGCACGGATTCTTCGCGTCGCAGGCCGCCGCTCACTCTTTTAACTAGTCCAGAGTCGTTTGACGCAGTTCTTTCCATAGAACCTTGGCTTCGCTTTTCGAATGACTGTGAGTTACTATGGAGGCTATTCGACGGAAGGAGAAATTGTCGAATTCCCGCTAACAGGTGACGCAGCGAGGAAAAAACATAGCGTAGATATTAATGAATGTGATAGAAACACAAAGTAGAGAGTAGATATTGTGTCTGGTAAACGGGAAAACTTCAATTAATATCGCGAAGATTGAGTAGATATGTGTAAGAGAGATGATGAACGCGAAGAATGTGCAGGCGGTAAAGATGAAAACAGTGCAGGCGATGATGAAGAAGGCGGCGACGGCGGTGGCCGGTTCCGAAAACAGGTTTGTCCAGTGAGAGTAGAGAAGAGGCGATCGACCGTCTCGACTCGACCCCATTCATCTGCGAGTAAAGACGACACGAGGAGGTGTGGGGAAAGACAAGATCTGCTCCTTCCTCGTCACTCTCTCGACTTCCTTCTCTCCTTCCTTTTTCTTCTTCTTCTTCCAATTAATCAAATGAGCCTTCGGCGGTGGCACAATAACGCAGTCTGCTGGAATTGGGACACGGTGAGTGACCTCCCTCACTCCCTCCCACGCATCGAGTCTTCCCTTGACCTCCTCAAGGAAAGGGACGAACTGAACGTAGTTCATTGTCCTTATTTCGCTCTTTGATGAATATCGTGGGTTTGCAGTTTAAATAGAGCAGTCATTTGATTATTTCAAAGTTCCAGATGCACTACTAATTATTGTTTACGTTGTGTAAATAGAACAACATCGGAAACAGTGAATTTATAGGGGAGTTTCTATGACATTATAAAACGTAAATTATTTCTGCGAATGTATTTTTTAATATCAGTGAATCATTTATAATACACATTTTAAACACAAAATACTAATAGAAAATAAAATATTGATGTCCAGACTAGAACATTATAATGATGAATAATAGCTTATATTCAATATTGTTCCGATACAATCATTCCTCTTGACACTGAATGACAAATTCTTCACAGAAATCTCTCTAAAGAAAGAGACCATTCTTTGACTTAGATAAAATATAAATATACGAAGTGAAGGATTCAGAGAGTAACAATGATAATAATATTTTTTTATCGCAAAAATACTTCATAAGTAATAGTGGTGTATACTCATAATTCAAATCACACTTATGCATAGATTCACGTGCTATGACCTTCCTTTGTTGGCAGAAGAGAATTTCTTTTCCAAATATCATCTACCACTTTATTTTCATCAAATGAATACTGTAAAGTTATTCGATTGGATTCTAATTACTTTCATTCAAACATGATAAGTTAAATAATTATTGTTCATGACATTTTCATGACGACACCCTCCAGAAAGAACAATGTCAAAGGAATCACACTAAAATAGAAATTATAGGACGTGATTTTTTTGAAACATATTGTAAATTCAAAAAGCAGAAAGTATTTGTATCACTTGAAATGTTTTGCTTCGCCAATAGAGAAAGTTTATTTTCATTTGATTTAAAATATTACTAGCAGAAAACATGAGTAAAACTGATTTTTTATAACTAGAGTAGTGAATAATCTGTTGGCAGAATGGTTACTCTATTTTTTTAATGTTACTTTATTTTTTAATGTACATGCTTGTGGAATTTAGCACCTTTATATCTGCTGGCTACAAGCATAGTTGAGTAGTAAGCTACAACGCCATTGCCACATACTCGTACCTTCCTTTTCTTTCCTCCCCGCCATTTCGTATCACCAGAGTTCACCCTCTCGCCCGCCTGAGCAAGCAAAATCCCGACGTGTCTGCACGGCCCTCCGACCCGGATAAGTTTTTAAATTTTATTCTCCTTTGAAGCGAGTAGGGGCCCTGCATACGCGAGGAGTCAGAGCACTCATCGCCAACGTCGCCACCCTTTTGCCCGTCGCCGCCCCCGCACCGCCATTCGCCATCGCTCGCGTCGTTGCCACGCGCCCTGCCTGCTTGCCTGCCTGCCTGGCACGCGAAATTTCTAGAGGTTTTAAAACTCGCCACTACATATTGCATCACAGTCCGTGAAATTTATTTTTAAGCGAACAAATTCGTTTTACCTCGGCTCCAAATATTTTTAGAAATTCGGGACCAGGGAACGCGCGCGGCGACGTAGTCTGTATGTTGGGAGTTGACTCTCTGCAATGGCTTTGGAGTGCGCTAAGCGGACGCGACACGGAGTCGAAGACTCAAGAACACGAGCGTCGCTCCTCACGCTACCAACCAACTAGTGGCGATTTTCGAGGAGATTTGAAAAGTCTTATTTCTCTGCAAAGGGATGGGAGATCTTAAACACATCATTCGAGAAAATATCTTTTTTTTTTTGCTCTAAAACCATTGTATCTTAACAAATTAATGCCCCAAAAATAGTTCCTCTGGGGTTAAATAATGATTTTGATCATACGATCATGAGATTCATTATAGATAAATAAAATTATTGCTGACCACCATCATCCAAAGGTACATTTTCCAGAAACAACTTTTATCTTCGGAAGCAAGTAAGGGAAAAATATGAAAAACATATTTCATGGTGTTCACATAGAGAAAATGAACACGATAGTGTCAAGGGAGCGGAAAAGATATGTTAAAATATGAAAATTTACTAGCTTCCGAGCTCAATACAATTATCTCAAATAATAAAAACTTTCCATCTCTATTTGGAGAAATATTTTAACATCACTTTTTCTGTTTAAACTCTACATCAAGTAAAAGGTGTAATCAATCTAATACGCAACTTCTAATGAAATGGTATTTAGTAATTTCATTTATTAAACGTTTCAAGTCTTCCCTTGTTTGGCGTGAGAATAAAACAATCGCCTAGAAAAATAAATAATTTGAAAAAACAAACCATCGAAGCAGAAAATCACAATAAACATTTAAAAATTTTTGATAAGTTGTCAGTGTCAGCTTGGAAATTTCATGTGTTTTTCGTAAACCTGTTGTGTAACATTTCTGAAATTATACATTTATAAGAATTTGGCTCCCGATCTANCTATTGAATGATCCAAATTTAAACGGTTTAATGAAATAACGTTATGTTTTGGTGTGTTTATGTTACGCTGATGTTCTTTGATTCGCATCTGTAATTTACACTTAGTCTGTTCAATATAGAAGAAGGGACAATTTTTACAAACAAGTTTGTAAACGACATTTTGCAAAGATGTGTTGCCGACTACATTATAAGATTTTGAGATTGTTTCTTTATGGTGATAATAAACTCCTAGTGAGTTCGTTGTCACAAAATCAATGTTATCATAACAACAACTATATTACTAGCAAATTAGTACCAAAAATGTTTTATAATGAAATACGTGAAGAGACGAATACATTACCTTACCAATGTGAAACATATTTCATCAAATATACAACATTCTCAATCTCAGATAAGTAGTAAATCTTTCCATACCATAGAATAATATCCCTAATTTTAAGTAGATTTTGATTGAAGAAAAAATTGGTTGGTGAGTACATAATGTTATTTCATTACACAGTTTAAATTTGCATATATTTTCAATATTTTTTGTCCTTGTAGACCGAATGTTTTTCAAACCCAACAACACAATTCTTGTCGCACTTACAATTTAGGGAGTAATAGAATTATCTAGGTAGTAATAGTAGCACAATTATCTAGGAAGTAATAGAATGTAAGTTGGATGAATTAAATAATATATTGAAATGTAAATAGAAATAGAACTATTAAATTACAAATTTTTATCCTACTAACACTAACGTCAAGATTGATCCTTTCCGATAACCTAGATTATTAATTGTCAAAATTCATTTACACAATAACATTGCAATTAAAATATTGTTTGCCCAACATATTCGCAATATTTTTTTCGAAATTTCAGGGTACATATGAGTGAAAATTGGATAACGACTGTGCACCCAACAACTTATCCTTAGTGAAACAGTCATTCGGACAATAACGCATCTCACTTTTGACATTGTCCTCGTCCACATAAACCTTAAAACTTGTGGAAGCGACGGATAAGAAGGGCGTTGGAATAATGGAAGCGTATAACAAACATTCCATGATCAATCGCCCTCACACTTCCCTTCCTTCATCCTCCCCTCAATTTAATCCTCCAACGCTTGAAGAGCAAACTATAACAATTACATTAGCTTGCTCTCGACCTCACAGCGACGAGTCGAACTCAATCATCAGAAAATACGAGGGTTCGCTATTGTGTTTAATAAATCAGAATATTTAAAGAAATAAATCATATTTTTTAAAGAAAAGAAAATGGCGGGTGCTGGTGCGGGAAAAACTGATGCAGTGGTTTTGTCGTTAGTTATTTTACCAATATAAGATATTATTTATTGTAATTTAAGTCTTTAATATAAGATATCTTACATATAATCTTTGTTTTTTATGATGAATGCGTGTATTGAGGAAGCCTGTTCTTCGACCACATCTATCAAAACGAGTAACTCTTTGCAGGGAAGCAAGTGTACGTCGCAAAGTGTGCCTGACGCGACGTTCAAATGGGAATGATGGAAGCCTGAGGGACGGTGTAGCGACGGTGAGAGCGGGGAGAGTGTCCATCTCTCCATTCCACCCTCCCCAGCAGTCCCTGTATCCCCGCACTCTTAGTCCTTCTTCCCTTGCCACCCACAGTGTGGAATCTAGTGGAGGAAGAACCCCGCCGCCTCGCGTCGCGCACTGGCTACGGATGTGCGTGCGTGCATGCGTGAGTGGAGGCGCATTATCCTGATTCGGCGCGGACTGCGTGTTCACCCAAGAGCATGTGCTCAGCTTTGCGAACTTAGTTGTTTGTATCTTTTTTTAGTTTCTTCATTTAACTCCTTTATTTGAATGATTTAATGTAATATAGTTTGTTTGTCAATGCGTAATTTTACGATGTTTAGTTTCCAAATATCTTGATATTTTGGGAATTCATACTCCTATTCCAGTGATTTTGGCACATTTCTGAAAGTGTCTTGTTAATCGAAAAAAAGAAGAATATGTTGATCATTGAAATTTTACAAATTAGATGCGAGAAGGTTGCAATGGTGTTAGAAGGTTTAAGTCCTTTTAACATTTAGTTTTCGAAGAAATGGAATCAATATATTCTGCGAGTAGATCACGTATGACGACTCTAAACTCGATTCTTCAACAGTATTTTATTTTTTTATTTTACATTGAAAACAACTCTTACATTTTGTTTTACAGGTATCATATTTCTACTCCTATTGTATATAAAGATCCCAAAAGTAAACTTCCGTATGAAGAAAAACCATTCGACTTAAAGAATAAGCTAGATTAAATTCTGATAAATTCTCTCGGAGTCTTTAATGTGTTGAGGAAACGGGCGCGCATCATTTGCACAGGTAGGTCAGGTAGAAGGGTCAGGTAGAAGGGCCTAGGGTCAGGTAGAAGGGTTTTTCTCAATTGCACAGAGACACTGCAGATAGTCGTCAGAGGTATTATCAATTGCGCACAAATCAGGCCTTCTTTCAGATCGAGATAACTTTACTTTTCAATAGAGAAATAAAAGCGAACTGCTTTCAACGTTGCTGAGGATAACTATTTTTACACAATATTAACCAACCACTAATTTACACGATTTCCAATATTAATAAACGTTTTGATCACAGTCGCTACAGCTGCATAGTACTATGAACAAATAAATATCGTCTGTGTGCCTTCTACGGCACCCTGGTAGAACTGACCGGATGACTACCTTCCTGGAAGCCTTGGCCTTTGCGCAATGGAGGAAACCTTTACAGGGTCTCCTTGAGACTGTGCAATTGATGTGCGACCAAAGAAAACGTCTCTGGCGGTTACTCCAGGTATTGCAGTTATAGTTATGATTCGATGCATGTAAATATACAGAAGGGACCTTAGATATTTTTAGTTTTTACCCCGTGAGTTGGAACTATTCATGATGCTATGATGATAGAATAGAAAAGGAGTGATATGTATGTAAACGAGTTTGTAAATTAATCAAAACAGAACCCTGTAATGACATTGTTAAAGGCACGGTGATCTAGGATCAGAAATGGAAAAAAGTGAGTTTGCAGGGCCTAGTAGTGGCAGTGGCACTGTGAGTTTGTCACATTCGAACCCAAGGACACTTCAACTTATCTACCTGCGGAGGGTCATGCGGTGGAGATGAGGGTGGCAAGATTGGACAAGGAATACAGGAACGTTTACAGACCATCGTTGAAATTTTGAATTGTTTTTGAAAATTGTACAGATATTTTGAAATTTACGAATTGTTTCACTACACTCGTGGTGCTATCTATTTTCTTGACATTAATAAAAGATGACATATGAACATATACATATTGCTAAGTTTACAATAAGAATATATTTTTTAAATGTTTTTGTTTCTTTAGTTAGGAACTATCATTGTTCCTTAAAACAACAAATTGTAATCGTGACAATAATTGTGTTAATATTTAAATACATTTAACATGTTTCTGTGTTTGGAATATCCAAATCGCTTTCTGCATTACAAATTGTGTGAAGGAGAAACAAAAAAATACATCCATCCACCACCCCTCGAACGTACGAATTCCAGTCAAGACGTTCCTATTCTATTAATTATTCTCTCCTTTGATGAATGAGTAAGTCTATCAGTCAGAGTGAGTTTACGGTGTGTGTGTATGGAGATAACAAAAATCAAATTTCAAAAGACGATCTCCAATTAAAGTATTTCTAATTATTTCCACGAATAAAACGAGTTAAGTCCCAACAAAATAAAAATAAAATGACGTAATAAATCCATATTTCCCCTTTCATAGAAAAACCAAGATTCAATGATTCAAATGTTAGAGATACTCACATAACTATAAATGTTCTGTGGAAATGGGTGGTAGAATATTTTAATTTTACATAACGTATTTTATATGAGTGACAGTTGTTAAAAGGATTCATTCCCAGTTCTGGGCACAAGATGTTAGGGACCGAAAATTTCGAAGAGAATTGCTGTGATTAAGAAAAATAGCGAACATCCAAATAACAGAGTGAATCTTGTTTGGAGAGTAATTATAAAGAAATCATCAGGGAATGTCAGTTAGACTCATATCCTTATATCACCACTTAGTGAGAGAGAAAATCTTCAAATTCCTTTCCCTTTTTACACGCTCGCTGTGGTCAGCGATATCACTTGTCTTCACAAGACTTGCTACTTCCATTCAGAGTCAGCATTGGTATCATCTCTTCGGGAGTACAAACTTGACTTTGAACAATGAATGATAACGTATCCTTCATTTTATAGCTCGTAGTTGGAGGATGACAATGGTTTGCCTGATCTCAGAATATCCTTAATTTATAAGCCAGACCTCGTGTTTATATCAGTCACGGGGAGGAATTGAGACAACTGTTAGATAACGAGAGTTACGTACACGCATGAGAAACCACATACTTTCTGGAAGAAATAAAAACTCCAGAAACCTTTACACTTCTGGATATTAATACGAGGAACAAACTGTGTGATGGTTATTAGAAGTTCTCCGCCTTGTGACTAACGATCTTTGAACATTTCTTATGATAATATTCTCAGACAGAACATTTATATTGTCTGGTCGAGAAAATTACTAATAAATTGAGAGCATTGTTAAATCATAAGTTATGTTTATCCTATAAAAATACGAAATATTAGTTTTGATTACTTATAAATATAGAACACGTGTTATTTATACAAAAAGGCAATATAAGTTGAATAAATTCAGAACGAAATAACTATGATGTTTCAATGAACTTCTTTAATCGTTCCGGAACAACAACTTTTTTATTTGTCTCAATAATTGTTCTCAGCCTTAGTTTGTTTTTATTTAACTCAACATTTTTTATTATCATCAGAATATGCTCTTTCACTATCCGGTATAACATCACAACAAGTCTACTTTCCTATCGTATTCCAACAAATAACTCTTTTAAGTCATTTTGTTCTTATCGCGTTGTAACATCACTATCATATTCTTTTACATTGCGTTATCTTATACACTAAATATACTTCAATCTATTATTTTGCGAAACTAATTTCTGTGGCTTAAGGTTTTTGTTTTGTTTTTCCTTCTATCATTTCCATATTCCAATATCTGAACTACGCGATATAACATCATAACTTCTGAAACATTCATTCTTATTAACGCCTCTGCTAACGCAATGAAGTTACAATTATATTTTCGGCCTCGGGACATGATCTAAGATTGTCTATCAAGAAATAACTTTCTTCGTCTCTCTCTCTCTCTCACTCAGGAGACACACACTTACATTCACCTTCATTTCATTTCCTCGTGCTTACAGGTTCCTCCGTCTGTGGATTGTCATTTAAAAAACAATTTCCTTAAATCCCGTTTCTGACTTCATATTTCTTGAACTCGATTTCATTGGATTAGTTTATTGTCCTGCATGTGTTCATACGCAGTTTGTAACTGCTTTTTGATCATAAATTGATTTATTTTATTTATTTATTGCAAAGATCTTTTTTCTTCTCTCATCGTTGTATCCAATATCCTATGTCGTACGTTTAATTAAGGTAAAATGTACATTGACATTTCGTTCATTCTTCAGCCCTCGTTAAGTATTTGCATTTACCTTTGTGATATTTTCATAGCAAAGTTTCATAAAACCTAATGATAGAAAAACAGGGTAATCCTATTAGTTGTAATTAGTAAAGTCAAGCTACAAATTTGTTTTCTATTGTAGATACAAGCGAGTATCTGTATATTATAACCAAATTTTACTCATATTTAATTTTATATGTAATCACGTCTCTGGGAGAACTTCGTCTAATTTGAGTATTTCTTTTCGGTTTCAACTTAAAGAAGCTCCAAACTCTTTAAGGTTGATATGGTTTGTTTTGAATTTCCCGATTTTGAGTACTTTTCTGATACTTCAGGAAGATTTCTACGTACATATCGAGGGTTATACGTAAAATGGGGATAAAATTAAACTATTCGTATACATTCACTGCCATTACAAAATCATTATCTTTAGTGCATTTTTTGATTATAAATAAGACAAGACGATACATGGTTAGAGAATGTAGATGATTTGATGGAATATGACGAAGTAATGAAAATAATTAAGTGGCATAGAGGAAAAAGGAAATATGATGTATGAAGGAAAAGAGTACATGATCAATTGACCATCACGTAACCTGCATGAAGGAACGGTTGATTCTTGTTTTTAGTATTATTGAAGTTTTGGAGCTCGCCAACAACAAGGTCATTAGCGTTCTCGGAACAATTGAACCAGTAATGTTAGCAGTTACTAAAAAAACAAATTATGTTTGTAGTGATTATTTATTGTAAAAAATATGAGATAAGGTTAAAGGCAATATGAAAAGTTATTAAAATAGAACATGTGAATACCACAAAAGAATGTACAATCATCGGCAATGCCGAAGACAGTTTCACTGTCATGACCAAATCATCAAAAAGCGATATGATATTTCATTAAATACTAATTAACAAGTTCTTTTGAAAAAATGTTGCGCATTTGACACTTTTAGTTTAGGATCATTTGTTCAGACTCTATATAAGGAGTAAACTTTCCCGTCTAAATGTAGTTAGAGACGAGAAATGCTTCATACATTCAAATATAGAGGAGTCACATTTCATAATGGAATGTGATCGTAAAACAGTACAGAATTTAGTTGACGTAAAGGCGAGGTAAAAATACAGAATGTTGAAGTGTTGTGAAATTCATATAGTAGTCAATCTCTCATAGAACACGCTAATTAAAGACAGTAAAAATGATTTTGTTTCTTTCAATGCCACTCCACGTTTCAGATTGCTGTAAATTTGCTCATGACGCGAATGGTCATAGAAGGCCTGAGACAATGACCATTGATATTTCATACCGTGTATAGCGTGACAAGTAGCAAAAGAAATTTAAAGTAGTAGGAGAAAGTGGGAGAGGTTTTCGAATGAGTAGGAAACAGTGGTTATCACAAATATGGAGAAGAAATATATGATCACACACCATGTATTTGTTTCGTCGTCATGCGTGTTATACAGAATTTACTTAGTTATCCCCAAGATAGCCCTCGTGCATTACATGTTCTTTGAATGTCATGTTTTGAGGAATTTTAAGTGACCGAATAAAATGAGACATGGTATCAGATACCATAACAGCAACGTCGTTGGAATGGAAGGTGACAGAGTGCGTCGCAGGACAACCCGGTAGAGGTTTCGCTGCCTTGAAGGCATAGGAGACGTGCACAGATCTCCAATGAAGTCCACACCGCGCCGCCGCTCTTCCCTCGATATGAATCACTCTCCGAGTCAGGAACGTCATCTTCGCGCCCCGTAGACCTTTTTCTTTCAAGGAGAAGAACGGAGAGAAGGTATTATACTTGCAGGACGAACGGAAAAAGAATGATGGAAGAATCCGCCTTCCGCACTGTTCTACTGTAGCAACTTTCACTATTACAAGTAGTCCTCGTTTCTAAGGAATAATAGGATCCATAAAAAGAAAACTATACCAATAACTGACATTGAATACGGTTTAGATTTATGATTTTTGTAACGAAGCATAATTCTTTGATTACTCCAACTCTCTGACAGTCTTTCCGAAATCGACTTATTCTATTTTTAATGCTCCGCTTCATTTCCCAGGATCGTTCCTGTTCCATAAAAGGCATTTTATCTCTTATCTGCTTCCATTTCTGACGCTAGTCCATCTCGAATCATCTATTTCTACCTCTTAATTTGTAGCCCCTGTGCGTCACTGAATCCCTGCAGGTGCGTTTCCTTCATTGCAGTCTCGCCGTGTACATCGCCTCCAGCAGCCTCGCTTCTTCATTGGTGTAGCTAGGCAGCTTGTCCTCCTGCGTTCGTTTCTGTGTGTCGCGTCGTATTGCGGTAGAGGCGTTCTTCGGGAAAAGAGATCGCGTTTTTAATTAAGCCTTAGAATCCGTGCTCTATATGTGACTGCGAGGACGTCGCCGAATTTAATCTCCTTCGACGCTCCTGCGACTGCTGGCGAAGAGTTGGTTGTCATGGCGAAGTCACTCTCTCCGCAAGACTCGAATGCAGTTACCGATGAGAAAGTAAAGAATACGTCTCGAGATCTTATGCGATTGGTGCCTAACACATAATGCTATTTTGTATTCTAGTGCGTATCGAAGGCACATCTTGGAAGTCGTAAATTAGATCACACCCTGAGAATTCTCTGATTATTGTTTACAAATTTTATAATACAGTGTTACTTTATTCACTATACACGCTAATATACTATATAAAGATGCATGATTGTTAAAAATATCTTTCAGATCATAGCACCAGAATATCGTACTTTGAGTGTTCTGAAAAAGTAGAGAAGTGTACCGGAAATACAACAAAACTATCTCAAGAAAATAGAATAGATGTTACTTTCGGTACTTTTATGAAATTAATTTTTTTAAATTAGAAAATGTGAAAAAACGCCTATACTATAATATTTTGTATGTATTTTATTTTGACTTTCAATTCTAATAGTTGGTGATATTTGAAAAGTAAAAAAGAGCACTATCTTTTACATGACCGGGGTTAATTTTTAAAACAATTGAGACAGATTTCATCATCTTCAGATCTCTTAAAGATATATTATGTGATAATATCCCGGTATGTTTTCACTTGTGGTTGGATGGCATCTCTGATTTGCCTCATCTAATTCTCGTAATGTGGTAGAGTGTTTAATCTTCTTTTTTCATCGTTTGTGAATAGTATATCATATATTCATACCAAAACATTTGATAAACATAACAATTCTTGGAACCGTATTGAAGAAAATCATTGATATTAATAGACAAATAGCTTTCATATTTGTGTCACGTTACTTACGGAAATGTTACAGTTTTATCTGGTTCTTCAAAAACAATTATTCCTTTTAGACTAAATTTACCCGATTTTTCTTAACACTTGTTAGATTCGAACAAGCAACCAGAATGAATTGAACTTTAGGCAGCACGAACGAGCGGAGACTTTGACGATGTAAATTTATGTCTAATGAAAATTACTCTCCCCCACATTTTCTGTCTTGGCTGAGTTTTGTTTCTTAGATTGCATCACAAAAATTTCTCTTACTCACTTGCTTTCAATAATATTGTGTTTTATGATCCATTTTTTTAAATGAAAGATAATAATGAAAACTAATTAATTTCTTAAACTTTCTTGTACTAGAAAAGTATCTGGATTTATATTGTACTACGAAAGTATCCGTAGCTTTACTCGAGTGAATTTTATTATTTATACGCAATTATTCATTATAAATCACCATTGATATATGTTATAAAATACCTAAATGGAATTTAGAAAATAATGATAGGATGTTTTTTCGAAATCCTCCCCTATATCACGCCAGAGTAGAATTTAATATAATCATAATGTTTGTGAAGTATTTTGGTGCAGTTGTGTATAGGTTATATGTAAAAATCTTTATAGAACTTTATTTATAATTAGAAAGACATGTATACCACATTCACAAAATTCAGGTGAGCAATGCTCCGGTATTCTTGCATACGTACAAAATATAAATTATCAGGCGTTCAGGTTAGTATTGCTTTGGAGTTTTCCCCATTACATTAGACTGGACGAATATCAACACTGATTCCGAAGCAATTGCGACGTTAGGTAAGGAATCAAAGGAAGGATCTTGCATAATTAGTCATTAGTTGTTTTACATGAAGAGAAAAATTTTGCTTTTTGTATCTTTTCATTATATGAGAGGACTTAAATTGGTTAGATAAGAATTGCGATTTGACATTTAGAATCAACGTTTTAATATAATTTGTCTTTTAATATATTGTAGGTGATTTATTGTTTATTCGAGTTAACTATCCGACTAAAATTGTTTCATAAAATGCCAAATTATGTTAATTTAACTATTACACACGTATTTTTTAAGGTTCACCATGAATCAAGACATATTAGGTAATCATCAGACCCAACTGTCTTTGGAAGGTGATAGGGATATCTTCTGCTTTTTTTAAACCATTTAAATGAATTCCATGTTGGGAGGACCAAAATACAACTTCATGTCATCACAACACCGCTAGTCCAAGGATAGATATTGTTCATGAAGTAGGTAAGTATCTTTAAATTTGAAACATAGGGAAAGTAAAAGTGTTAAGTCATCGTAAGTTACGATGTGGATTTGTATTTAATACGAACTGATATACATTTTCGTAAAAAGTGTGTTCTTAAATATACCTTTACTTAAGCGGGAAATGAAATTTAATTTATCTCTGTTATTGTACATGAGGAAAAGTTTGTCAAAAATATTACAAAAGAAAAACTATAATTTCGGTGGCAGCTGATTTCGAGAAGTAACTATTTAAGAAGTGAGTGAGGAGAGAATGACAGAGATATCCATCTCATCTAAAAGATTACTCCTGATTACATGCGATTGAATTAATATTTCTTCACTGTCTGTACTGATGGTGCAGTAAATCAATTAACAAATAGTACACAACTCCTTCACTGTACTACATATCTTAATTAAAGACAATCATTACAACTGCAGAATTATTGGTTCACAACTCTTCCTTTATTACATTTGGTTACTAGATTGCCTAGATAAAGGAAGAGTTTGTAGTGGAGCTACATAATAATTATCCCCTAATAAGATGTGCAATGGACAACCATGACCATGTTTAAACTATAAACAATTTAATAAATATTAGTCAACAATTAAGCATTCCAGAACAATCTTTGACAAACGAATGCTACTACCTGACTGCTACAATGGACAAAATTAATATAATAGTGACAAGTGAATAAGTAGCATATATTCAGCCAATCAAGTGCCACAAAAAAAACTAAGACAAAAGACAGGCGAGAGAAAGAAGAACTCATCACTCTTGCTAGCTACTCTCGAGCACGTTCAAGTTGAACTCGCTCCGTGTTTGTCTCACGACCGCTAATAGCTTCTATTCACTCAATTACTGAATTTATGGTGTTTAACCAGTGTCCAGCTACATTGCTACCTAAATACAATAAAAATTATAGAATTATAGTTAGAAAATTGCGACTACAAGACAAGCTAACTGCTAGTAACATTAGTCAGTCCAGTGAAATAACTTCCACTAAACGGAATGGGACAATTAGTGTTATCTTGTGAACCAATTACGTGAATATGCGTGAAATACTAGTGTGGTGATAATGTAACTCTTGTACGCTGCTTCCAGCTCAACAAATAGTGAGTAAATTCGAGAGATGAGTCATGACAACATCTGAAATTGTTTGAGACAGTCTTTTAATTGCTCATTATCATATTTCCGTCATTCGGCGTTTATTAACTTCAAAGTCATATGTTAACTTATCAAAGACAAGATTGATCTCTTCATATCGGCATGTGTCGAGTTGACAGTAATTTATTGTAATATTTTCTATTTCATTCTTTATCGTGTTGATTCTAATTCTCTTGCCTTACAGGAATTTAACTAATATTTTGTGTTTGTACATCAAATTGATTGTGTCTCAGTTATGTATAAATGTTAATGTGTTTCTCAATGTGTAGAATTATTATTTACAGCTGACTAAACGTCACACTATGCAAATCAATCAATAAACCTATTGCTGTTTATTTTAAATGGAAATTAAAGTCTTTTATTTAATTAATTTAGTTGACGTCGAGTAAACTCTAATGTTGATTTATATTATTTGATGTTGTTTTCTGGTTAAGTATAATTTAATTCGAAAACTTATCCTTCTGATATTTCAATTTTCAATGGAGTCATCAACAACATACCATGCAAGTTATATATAGTTGACATCAATCACACCAACCATTACGACAAGTTGTTACTAGATAAAGGAAAAGTTGTGAACCAATAATTCTGCAGTTGTAATGATTGTCTATAATTAAGACATATAGTACAATGAAGGAGTTATTTACTGAGAAGATAAAAAGACAATCGAAATTTCTTCATAGTGAATATTAACAAATAGATTCAGCGTTAACAGCAAAGTCACGATCAAACTTGGTTTTACGAGCCTGTTTGAAAAATAATTATGTTTGTGTGTATGTGAAGTTGGTGAGTTGGATATATACTAAATCGATCATATTCGACAAACTTCATTAAAACTTATTAAAATTTGTTAGGGAATTCCAAAAAATATAACAATGCAAATAATACAACAAATATGTGATGCTCTTCCACAACATAATAATATTACACATCACTATACCAAAGGCAACTTCTAAAAAAAAGATTACAACGAATTCCGCATGGAAAATAACTATTTTTTAATCAATAATTGTATCCCAGTTGCCAAAATAAATATTTGTAAATCAGAGTAAAAAATTTAATGAGCTATAAACTATAGTCTCAATTATCTAAAAAAGAGTTATGGGCGATTGATCTTGTGAGGCATAAGCTGATCAAGTTGAGCAAATGACATTTTAGTAGGGAAAAAATTGTTCGGATCTTCTGTGCATCCCATAATAAAAATAATTTTATTTTTACCCTACTTAGTATAAGTATAGAACATATAACTGCATAATTATTTAATGAAATAAAATTATAGGCTTCTTACAGACTCCAACGACGACTGGCACGCGCATACAGCTCAGGAAGAAAACGGCGCGTTCCACGAAGAGAAAGGGATTCGCGAAGACGAAGGGTTTTCAAAGACTCGTTCTCAAGAGAACCGGTTCTCATGAAGCGGAAGGAGAGGGGCAGGCGTCGAATCGCGGAGGTGAATCCCGTGGACTTCTTCACCCTTCCACCAGGAAGGTCTCATCATTCGCGGAGACGTCCGCGGCGACTCGCCACTGGTCACGAGAAATCTCGGAAACAAGAACCTGAACTACGAATCATGGAAACATCTCGTATGCGTGACATCTTGGGCTGCGCTTCATTGCAACGCGACGTTTTTGGACTTGATGGGGATTTGACAACTGAATTCCTCTAGTGTTCCCTGATTGGTCACGCAAATACATTGATTGTGCTCATTAGACCAAGTTGATGTTTTTCTACATTTCATGTAATCCCTAAAACTATTTTAATATTTATCAAACTTGTGTACTTGAGATCAATGGGAATGTGAGGTTGATAAGTGATCAGAATAAGGAGGAGAATACTATAAGACATCAGAAATTGCCATCATATCAATTCGAAACTAGATTTCTGAACATATGCTTGTAATTGTATGATACAAGACACTGATACTTGATATTGATACCAGAGAAGCTCTTCTGAACTCACGGACACACATATTTCTCCCTATTGCTGATTCTTCGTTCAATATTTGGAGAACAATATACACAGTTCATTTAATATTTTTGTATGTTTAGGGTACAATTGCATGTAATCTTTGATAGTCGTTAAATCAATCTTTGTGGTGAAAATGTGTCTATCCATTCATTTATGTTGCTAAATAATTTATTTCGAGAATAGTTCTGAATATAATGGATTCAAATTTTTACGCTTTATTTATTGTACCTTCTGAAAACTGATATTTAAGTTCCCCTATTTTCCTAACTCAGTCCTACTTCCTTAGATAAACCATCAGAAGATAGTTCGGTCTGTCAACTCTTTAGGTTGAAGTGCATCACGTAGACACTAATTGCCCGCATTACTGTCGCATGACTAAAACTAACCTTCATACTTTCATTCAAGAGTTTCAAATTTGTATTTTTTCGTTTATTGCAAAACTGCAGAAAAACATACTAAATACTTTTACCAGTAATTTTTTAATATTTAATAGTAAGTACTCAAAATAATTTGTTTAGATTATATATGAAATATTGTTGTTCTTTAACGGTACCACAAAATAGATCATGGTAATCAATGTCCTTTCACCTTTCAATTACGTTATTGATTTTTAAATATTTCATGGCATTTCATTAAAAAATGTAAAAAGAATTATATCTGGGAATGGTAAAGGATTAAAATGAAACAAAGAAAATGAATTAAAGAAAAGATAAGATCTTTATGAAGCCTGTTCTTCCTCCAGTCCACGTATTGAATGAAAGATTTCTGAGAAGGAGAAAAGTACTGTTATCGGGAAATTGAAAACTCCTACCTTTACTAGGATAAGATGTGAGAAAACCTCAACCGTAAGTCACCACTTCGATCGAACGAGAACAGAACACGCGAAGTCCGAACACAGAATACATCATTGGAGGATTGGCACTACCACCACAATACTATTCACAAGCATCACTTCTGGAAGATTTTTTTATATTTCAGGTGTTATTGTATCTCACTTTGAAAAAAAAATGTTTGCTTGCTTAATTTTTTTTCTTAAAAGAAATGAAATACTATTTAACCAAAAGTATTAAAAAATTCGAATCTAAAGAGATTTCTATGATATGATTTCGAGTTCTTTCCTGGAAATAATTCACGATAATGATATTAATGAAATTTCCGCGTTTTGCCATGGTAACCTATTTATTTATTTATTTCATAACATGTTTTCGACAGCATGACCGTCGTCATCAGTGGATTTGAATGTCGGAAATTTCTGGTAGGAATCAAAGTAACACAATCACTTACTTGTCATATTTATAAGAATGAAATTACTGTAAAATCGTTAAGAATATTTAAAAATTGTGGCTATTTATTAAGAGACATTTTTAGTAGGTCTGTCTTAAGTTCTCAAATTGTTTTTTATATTCCATGTGTTAATCAATATGTAACGATAATTTCATGGAGACATTCTATAATAAACCTACCTAGATTAATTTTTGAGAAATAAAAAGTTATAAAATAAATAATATCCATTACCTGGATTCGAGAAGTAGATTGCTACACATTTTTCATTTGGAATATTGGTTTCACTATTCTGATGTTTAATTTGACTTAGAAATGTGAATTTAAAAAATCACTGTGTTTTGAGCTGCAGCTAGTGACTTTAATATTTACCACCCACTATTTTGCTCGTATGTGCTTAACTTTCATCTTGAGCATTTCCTGAACACTCGATCCATGAAACGTGCTTTGAGACGCTGCTCCATGCTTTGATAGAATTACAAAACAATGTGAAACAACACTCAAAGGAACCTTCTCGATAAACTCATCCCTCATTTGCGGAACAATAACTCTTATCATAGAATAGAAAACAAATCTAGTTATATCGTCGCATTTAATAAGTATTTTTTTAAATTGATAAGTAAGCATTTTCCCCCTTTTTTGCATAGTACTTTTTGTTGCTTAGTCCTGTAACTGACTACTAACTACTAGTATGAGAATTTTTATTTATTCTACATATAGTTTCTGTTAATTTCACATAAAGCTACCATAGTTTTACAATGAGGAAATAAATTTCTATTGTTTTAGAGCTGAAACAAATCTTAACACTGACATTTTATGTGGAGTTCGAAAAACAACCCAATAAATTCATCAAATATATTTTTACTAAAAAGGAATAGATATCACACAATAGAAGATTTAATTTAACATGGTATTTTAACGTCTTATCACAACAAAATTGATTAAGCAAAACGGCTAAGACAATAAAATATATTTTTAATTTTTACCTTTCTCAATCTCAGAACTTCGTTTGTGACATTTCAACAATAGTTAATAAAACGTTATATTTGATGATATTCTACATTCCTATATTCTCAATCGTTTGCCATTGAAATTTTAATTTAAAATAAATTTTCCTTTCCTTCACGTATACTTTATTTTATTACAGAGCTTAGGTAAAACTATCGTATAATAATAATAATAATAATATATATTGTTAGTTTCACATTTTATTAATAAATGTAAGATTAAATACATAAAATTCGGATGTGACAAACGCCCTTTTCTTAAACATTAAGTAAACTTCTTTCAATGAGTACAAAATCACTTTAATTAATACATTAAAAATAATTTAAGGAATAGAAAATGTCCGGGTAAATTTAAATAGAAAATTGGTTTAGTAATCTCACGTAAAATTATCTAAATCAGTTTATTTCTAATAGTCGAAATCAGAACATAATTTTTTTTAGCATACATCTCGAACAGAAGTGACAAAAAAATCTTTCTAGCGTACATGAATACGTAGTGGCGAAAAATGACGATCTGAAATTCATTTATAAATGTTTTATTTTTTTCTTCAGTAGAACCCCTTTAAACCGGCCTCGGATCAACTGGATCTCGGATCCTATTAAAAAGTCCCAAGATCGTGGCCGACTTCACATTTCTGCTCTCCAAAGCAAAATTACGAATCCTGTCAAAAAGAACACGAAATAGTAATTTACTTCTTCTCACGTCTTCATATTATTTAATAAATATTATATTCAATATAATATAACACTACTGTTATTTAACGAATACCTGTTATTATCAATTTGATATTTTGAAAATATTACGAATTATTACGAAAATATTACGTAACTATTAAAATCATTTTAAATTCGGGATAAAAATAGCATTAGACACCGCCATAAAGTGTATGACAAGTTTTTTTCCCTTGGGGTTTTAGGACTCGCCAACATCAAGGTCATTAGAGTCCTTAATTTTTTAATCGATATCATTGACAAACAGGTATTATTTAATTTTTTAAACATATTTCATAACAGAATTGTATAAAACAAGTATGTTCCTAAGAGATTATAGAAAATCATATGCAGTATATCTGGTTATAATTAATTGTTTACTTCATTAAATATTTGCTTGCGAGTAAATGTGAACTTTAAGTGAAAAGCATTTTGAATCTCATTGTTAAGGTTCCGTTCTGCCAGACGCTCATGTTTTAAGAACAAGATGCTGGCCACAAATTGGAAATAATCTTAACGAGTAGCCAGATGTGCTGCATATGATTCATAGGTTCATAATTTGTAGCTTATGTTTATCAATATACAGTCAGATTTTTATTTTAAAAACAAATTGAATGAAAGACAGGAATCCCAACATGCTCATTAAAATAGTATTCCATAATTTTCTAAGAATTCTCGTACGAGCTCCTTTTGATTAGGTTATTTTCTTTAATACACAATTCTATGAGTATAAAACCTAACACGGAAAACTCTACAGCGCGATGATTTGGATTTCTCTGAAGCCACAAACACTAACAATATTTATTACGTGCAAATTCAGATAGAACAGCTTAAATGCTCGTTTTGTTTTTTAAGAACCCTTGGCCCCTTGGAATACCTACCTTCTTGACAGAGCATTTAGAGCAAACAAGTGGAGAAGAAGAGGCAGAGAGCGTGGAAGCACACGTGTATACGTCTTCCCTCTCTTTCACTTACGCACCTGCTAGACGTCCTGCTCCGCCACTGTATGTCGGTCGGCAGACGTCGTGAAGACACGATCCACTCCTACATCGTCAAATATGAAGACACGACCTTATTTATGTACTCTATCGAACTCGTCACGAGAAATACGTATTCACACGCAACCACTGCAACCCATTCACTTTCCATGCGACATTGGATCCACTTGAAATGATTCACCGACACATAAGGAATCTTGAAGATGGAATGTAGAACGCTTACTAGCGCCTCACTGCCGGTCGTAATACTTTTGACTACATATTAATTTCTTAGTATTGAGCATTATTCAGGTTTATATGATAAAATTTAACGTAAATTGTAGTTTCATATGGTATTCTAATAATTCTCAAGTGCTATGATTAATTTTCTCCCTACGATGAATCTTATATAATATTACAGTTGTATCGCTCACATTCACTACCATATTTTTTGTCTTCATTAGTTTCTCTCGCCATAAAACTTAATCATTATTCAAATGTTTGTGTAATAATTACATAAGTTGAAACAACTTAAGTCTCCGTAGTTTTGAATATTTATTATACTTAATTTTTGTATTTTTTTGGAGGTAGATGATAGGTTTTCTCAGTAAATTCCTGGAAGTCTTCTCTCTTTTTTTCCGGAAATATAATTATTTCTTTGATGTATGAACAGACATTGATCCTTTACAAGAGTATTGAATTCATGTTTATTGCAATGAAATAATTTTATTTGTAACATACTCCGATTGGAAGCAGTCATACCCGGCTTCTACTTGTCAAAATTAAATGAGTTCTTTGGAGGAAAAAAACATATTTATCTGACTCTTTCTCGTACGTTTTGCCTTGCTCTCTCTCCCTCTTTCTTTCTTCTCTTGAGCTGAACCTCTTGCTTCTTCAGCCTTTTTGAATCACAAACCTTCATCTTTGTACGCTTCGTCTGACACCTCTTGCGCCAACCGCACATCAAAGCTCACTCTTCCCCAAAGCAAAGTCTTCCTTCTGGAGGTATCTCCTGGATCTCCATTTTGTAGAACGTCCTCCACACTCGTCGCCGTCGCGTCGTCAGCAAAACTCCAGGTTCCTGCCAGCATCTCCTTCACAACCTCCGAACCGTCTCCGGTTCTCCTCTCAACTAAAAGATCCCGTTAACACTATTTCGGTTATAGAAAATCCTCTACAGTGGGAGGTGGGGGGGGGCGTCCTGCTGGGACCCGGCTGTTTCTGAAGCTCTCCAGGTGCGGGGTGTAGGGTACAGAGAAAGAGAGGGCGGTGAAGGTCCCAAAACGCTGGAGGGTGGGGGCCAGGAGGCGGAGAAATGGGTCGCGCACGGTTCCGAAGGACTGCGTGACAGAACAGATCACAGATGAGACCGTGTGAGAGAGGGAGGTATGTTCGGGGCCCAAATCCACAGTGAAATGGCAGATATGAGCTGGAAGCATTTTAAGGGTAAGAGTGTGATTCCACAGCTGTATTGAGCCAGCAGCATCTGGGTCAGTCGTGGGAGATGGTGAAGATGGTGGTGAGAGTTGGGGTGTGCCCCAACCGAGGCCCGAAGGGGAGGTCCGCGCTGGGTTCGGGGGCTGTCGCCAACACAAAGGACCCGTTCGTTGCGCGTTCAGGCGGCTCAGGCAGAGACCGCGTCAATGCCAGGGGGAGGTGCAGTAGACGCGTCGTTACCATGATGGCTACTAGGATCGAGGTGATGGCGACAACGCGTGCGAAATAGGGAACTCCTCTAGCTAATCCATTTCGCTCTTTACAACTTTATTTTCCTATTTTAGGGAAATGAGTTTAGACGAAATACTTTTCAAAATATCGTTTGGAAATTAATAATTTCCATCAGAGGTGACCAATCTGCTTCATGGAGATAGTACTTTTGGAAATTTCAACATTTAAAGCATAGGGAGGTGAAAATGTGACCATTAAACCACATTTAATGTATCCCTCCATTTTTAGCGACATTTTTTATATCTCCATTTCCTATTTTAC
Organism: Laupala kohalensis; assembly: GCA_002313205.1. Lineage (NCBI taxonomy): Eukaryota > Metazoa > Arthropoda > Insecta > Orthoptera > Trigonidiidae > Laupala > Laupala kohalensis. The sequence continues at coordinate 1,432,603 of NNCF01127626.1, forward strand.
CTTCTATTATATTGTTATATAAACTGGCGCCCGAATCAAATTTCTGAGAAGTATGTATTGTTGTATTCAAATATTTTGAAAGACTTTGTAAGTAGAATGAGTTTTTTACATACAAAATAATTTAATTATACTTAATTCATTAGTATAGACTTTTAACTAGTCCAGTCAGGAGAGAACTGTCCATAAATAGCGTAAGACTATTTCCAATAAAATTGATAGATCTCTATAAGACATAAGGTTTGTTCAAAACAGTATCCCGCTCTTGATTTCTTACGTAAGATTTTTAAAAAATTTAAGAAGTCGATACTATGAATTTCAATATAAATTTAATTGCATTTCCATCAGTTAAATATTTGACATATATTAACAATTGGTTATCAAGCAACCAATTTTATTTTATTTTAATTTTTTTATTATGTTTATCTGTTTCTTCAACTTCTCCACCCCGTCAAGGAATTTTGCATACAATGCAGAAATATTCACTATTCGCAACTCGAAGAAAACCTCGAAGGAAACTATACACCAAAGATACGAACCTTTATTGTGCTAGTAGCTCATAATTATCTTAGCATGAATGCAAGCACCAAAAACAATATATTCATTTATCAAAAAAAGGAATATCGAGATCGTTTCTACTTACATAAATATCTTATGTAAACTACTTTACCAACCTTCACTTCTCATTACCTTGCATCCCCACTTCGTTAATATTTAGTAAATCTCTCCCCTTTGGAGTGCCTTACGTTCCTGCTGGCAAATGTTGAATAGTGAAATCCTAACTCAACAATGAAATATGTTGTGACAACATGTGGACATGGAGAATAGTGCAAGAGAGGTATTGCTGACAACATGTTAGTGACACCACCATGTCTCCATTCTTCTCTTTCATTTGCATCACTCAATGTTTCCCTGTACAAGAAGCGTATCACAGTTTTACTACCTTGCATATGCCATCAACAGTGAAGAAGCGATTAGAATCATCCTGAAATAACAATAGCTCTGAAGGGTAGAGACGTATGCAATTGCGGAGAGTATGACTGCTTTGAAAGTGCGGAGCTCCAAGACATTGTAATGATGCATCTCAGAAAGCCGATACGCTTAAAAACAGCTCAGTCTCTTGCAAACTTCATAACGTTTCTCCCCACTCAGATGCCCGTGAGTTTTGCAATAGCTGCACAAATAGAGCCTGGATTGTGTCACATATGAAGAGAAACGATTTCCTTCCGAGCACTCCACGAAATGATGCCATCCGCAGAATCATGTGATTGGAGAATCATTTCAAGTTGAGTTCTTTATTTTTGAGGAACCGAAGCATCAAATCATTTCCCACTGCATGTCCTCAGGTAGGTAGTATTTGGTGAGTGTACTTCGAAACCATTTTCTCATAGTCAATGGATAAACGTTTGTCCAGGACAATTTAATAGAAAATTGCACACATTTTTGTGCAATAGTTATCGTTCTTAAAAAAACCCTTTTCGTTTTGGATATTTAGTTATATGTAGGCAGTCATTTTAGTGTATCTTAAAGGAGGAGTTAGAGGGATAAAGTTGTTCTATATGAAATGATTTCTTTTAACTAAAGAAAAATCAAAATAAATAAAACTATAAGTAGTTGTGTTCACTTATTTATCTATAATTCCTAGTATATTGGATAGCATTACATGTAATACAAGCTGATTACCCGACGTTGACCGGAATTTTCTACTTGTCAGACCAATCTTCTTTTACTCAGAAAAAAATAAAATATAGTGTAAAAATCTTGATACCATTTAGACTTTCACCTTCAGCAGCAAAAGTAAATAAATCTTTGGATGATACTACCTTTGAGTAAGCAACGTTAAGTTGTCCGTGAGAGAAATGTCAAAAAAATTAATCGAAACGTCACAAATTAGTCTAGCCCACCACTTCACCCTTAGGGAACTTGTAGTTATTCCGCATCATGTCACTGTTTATCTGAAAGGTTCGAAATCTATCGATTAAACCCGGTTTTTTCGATTACATATTATTACATGATTCTTCCTTCCCCCTCCAACAATAGGGTTTCTACGGACAATCCCAAAGGTGGTCCAACTCTGACGTAACATCGGAAGTGTCTCTGCTCATCTCAGCATCTCAGGTAGAACGAACCCACTCGCCGGGAGACGCACCTGTCGAATTTTCGAATTCGAGGCATTACCAAAATCGCCGGCAGCGCGACTATACCATTGCATTAATGCGCTGGAAAAATCTAAACTATTCGTCCAAATTTTACGATAATAAGAAAGATTTATCTTTGTTAAATGCACAATTTTTCCTTCTTAAATTATTCTCTTAAATAGAAACATTTTAACACTTCTTATTTTCAATAACGTTATTTCGATAATATAGGTTATCATTTGCAGGTAGCTATATTCTATCCGGAATTTTTTGTAGAACTCTTTGAGACAAACAATACTGCCATTCACAGTTGCCATCTATCCATTTAGACAACAGTAAGCGAATGTACCTGCTTTTTTCGTGATTTCATCGACAAATATGATCGAAATCATTTTCTATCTTTCTTCACGCTTTTAGGTTATGTTCCTTCTGGATATCTTTACTATATCCTCGCCAAATTTCATCACGATTAGTTCAGTGGTTAAGTTCAGGTAGCAAACAGACAGACACACATTCGCATTTATATACTAGTATATTTTATATTTAAACGTTATATTTAAACCAAATTGACGTATTTATACGCATATGTTAGATATATATGATGAATAAGAATAAAAGGGTTCAGTGTTTGGGGAATTTTGAGAGTATATATGACAAAGTAAAACACTTTTATTATCTCGTTTGCCAATCCGTTTTCACGTCACTTCTAATGTACATTTTGTTTGACGTTTGTAAAATATTAATAAATTCTTGAGGCTGTGGGAAAAATTTTTAAGTTTTATAAAAAATGTGTTGTGTAAGACGAAGGAATAAACTTACACCTTTCTCAATGTCGATTGGAGAAAAACTAAAAACCAATTCTTTTGAAATATAGCCTCCGTTGAAGGAGCATTGTATAAATTATAAAAATTTAAGAATATTCATTGGACATATTTCGACTACGAAGTTGCTTTTACGTTTTCGCCTTTGCAAATTATTTCTCGTAGATCTAAGAGAAGTCCTTTGTTATCCTCATTAACAAAATGACGAAATGACCTCCTAGTCATAATTGAATGGGTGTAGATGGCAAGGAGAACAGAGGGAAAAGTCTTTCATTAGAAGAGGTAATGAGTGCGAAATGATCGTGGCGGATGTCGTCAGCTGCCGTTCCCGGGAATCGAACTTCATCTAATTGATGTTCTTTCTTGCTTTCCTTGCTTTTTGTTGATCCCCTACAGCACAGTTCCCTTCTTCGAAAAAATAGAATTATGTGATCGTTATCGGCATACGGTTCCGTTGGGGCTTTCCTCATTTTGCGGTTGGAGACTTTTTCATACGTTTGAGACCATCAACAGGAGGTCGAGATTATTAGAGTATGAGATTTTTTCATCCTAATGATCGTGGTGAGTGTTCGATGTGTGTAACAAGCTATATTTAATAGAGATAGTTGAGTGTGTAGTTGTTTTTATTTTGGATGAATAAATTGATTTACCGCTGAATATGATTTTATTTTATTTACATATTCAGTTACAATTTTCCTGTGCAGTCTTTGTCTTAATTTAAGTTCCAACTCCTTTTCAAAATATCAAAAGTCTAAGAAACAAGTACATATCCCTGTTCAAAGACCAAATATGGAATCAAATAAAGGAAGTAAAAATGAAAGGACATCTCTCAAGATTTTGGGTAATTTGACGTCTTGTTGGTACAGAAATATATTGTAGAATTAAAGTTACACGGTTTGTCGTTTTCACGGAAACAAGATATTTTCTTTCCTATCCTTATAAAATAGTAGACTAAGTTTTTAATGAATATGTTCTACGAAGAGATAAATTAACATTACACTACCACGTGAAAATATGGAATGTGAAGTTAAATTTCCAAATAATCGAATGTCCACTATGTTATGCTTTGCTCTTTTTCTACTCGTGATTTAAAATTAAGTTTCATGAAGAACCAAAATCTCATTACAGTGCGAGAACTGAACCAATGTCAGCGAAACCGTAATACACAACGCGTCACCAAATGTCTTGAGCTCAGGGTGGAGGAGCAACCCAGTAAGACCCTTCCTTCACCGTCCAAATCCCCTGGGTGCGTCGACTACAGTAGTTCTCCCTAAAACCCTCACGTCGTGTCGCGTCTTTTTTCACTGATCTTCCACCCACAGTCGCAGGCATGTAGGCCATTCTACCTGCATCCCTACCCTACTCCTCCCAAGAATCCTCACCCGCAGGTTAGTTCTCGAGTCTTGGCTTGTATTCGTTCAGATAGGATCATCAACTACAAAGAACCTTTCCAGCATCTAGTTCGTCATGAGGAGAACTTCTTACTTGAAGAACGTCATGAGAGAAAAAATATAACAGTATTATCAAGAGTTACATCCGCAATATTTCCCTATTTTTTATGTTTACAATTTTTTAGCTTGGTTATTGTTCCTAGTCGTCTTATTTTGTTTCCATCGATTGTCCATTCCTACAGTCCTTTCTTGGATACCTCTTAGTATAACATGACTTGAATAACATCAAATGCATTTTCCTATCATGTTTCGTTTTACTTTCACTCTGCTTAAGTGTTTATTAATATTTCCTGAAGAAGACACAAGAACTAATTCCTACTTTCTACGTGAGCGGAATAAGTATTAATATTACTCGAAAAATATTAATATTTAAAAATTAAGCATAAATATTATCATATGTGTTATCGGTATTTAAATTAATATTTTGCTTCCTGTCTCAGTATATGTCCTCGCCTTCTCCATCTTATTTTTGAAATACTCTCACAGTCTTCTCTCTTGAAATTAATAGATCTCTTTCCGGTTTTTATTGTCCTTCATTCTACAGTCAACCATCGACATTACTTCAAAAGCGTAGAGTTATATTACGACAGAGTGAGACTAGAATCACAAGGACTGAAACGTATTTTGTAAGATTCCTATGTGCTAAACTTTAGAATCATGTACTAGCTGAAGAGTTTTTTAAACTATTTTTTCTGAGAGAGAAAAAGTCAAAAGAAATCCCATCAAATAATACTAAAAATTCGAAGAATTGTGAATATTATGGATTCGTGTCCGTGAAAAATTCAAAACCTTTACCCAGAATCATGGGTACGCAGTGTGTATTATCTAGCGTGACTCCGCCCTGTGATCGCATTCGCAGGTAAAGCGAACCTTGAGTAGTAGTAGCAGCAGCAACAGTTGGTCTCTATGCCGCCGGGGGCTCTAGTCATGCTCTATCGCTCCCCCCCCCCCACACACACACACCCTACCTGTTCTTAGTCTCGCGCGCGGCGGCACGTCCGTGGCTGATGAGGAGGACCATGTCTGCCTTCGATTCTCGGTGTACGCGTGCGGTCTACACACCGCCATCCTCGCCAGCGACCACCCGCGCGCGCGCAGATCTTTGTAGCGACCCACACGATTCTGGTGGTCAAAGAACAAAGCATTCAAAGTCTACAATATTATGTGCTTTCTGTGAAAATGACACGTACTACCTTAACGGTATGTTGATTTTGTAGTTCTCAAATCAGATAAAACTATCAGATATTTTGGTTCAACTCATTTTAAAAATATTTGTCATTTAATAATTTTAACCATTTGTTGCCTATCATATTGTGACCTTCAACTAAAAATAATTCAAAGAAGATGTACAACACATTCCTAATTGTTCCAAAGGACTTGTATAAATTGACAATACATTAAATAAATTCATTCTAATAGAAGATGGAATTTAATACACAGGTTCATGCTGCGTCAAACGTGTGGCACTATGAACATTTTTTTGGAACAACTTTTCGATTAAGACACGAACACAACTTCTACTGCAGAAAATGGTTTCATTTTTCACATGTAACAGGTAACATTGATACCATTATTGATAAGAATACAATCTCAATCATTTTGAGGAATTCTTGAAGGTCATTGTGTACAAATTTGCTCTGTCTCGTTATGTTTCATTTGCTCTTCTTCTACAGGAATTGTCCTCACTCGACATGTCCTGATAAATGGAATTGAGAAAAAGTATATTGAATTTAAAAAATATTGATTCAACTTATTGAAATACTAGCTGAATCTGCCTGGTTTCACACGAGAATTTATCTTGTAGTAACACGGTTTACCCTCCGATGTAATTTAGTGTAGATAAAAATAGTATGATTACATGCAAACACGAGATGATTAGTGATGTAACAATTTAAATAAGGTAACAATTTGAAATAAAAACATATTTCATCCTAAATGACCTCCTTAAAACAATATTTGGAATAATCATCTCTTAGTAAACCTCTACAATACTTACGCAACATCTCGTCAATATTTCAAGATCCTATCCTTAATATTTTTCTCTTTCTTCTAAACAAACCATTCAATTAACGCAAGAAATATTTTCATTCCATTTCAGCAATTTAAAATAGAAATATCAAAAATTCTAGAAATTGTTTTTAGATATTTTATTCAACAACCTTTACACACAAAACCCGAGATGACATCTCAATTAGTTCCTGTAATATATTGAAAGTAGTAGACAATGTTGTTATCGCTAGTTTCAGTACTTTACGCTCTGCATTGACGAATGAGTCAATTGGTCAATGAGTCAACTAATCACTTAGGATAAGACCGCTGACATACAGAGATGAATGTTTCACTGAAAGCATGTTAGATAATGTTTCTTTGAAATAGTCTCATACGACAAATATTTAACGATATCTTTAAATAAATTAAAGAATATATTAACGAAACATGATAGCAAATGTTTATAATTGAATTATTTGAGTACCCGCTGCTTTACACTCGTGAAAGTATTATTTTTATCCAACTACTCTTCCTAAATCGCCATTGATGTATGTAATAAAATATCTAAACCGGATTTGGAGAAAATCGCAGGGTGGTGCTCTAGCTGCTGCACGACTGACACTAAAGACGCTTAGCATTACGTGAAGGAAAATCTATATCAAATTATGAAAAATTCGTTCGGAGATTCACACGGGCGATAAAATTTCGAAGCTAAGAACCTGAAAGTCTCTGCGCTAGGCGAAAAATTAGAAAAGGTTTATCAGTCAATAACAAAATCTCGTCATTAACGAATTTAGAAGAAAACACTCGGTGGTGATCTCGAACCCATGTAAAACGCGTATACCGAAGCATTTCGCTGCTCTGTGGCGATCCGCCATAATAAAAAATGCCAGAAATACTGTGAAATGTATTAATTGTACCATTAATTAAAATAATTCCTTTGGTAATTGTTCATTTCAATTACAATTACAAATGTTTACACCGAGCAAAAATAAATAGATTCAATATCTCGTGATAAAAAATTTAGGGCATGACGTTTTCGTATGTTTTATTTAAGCGCTGTTTGATGTTAAAACATAATTTTTAACTTCGGCACATCCAGTACTTTCAGTCTTTCTCTCTTTTCGAACCCTCCCTCTTCTTGGATTCCCCTTCCCAGGTTCGTCAAGAAAGGCGACGTCCTTCGCTCTAAAACTAAGGAGTTTTTAATCTTTGGGTCGATGCGATACGAACATGGAAACTTGGGATCTTGTCACCCTTTACCTCGAGGATCGTGTTTTCTAAGCGACACTTTTAACGCGCTCGGAAACGACTATGCGAAAATGTGAAGCGGTCTTCAGAAAACCAAAACTTCACGGTGAAGTTCTTTGCAATAAACCTCCCGTTTTTTTACTACAATGTGCGCAACAGCTCTCCATAAAACACTGTCATATAAACTGTTTTCTAAATACGCGGACTAACTACAGGAAACTATCAATGCATAATGAGCGAAAATTAACAGTACTTCTATAGATTACTACCAATGTATAGTTACATAATAATAGGGATGCATTCCAATGTTGCCCAGACATATTAAAATTGTTTTTAAAGACTCCACAGATCGAACTATTCGTAGGGCCATGCAGTTGATGCCAATGAGATTATTATCAATCGGTGGTTTGAAGCTAACTGATATTGTGTAATGCAAATCAATAAGTCTCACTCAGAAGCTAAGCAATTTTTTCAGCGATAATAAAAAAAGTTAAGCGTCTACAAGAAATGACGAACATTGAAGATTTTTCTAGACGTGGCAAGAAAGGTGCGGTAGAAAGTCATTCTGCGGAAAATGTCATACGCGGAGGATCCATGAACTGCAAATATCGATTCGCTCAGACGAGCACACGAATAGCTCTACAAGGGAACATTCTGCGGAAAATACCTCAACCAGTAATACCTCAACGTGTGCGATCCACATAATCACTGTGTAAGAATGGTGTTTGCAACAGTCTGTGCTTCTACCAGTTTAACATTAAAACAGCGGTAAGGAGAGAACGAATAAAATATGTAGAGAACATTTTTCTCTGTTAATTCTTTACTTTTCCATTCAATTAATTCATAATGTAAACAATAATACGTAAATGATATTACTTATCATTAATTTTCAAACAACCAGGTCTGAGGAAATGACAATTCTACCGTTCCCTTCCAGGGGCAACACATCCAACACATTGAATAAAACCCCTGTGAAGAAAACTCGGGATTAAAATATAAAGTGTAATTATGTTTCCATCAGTGTGCCGGATGTACTCTTCAGCATTTTGCTGAGATTACTCGGAAATACGCTAGTACTACACCAATAAACTAACATTTCTTTGTGAAAATACTTTAAAAGAATTGGCTTATATGATCCGTCCACAAAATTATATCAGCAAATCAAATTCAGTTTTCGAAGTTTACAACTACTATAGAATTTTAATAATCATCAGTAAATTAATTTTTCTCAAAATTGGTGAACTTCACTCATCAATAATTTCATAACGCATGAAGTTATGACAACGAATGTGTTAACAAATAAGTGACGTTTATTCTGGATAACTTGAAACCTACTCTACGTAAATGTTATATGAAGTGTGCATCCGTATTCGAAAAGGAGATCTGAAGGAACAAAATTATGTCGGATCTTTTGGAAGAAAGAGGATACCATCAGATGAAAATCGCATTTCATATTTGGATCATCACTTGTGATTGTTCCATGTTAATGACCATGAATTAGAAGTGGTATTTGATGAATAATCCTCATGAATCGCAAGAAAATTTGTCACACTACCATCTCCGCATATTAATTCGTTTGCACGTTTTCTTTCAATGCGACGATTCCTTTGGACACAGAAATTATAAAGCGGTATTCCTTCAATCCACAGCTTGTTCCCATGTCTGTTTTATCAAATAAACAATATGAGTCCCCGTTCTTTCTTAAGACTATTTCATGGGATATATATTACTTCTAGTTTTAGACTGATCCCATTCAATGCATCACGTATAATTCATTTCAGTTTCATTACTATTTACCCTCATTACGTTTAGTTTTTCTTGAAAGTTTACTTTTATTTCCTCGACTTCTGCGTACATACGAGTACTACATTTCAAAGAATGTTTCCCATATATGCCAAAGTATGCCTCTGCAGATATTTTACTTCGGGTACATGATTCAACTAGCCTTCATTCATTACCTATTTTATGATCACACTTATTATTACAGTCACATCTCGCGAGGACTTCCTTTTGCTGCTTTTTAATTTTTTTTAAAACACATTTTTTCTCTCTAGTCCTTTTAGACTTGGATTGGCGTTCATTTCGACCCCTCGCGACGTTAGGTCNTAGACTTGGATTGGCGTTCATTTCGACCCCTCGCGACGTTAGGTCCATGCCGTCTCCAAGGAAACGTTCAGCTAATTCTCTCCCACTCGCTACCAAATCGTGGACTGGGCATTGCAGGAGAATGCCAATTTTCTGATGCAATGCCTAACTTATAATTTCTCCCGTCATCTTGTCTGGAACACAAACGAAGCCAACTCTCAGATGGCTCACATTGCGTGCCTTATTTTGACTCTTCTTTGTATAAAAGTTGTATTTCTATTGTTTTCATTATTTCCAACGTTCTGGGAACATTTAGGCCACAATTAGGCTACTCGTTGCAAGATGTGTGATTTATCCTCGTATCTTTTTTACCAGCAGGTACAAAATAAAAATTGTGTTGTGGTTGTTGGAGTTTTTGTGAAAGTGTGTTGTGATTTGTGTGAAAAATTTGTGTGAAAATGTGTTATTGTTTTGTGGTTGAAAGTTATGGTTCATGGAAGGCAACTTTAAATCAATTACATTACTTAGAAAAATATGTGTAAAATTAAGAGAGACTAGATTTCCTCGTGTTTGACTTGACAAACTGTACTTGAAGCCAACATTTTCAATAACATCATTAGTTCCTATTCGAAGTATTACTATTCAAAAGAGTTCGTAAATTTTAACATTCATTTTCTCCAAACTTTGATGAGTTTTAACTAGCATATTCCTCACAGGACAACTATTTGTTCGTTTCACTTAATCACATTTGGTAGTTACTCTAAAGTAATTGTGAAGAATTTACAGGATGATATAGTACCATGTTGTCGCATCTGACTAGTTTTCGCATTTAAGAACCAACGAGATTTGCATCGTACTTCTTGAACCAAAGTTGTCTCTTTATAAGAAACTAGCGAAAATACCCGAAGTTGCCCAAGATTTGAAATAGAACTTAAAACAACCATTACTGCACAATCTGGAATTGTAACACCTGTGAATAGGTCTGATATTTTATCTCATTTTTGTCGCGATCATATTTTACATTCATATGATAGTTTCCGTATTTCCTTACTTGTGGAATGAATTCAAATTTCCACTGTTGTTAATTTCAAAAATTAAATTAAGAAAGCTTAATAATTCTTTTCGTTTTCGTTTCACTTTTAGGTTATGTACATGAAAACAATGTTCTTCACAGCCTTTATATAATTTGCATTCGGTCACGTAGATTCAGTGGATTGTCCGCCTCAAGCAACTGAACTCTGCGGACACATTTGAGAAAGCTTCACGATCATGGAGTGAAGATTCACATCTACTGATTAGCAATCTATTTTAATTTTTTTTTCTGATCGTGGGATTCATCAATGTTAACAATACTTTTAAAATTTCAATAAAACTTAATAAGTCCATTGAAATTTCTAATAATTTCATGATTAGTTTTCCAATGTCCAAACCGAAGACATTCCAAATAATTCACTTTTATTAGTATATTTTCCATCTCACTGCCTTTGAGGGTGTTCGACTCTTCCTTGAATATGTGAAAGTACATTTGATTTAATTTAAAAANTCGACTCTTCCTTGAATATGTGAAAGTACATTTGATTTAATTTAAAAAAATTTTTTTTTTTTGCAAATGCAAGTGAAACTGTCAACAAACTATTTCGCAGACCATGTTTCAGCGTCATTAATTAAATTAAATTTATTATGGATACAAATAAAAACATTATTTTAGCGACAAATAATGTATTTATTTGTTTCCTTTATGTCTAATAGTATATTTACAATAGGTCTATTTATAGTTATGCAAAATAGTTTTGCTGTCATGAATATTTATTATTCTTAAAAATGGTTCTTCTAGATTATATTCACCCAAATCTTAAGAGTAATTTTAACAAGTGTACCAAAATATTTCTTAAGCGTAATTATATTTTGTATACTTAGTTTGATTTTGAGTTGCTCTGCCGAAAGTTATTTAAAAGGAGAAGTTTTATATCTGGTCTATTTTATTTTATCATTTTTATTTGTATTCCGCATTATTACTTACTTCACAGATGTGTTTTATTTCTAAACTTCTTTTTTCATATTCCTGTTTCTAATCTATCCAATGAAACAGTTCAAAGAAACAAACAGCAATTCTTCTCTTCCTATTGTCGTAAGTGTGTATTTAGTATTGCAATAGTTCAAACCCTGCATTTTTATTTCAGTCCTCGTTTTTATTCAATGTTATAACGTGTCTATTGAATTAAATTAAGTCGTGCACGATATCTATACACAAGATTTCGTAAATGTATACAAGATCAGAAATNCAGTCCTCGTTTTTATTCAATGTTATAACGTGTCTATTGAATTAAATTAAGTCGTGCACGATGTCTATACACAAGATTTCGTAAATGTATACAAGATCAGAAATTGCTGAACCCTTAAAAGTTTTGAAATTTCAAATAATTTTTGGTTAGTTTCAGTACTCAACTCATCCTGCATAAGTAGACATTCTTTTACATATGCCTAATTATTTGGAATAGTCTTTTATTCTTTATTTCGGTAATTCGATATTATTACTTTAAAAAGTGTTTCGAAAGCAGTTGATCTAGAATAAAAAAGAAACGTTTTGCACCCCGTACCGATGTAAAAAAAAGTATACTTATATCATATATTTTCACAATATACAATTTTAAGAAAATGCACTGATACCATCACATTTCATTCTGCTCTCTATTACCTAACGTCACGTGTGTTGCGAATAATTTCAGGACCACCTTCAAGAGCACCATCCCTTGCTTGAATCACTCACAAAACATTTCAGAATTATTATATCTGTATGTATTTTTCATCGTTATATTAAAATATAACGATTTTTACATTAAATTAAACATAAAGTAAATTTAGTTGGAGACAANCGTTATATTAAAATATAACGATTTTTACATTAAATTAAACATAAAGTAAATTTAGTTGGAGACAACAATGAAATAAAGCAATCTAAAAGTAGAGTGACCCTAGAGAAACAAAAGTTTCCCTCCCTTTGGCAGCAATATCTCTCAAAGGCCTCTCAACTGTTCACGAGTCGCCGTAAGACGAGAATATGGCTTGGCGGGTCTCCATGGTGCCTGCCAACTCCAAACTTCCCCTGGTATCTTTGTCGCGGCGAGGTTCCTGGCATGCCCCTACTCCAACTGCTCTACTCACAACTTGTTTCACTCCAAAATTTTCATATTTAGGACCTTGAAGACAGAATCATGGAGAGTTCATTTTGATCACACTGTAACGTATCTGCAATCAGCGTTATCTGCAATCTCGTTGCTCATACGATGCATTCTTGAGGCGACTTTACATTATTTTTTCCCTATATTCTTCCCTTAATAAGACGTTCCTAAGAGCAACAGAAATGGAAGTATCGATAAACGTGAGCTTCAATATTTCATTCTTCTTTTCCCAACATTAATCAATAATGTCATCCATCCCTTTTACGCGTCTATACATTTATGATAGAAAATACAAATTTCTTCCTTTTGAATGTTCTTCCTTCAATCATTTCTTCTTGTTCATTCCTCTCATCATTTACCTCTTCAAACGAGTGCTTCATCCCACTAGACTTCTTCATCACATTTACCTCGCTTCTCTACATCAGACCACAATTTTTTATCTCTGGAGCAGCAATTTTCGAAAATAAGGGGCCTGTGTAATGAAACGTGACATATTGATAAAAGAAAAAAAGAACTGTGAATCTGGATAATTCATTTTAAAAATCAATCAGTCCGTTGTATGAAGAATGTTCAATTTCCCGTGGGCTACTTGTTCTACAGTGTCCTCTTCTTGATTATTCTCGTTGATTATCGCGTCTTTTGTTGTACTTTTCTTTTGCATTTCCGCAGAACACGATCCATTTGCCATTTTTCGTACGTACGGTGCGTAGCATTTGGATTGCCCATCCGTGTAAATCGACGGGAAATTTCTTCTTTCAAACGCCGTCTTTTTTTTTTTTTTTTTGAGGGACGTCTCGCGTGTTTTCCCGCCGTTCTCCTTCAGTTCCGGCCCTATTTTTCCTTTGAGCGCTTGTTTTCCTTCAACTCCATCCCTCTGGGAGTTGGAACTCCTTGTGATGGCTTCGAGGGACTGTTTACTGTGTTGTAGTTGGATTCTGTGGCTTCCGGTTAGTGTAGTCCACCAAATGGTTTATTTGCTGGTTTTACCTTCGTCTTCTTACTCGAGGATTAAAACTACTGTATTCTATTTTCTTTGCGAAAATATTGTTCCTTTTTTCATTTTGTGACATCGCATTTATGCAATTGTATTAAGTGCTCTTCATATCAGTTTACATAAATGAAGTAATAATTTAATTTTTCATAAACGCAGAAGAAGGGAAGAACTATTATAATGAAAAATAATTAATTTATTTTATTTTAAATATGCGAAATTAGGGTTTCCCGATTCCAAAGAACTACTTGGTGTAAAACTTTTGTCGATTCATGCCTTGGAAACTTTAGAAAATTAGATTTTTTCTAATCACACTCCAAGAAAATAATGACTTTGAATTTGTATATTGAATTAACAAAGGATTATAACACAAAATCACGATTTTTGATTCGCGCGTTGATGGTGCATGCGTGTTATGTAGTAGCAACTTCAGCTGTAGGTCTTATGCTGCATTACCGTGTAAATTGTTGATAAATTGCAAATAAATCTTTAAACGAATAGGTAATTTCTTTCCTTATGTCACTTTTCTCTAAATTTAGTAAATTCACGAAACCAGAACATTCACTAAATGTGAATATCACTAAATGTGAATGAAACGACACTGAACGATAGCGATCCAAGCTGGTCTATTACAATGTTCTGGTTTCTAGGCTAATAAGTATTATTCAAGTTATCAAGTACGTCAGAATGTTTTATACGTATACGTAAGAGCTTTTCAACTTTTCGATCATTTAAGAAATCTTGGTGAATTTCACGATATGTACGATAATTGGGGTGTATTTACCAAATTATTTGGTAATTTGCTTTTTTTTTAAATTGGGGCTTTAGTGCTCGCCAACGTTATTTGCTTTTTATAAATCAATATAAATACTCATATAGTATTTTTAATTAGGAGATGTTTAAGGAGGGTGATAATTTTACTTACAATTTCACAGAATTTGTTTTTATGGGTATTTCTTTTATTGACAAGAAGATGTAAAAATCCCGTGGAAGGAGTTGTCCCAACGAAGATGCAGAAATATAATACTTTCAATTGCGAACGCTATTTGAAAAAATAATCCGATTTGTAAAAAATGGCACTCAATAATTTGCATAATAAGGAATCGAATAAGCTATCTATCTTCTGTAGGAAATTTCATTATAAATACACTGAAAAGAAGATTTCGGGAATTGTTTATACGTACGAACACGATAACTTCGTATTCATTCAAGAATTAATCATGTGATAAGTATTCATCTATTCACTTGATGAACTTTTTATTTGGGGTGCAACTTAAGGAACGGTATTGTGGAGTGTGTTTTATCATGCATGTTTAAAAACATTAGACATTAAAAACATTCGGTCTATGTGGAAAACCTTGAATTATGGTTTGATCTAATATACTAGCCAGTAGTTCAAATTCTGCATATTTTCGACATTGGAAAATAAATAGTGTGTAAGATTGGACCGTGAAACCAAGAATTAATAAAAATAAATATACGAAATATCCCGTTGAATCTTCATAATTTTAATTCAAATTAATATTTAACCAATATAACAGAAATATCTCATCAAGAAAGAGACTAAATAAAGTTCTGATTTTTAATATTTTTTTATAACTCACGAACTTTAGCTTTGACTAAGGACATTTTCTTTATTCTGGTACCATCTGCATAATTATTATGAATAGTGTTCAAATTGTAATTTAACGCAAGTTAATTTAAAATGTTCGTCTATATTTTTCTGAGTCACAAAGAATACCAAGATACAGGATATTCCAGTTGGTGGAGACACAAATTCTTTTTAATATTACTACACCATCTTATCATCCACTCAATCAGGAAGAAATTCATCTTTGGAAGAAATGCATCGAATCGAAGATGGAATTCACGTTTTTACATATCCTCTGATACTTCAACCCCTACCCACATCCTCTTGACTCACACGAAATCTCGATACTGTAGCATAATATTGTATAAAGCGACGCTTTGGGGAAGAACGAGAGTCAATAAATGTTTCTGAGACTCCATGGAGCCAGTCGCACGTGCTTTGCCTGCCTACCGCCTGTTGCTTCGACGCCCTGCATCGTCGCCTGCCCACCTCCCTTCTTTCCACACCGCGCGCTGCCTGCCATCAATTTCCTTCCTCGACGACGCCGGAGCAGGAGGCCTCCCCCTCACCAAGAGAATCAGATGCTTCAAGACGTTGCTGAACTTAATACGATCCACTCTATTATCCACGGCGTGTATTTATTTCCTTTACGTGGCGTCTCAAGACCATGTTTGAAGACTGTCTTCCTTGTTGGTATTGTTGTGGTTTTGTTTTTGCTTTCATCCGTTCTTCATTGGCGTGTGGTTATTCCACACATTCTATACTTTGAAATACAATAGATTGATTACTACGAGAGTTTTTAGCAGAAGCACCTGAACAAACCACAACTTCCCACTTCAACATATGCATCATACGTACCCATGGTCCATTAAAACGCTTCTGAAAGGCACTGTTGAACCAATTACAAGACGAACTAAATGAAGAAGTTAACCTACAAAATCGTAACACATTGAACACGAATACTGAGAAAGCATGTTACATGTAATGTCCAAGATTGCCAGACATCCACTGGAGGCTATCAACCCTCAATCTCATATTAATTTAGGAATTATTATTAATTAATAGGAATAATAGGAATTAATATTAATGAATTTTCTTTCCCTGGATATCCATATAAGGAGAGTTGTATATTGAAAGAAAATCAGTAATAAAACGACTCGAGTATTCCTTTCGGTGATTTTAGTAACAAGGCACTAGAGATATTATCTTTCTCGTGTAATTCTACAAGATTGATATTGAAAGAAGTAACATTCTAATTCATTGGGTAAGTACAAATGTATTAGTGTATTTGAAATCGCACACCAATCTTGTCACTTGTCTATAGCTTTATTCTATTAATTTTACTTTCTTTGACCTTGTGCTCACAGTTTTAATTCACTGTTTTGATATGTAATCTAGTCTCAATATATTTGATTATTCTTTGGAAACTCAGAAACGTTTTTGTTGTTTCATTGTACTAAATTTTACCAAAAATCTTTTAATATGATATTAAATATTGCAACAAAAGTTGTTTATTTTTGCAATGGAGATATTTTTTCATGGTTTCATATCTCTCGCAAAATAAAGATCAAATGACTTCAGTTCATGAATTGATAAATGTTAGTCAATATGAGTGGAAGGCGATTCTTCAGAATTTGGAATGCTGTTTTCAAGTCCAAAGAGGTTACATTTAACAATGATACAATTTTCGAAGACTGAAAATAATTTTTATTTGTAACGGAATAATTTCTAGCGTGTCTCTTAACTCAATAACTTCAGTTTAAAGTACTTTGAAATATTTTATTGCAGTGGTTTAGATATCTTTATTCTATTTATTTATTATTATAGAAGTACACAGAAAATCAAAAATTTCACACCAGAAGCTAATTTATTTATAGTTTCAAATGTTTTAATAGTTTAAAAATGCTATACTTATAAAATACTTAATTCACAAATGACTTTTTGGATGGGAAACACATGTTGTGTGACAGCAAAAGTTCGTAGAATATTCCATCTTTAAGATAATGATTTCAAATATATCGTTGATTTAATGAAAATGTGATATAGATTTTACTGAACGTTCCTTCAATATTAAAATTATTAGGAAAATATAAGAATAATGAAAACAAAACTCTGTTCACTGATCATTAATAATTTCAGTTTGAAAATTCATGTACATAATAATAATTAAGTGAAATATTTTCTGTAAAAGGAATAGTAAGATGTTTTAACAAAGATGTACGGATATCATTGAACACTATATGAGTAGAAGCAATTGCCATTGTGAAATATGCCAGGACGAAAGTAATGTGAGGTATCAAGGGGAGCAAAATGTAAAATATATGTTCGTTGTAGCAAGGAGAATCCACCATCGGTGATCTTTTCTAAATAAATTTATTGTCAAAAAACAGTACAAACTGCGTATGACCACGTGGAGGAAAAAAAAAAACTAAATTACTCTCCGGAAGCAAGCAAGGGACCATCCCATCAATTCCGATCAAGGGCCCTAAGGCAGAGGCGGATTCAAAAAATTCAGCAAAAATTCCTAGATAAGATAAAAAGTTAGCTGCGAGTTATAATACTAATAGAATGTCAATATGTTTGTAATTTTAAGCAAAAAATTACATGTACAAGTTATTATCGAACTATAGATTATTCTGAGTATAGTGTTTAAAAATCATAAGAATTGAAATAACACTAAATTCACGATTTATTGTTACAATAGACCCGCCCCTAGACAAAGCCTAGAGAACCTGTATGATAAATCCGCCTCTACCCGAAGGAAAACCGGAGAAAAACCCGGGCCAGGATGGGAAAGATGTTTTCTAAAAACATTCTTCAGAATAGGAAGACACTAATGTTGGAGGAAATTGCATGTATTGTAGAAATAAAACCAAACTATCGATTTAACAATGTACAGCGTATCGAAAAAAAATCTTATAGTTTTCTAATACCTGACATAGTTATTATGATTTTTTTTTGGAAAAAATGATATCGACCCACAAAATATTGCTGTCTCTAAGATACAGATATTTGTGACTCAATGCGTTTTTATCGCTCGCATTAGTTTTCCAGGAAAATTAGTGAAATATAAAATTTTAGATATTTTAGAAGCAATGATTTTTATGAGGAAAAATCAGAACATGATAAAACCTGGTACTATCAGAAAACGAATCCAGAGGTACTATCAGAAACCGAAATAATGTATATCACCTTGGAGGGAGATGTGCATAGTAGTGACCAGAGGGAAATGTTCAGTGGAAGGTTTTTGAAAGGGGGTGAGATGGGGTCACCTCGACGGGAATGCTCTTGGCGGAAGTAACGGTGAACGCATTGCCGTTGGCAGTAGCAACGCGACGAGGAGGAGGATAGCAAAGCACGGAAGGCGGGGTGGCTGAGGCGGGGAGCGTAGGCGGGCACCAAGGGGCGGGGCCGCAGCGTCTGTGTACCTCCCCCGGCGATAGCGGAGCGAGTAAAAGCTCGTATTACGAGCGGCCGGGAAAAAAGGGGCGGTCCGACGGAGCACGACCGTCGGCAGCGCCTGCCCGCGCGTCCAGAGATTAAAAACAAACGGAGGAACGAGAAGAATGACGAGCGAAACAGAAAATTGAGGAAAAGAGGCACGAAAAGAATATGGCAGCCAGCGAAGAACGGAGAGAATGACAGAGAAGTTGCGCAGAAAGAAGGGAGAATTCAATCGAGGGTGAGAGAGTCGAGAAAATGTAGAAATAGGAAAATTAGACGGTTAGATTAACTCAGATGAATGAGATGTAAGAGGATAGTTAATACTTAAATTTAGATTTGAAATGTTATATTCTTTTATGGATTAAAAATGAAAGATAGGAAAACTACGAAACGAATAGAACTAAGAGAGTTTTAAAGTTTGTTGAAGTTCAAGAAATGGGAAAAAGATGGTGGGGGAGATCTATTGGGAGAGTGTCTCAAGAAGGGGTCACCTGAAGAAGTAGGATAAATTTTAACCAGCGAAAAAGCACACAATATTCTTCTACTTATCGAACCATATTCTTAGCGAGAATTCGAAATCAAATGATAATACATATGTTTAATGAAAAGAAGCTATGTACATTTTATTGTATTAAAAGTAATAATATCCATAATAATGTAATTTTATTATAACCAATTATTTTATATAAATACGAGATCTTTTACAAAAATAACTATGGAAATGTGGTGCGTAATTTTACAGAACTGATGATGT
>NNCF01127626.1:1452314-1529470 GCA_002313205.1 Laupala kohalensis
ATATATACCTATTTAGTGAAAGCGTCTTTAAAATGAAGTACAGAAATACATGGATTAAGAAGAATATTGTAATAAACTGTAAACTAATCAAAGGAAATCTGAAAAGCAAACAACCTCGAAAAATATGACGTTTTTTCAAGTTATCTAGGAAAAAAGCATATTTGGTAAGTAAAAGAAAATGCTGTTGGAAAATATTATTTACGATACAAATGACCTTGATATAGGAAGAGACAGGTGTAGATGGAGAATGTTTTGAGGTCATTTATTCATCATAAAGGAAGAAAAATTCTTATTAGTAGATGATAGGGAGGAAAAGAAAAAGAAACATGAGAAAAGAGTGTTGGGTGGTTTACAGTAGGAAAGAGAAAATGGAATACGAGGAAAGAGAATGATTTATAGAGCGTGAAAATAGGAGAGAAAGTACAGAAAAAACTAAAAATGAAACAAATTATACTTCCTTCTAAAATTTCTGGGAAACAAATTTTTGAAAGGTTCTTCGTAATTTCGACGCGGTGAGGACGAAATCTCTTCGAACTTCTCTCAAGATCCGCTGAGTTCGTTTTGTTTCCGCGGAGCATTCATTTCGGGAAGACAGACATTCATTTTGATTAGACTTTGGTGATTCGTAATTTTCGCTGCAGGCGCAAGGAAACTGTACGAGGAGCGTCTTGCACATTGATACAGACAGCGCAGTATCTCCTTGGACTAAGACGGAGGTAAACCGAAGTCTCAGGCGCAAGGAACGGAGCGAGGTATGAATAATTTTGAAGGAAGCCAACCGGGGGGTTGATAACAAGAGGCACAGGTTGGAGACGGAAGGAAAGTGAAGGGACCTGAAAGTGGACCAGGCGGATTAAGCGAGACCGCTACGACGTGTTCGAAGTGGAAATGCAGACTACCAGAAGTAACGGATAGAGGGAGAGCAAATTTAATGACTTACAGTAAGTCAGAGATGAAGACAATATACATCTACAAACATTATCTTAGATATATACTCCTTAAAAATTAAAATTATTCAAAACTCGTTATTGTTTCAGAATTTTTACCAATTCAAAATAGTTATCATTGCATCCATATCTCATTTGGAGGAATTTGAATTTGAAACCTTATATATTTAAGAAAGAGATTGCAAAGAAAATGTTCCTACTTATTCAATTATAAGGAGATGGAGCTATTTATTTGCGTTTATTACATTCGTTTATTGACCACTCGCACTGAAAAAGATATAATGGTAACCTGTTGTCATATTATATGTGTCCCAGGGTATATTGCCAACGTTAGAAAATTATTTTTCCCTTGTAGGATCTCCAATGAACACGACAGGGGTAAATTCTTATTGAACAAATCTGAAGAGATTTGAAATGTCAAGTGGCCTGAATATGCAATTTCAAAATACGCAAAAGGTATATTTTGCAATTAATGTAAAAGAGAGGTTTCTTCACCATTACTCCCTTCCTGTCATCCTTCTTTCTTTTTATTGTCAAGATCCTATTTCAAAATATTCTTCCTATGTCATGTAATTGAAAATACCTAGATCGTGTCATATTTCTAGGAAAATAATTTTATATTCTCAACGAAATGTTTGTTTTATACTTTTTCGTTTGTTCCAGAGTTGCAATCTGATTCGTATAATGTATTTACAAGACATGAAAGGCCGAATATGGAAACAGAAAAGAATTGCATTGACGCTGTCTTTGCAGTTTGCTAGGAACCAAACCTACATTGATGTATGTTGTAATTCATTTCAAGTAGTGGGATTAAATTTCTTTTTTCACTATGGATGCCAATTTTTTAACCAAGCAGGGGTATCTGACACTTTTCGGCTATTTGAAACTTTCACCCACTGAACTAACAAATACAGCTTACACACAATATCTTCAATTTATTGTGGAATAATATTATGTTTAAAAGAATGGTAAACTTGGGAAACAATGCAGACTCGACTGCAATGCGTTAGTTTACTCCTAGTGCCTAGATTATAGTTTACTCACGACGATGAAGAGCGGGAGTGCAGCTTCGATACTCGAAACAGCCAAAATGGGTCAAGGTTTCGACCAACCAAATTTTTTTTCTTTCTTAATCTTTTCGCATTTATATGAATATCTTAGTTTTTAAGAATTTCTTCGTGTCTATTATGGGGATGCATCCTCTAACTGCCTTAAGCGGATCGAAGTAGCAACATAACATCTCTCCTTCCCAATTCCCTCACACGTATCACGGTTAGGAGAAAGAGCAGACCTCTTGGTCTGAATCTCACCATAAGAGAAGTAAGTAGACTGTTAAGAATAAAATATCTCACTTAAAAACTCAGATTACAGATACATTGGAAATATTTATTGAAAAATTTAAAAATTGTATTTTATTAATACAACACTGCCTCTAGTAATTTGCTAAGCAGGAATTTCATCAATTTGTATTGATTATTTCTTGAAAATACATCAATAACATTATAATTAATTATTTTTAATTAAAGTGTTCATTGTATTTTGTTTGTAGTGCTCATAAATCCATGAATTATTTTCCGAAATACTGGATTATTTCCTTGAGTTGTTCGATTTGCTGATTTTCCACCTTTCATCATATTATTTCTCCCCACCAAGACGGGACCATCTTTCTTGTTTCCAATCTCGTCCCGTCTTGATGCTCAAAACTCGCTTCAAGTTGTCTGATTCGTTCTCTCCCCTAAAATCCGGTTTACCTCCTTCCGTTCGCTTTCTTCAATATTCCTACCCCTTGTCACTTGGACTACATTCCACCCTCTCAGCCAATCCACATCGATTTTAGTCACCTAAGATGAGGGGTCCACCTCTCTCCCTCCATGCGATCCACTGGCAATTTGAATCAGGTCTTGGACCCACCTACTATTCTTCTCTCCACGTTACCTCAAATCCTCATCCTCTAGATTCAAACAATGTTATATCAGGTACTTATCATCTTTTACGGAGTATTCTATTTTGAAAAGAGAATTGTTTGTGTTGGATTTCACATCTTGATCTTGTGTGTGATATGATAGGATGAATAATAGAATGGTGGCGATAGATACCTTAATTGGGGTGTGAAGGTGATGCATATATCAATAAGGGGCGTAACCAAGAGAACAGAGCCAAATTTGGAAGTGTTATGTCGGATTGATCGTAACCTAGTATTCACGAGTCGAATCGAGGTTATACTGAATCTCGTAAGCTTAGATTGTAGTCTCCCATTCAAAAATAAGGGAAGACTCCTTAAAATACAATTAAAGTGAATAACGCTGCATATAGGAATTTATCACGTCTCAAGGTTTATCGTAGATAACTTATTCTTCTGATTCAAAACTATTTCTTATAAAATTCATTTGACTTGTTCTTATTTCTTTGAGTATATATGCCACATAATTTTGCATTTTGCAAGTGTTCAAATAAACTACAACTTACTATACTGTTTCATGGTTTTATGTCCTGGAACATAACCATAATTAGGGAACTGCGATCATAAACAGTTGAAACGTAAAAGGAATTGATATTCAGATTCTTACCCTCGTTATTGAAACTAGTAAAATACAGTTTTCAAGTCCTGGACACGACACAGATGCTGTTCTAGTGCATTTGGTTTACAATGTTCTCCCTTCAAAATTCAATATAATAATAAATTTATTGACAAAAAACAGTACAGACTGCGTATGATCACGTGGAGGATAATAAACTAATTTACTCTCCGGAAGCAAGCAAGGGACCATCCCATCAATTCCGATCAAGGGCCCTAAGGTAGAGGCGAATTCAAAAATTTCAGCACAAGTTCCTAGATAAGATAAAAAGTTAGCTGCGAATTATAATACATATATAATGTCAATGTGTTTGTAATTTAACGCAAATATGTTTGTAAATTTACATGTACAAGTTATTNCAAGTTCCTAGATAACATAAAATGTTAGCTGCGAATTATAATACATATATAATGTCAATGTGTTTGTAATTTAACGCAAATATGTTTGTAAATTTACATGTACAAGTTATTATCGAACTATAGATTATTCTGAGTATAGTGTTTAAAAATCATAAGAGTTGAAAAAACACTAAATTCACGATTTATTATATACGAAACTGTCGTACAGCAAGAATGTTCTTTTGGTTACGAAAGGAAATTCTTATCGAGAAAGAAGTCAAATGAGTTTGTGAGTGAGTGATGAACACGCGTTTGCGTCAATGCGACCAAAGTTAAGGACCCCTTCGCAGATTTAATTTTGAGTCCCCTATTTGATATTTAATGTAAATAACTGAGAAGCTATGTTTTATTTTGTGGTTTGTAGATAATGAATTACTGTAATGAAACTTCTCACTCACTGATTCAAGGGAAAAGGGTAATTTAAAACGGCGCAGTCTTGTAGCATTATTTGTGTCTAATTATTATTCTACAAATTGTTTAAAATAGTCCGGAAACAACATAGAAGCTGCTCACAGAATGCTGGAACCAAAGTAGGAGTTTTCCACGAGTAGAATATAGTTGTCTGATTTAGTTTTCAGCTTCATCCATTGATGTAATACAAATCCTTAATAAATTCCTCTTATTTCATAAACACAACAAAAAATTGCGTTCCTCTAATATTTTCATCTCACTTACTGCAACCTGATGTGTGAGAGCCGGTTTGGATGCTTGTTCACGTAATATCATCATCTTATCATTCCAAAGAGAAGCAAAAAACCGACTGTGAATGTATGACATTGCATGAATATGGGAAACAGGACAAGTGGTCGAATCCGCTTTGCGCGATGGCGCGCTTCCATCACGCGATCCCGTTCACAAGAACAAAAGTATGAAACTGTAGAAACGTGGTCAATCATTAAAGCAAACAGCAATTCTGCAGTGAGTAGGGAGAAATCTTCAGTTTATACAGACTCCAGGATATTTTGTGCCTGCCGTTTGGCACCGTCACTTAATTGCGTTAAATATGCCGACCTGTCTTTTGTCTCCTTTCTTTTTGTCTTATCTCAAATTATTTTGTATTGTTCCTCTTTCCAAACTGTCCAGTCTTCACGGAGCAATATTTTATATTTTTTAAAGACCTACAAAATACACATTAAAACATAGTACATATTTAAAAACAATATTTTATCAACTAAACGAAAGAGTTTGCGTCATTTGTTTTTGATTAACATTTTTCCTAACGACGACCGAAAAGATGTGGGAGAAGTTTCCTTTTACACCCTGCGTAAAATATTTTCATAGCACTAAATGTACAGTGGAGGGAATATGTGTAATAACTGTAGAGCACTTTGATGCTGTATGTTGGAATTATGCTTTAATGCCACGTTCTGCTTGTACTCGTAGTTGGGCTTATGAAATAAACCAGGGTTCCAAAGCTATTATGCGAAATATTCTATTGGGAAAAGAAATGTATTTTGATTATGATTACGTCTCAGACTTGCATATAGATAAAATCAAGGAACGGTAGCGACGGACATCTGAATGAAGACGTGAGGGTGATGAATATTTCAATAAGGGGCATAACTAGGATAGAAGAACAAAATTTGGCTCAGTAGAACTTTCATGTGGAGAATTTCGTACAGAATTATCAACTTTCCCCATCGGTAATGTTCTTGCGGGAGTCTTTCAGCAATTTTTAATACAATATGGTAAGTGTTGAAGCTTTATTTAGTCTAATTTAGATAGATTGAATTGTTGGGGTGCAAGAAAAGTTATTTTGTTGATTTTTCAAATTTCTTCAAACCATACAATCATAGCTAGTCCACTTTGAATACATTGATAGGGTCTAGTTCACCAAAGGACCTCGACCAAGTGATGAGGGAGCACCGCTAATAGACGCTCCCACTCCACTACACCGCTGGGTATATTCCAGGGAGTGGAGTAAGTACAAAACAGGTATTACCCTGATATATCTGAAATAGATTGTCACAAGACTGATATTAGTTTGGCAATATTTCAGGGATAAAGGTATATAAATAAAAAAATGTTTTCTAAAGAATCATTGAAATTTGAGGACATTATATTCCATATTTTCACGTTCACTTAAAACGGACGTTATTGGAAAAGCGTTTGCAAAAATTCTAGAGAGATGATCGCTTAAAACAACACAGAGAACACAACTGCATCCAAATTGGGACGGCACCACACCAATTTCAGTTGTTACATATTTCAAGATATCATTTTGCAACGTACCGTACACATTTCGACAAAAAATACTTCACATCAAATAAATTTTCTTCAAATTTCTTTTCTTTTTAAGTAAGATGATTTGATCTCAAAATTGAGTAAAATTACCGATTTTAGGGAATAAGTTCTTTCCTGATAAAATATTGGAGTATGTGTCCATTTTTATTATAGTTTTTATGGATATTATTTTTCATTCTATCCTGTTCGAACATCTGAATTATCAGCTTTTGACCAAGTATAAGACGTTCAACTTAAATATAGTTCTGGCACGATGCAGAACATGTACTGAAAACTGTGTATTCTGGCTTTCCGGGTGAGTACTCCTGTAGTCATTTCCGCTGGGGTTGTTGTTATTATTATTATTATTATTGTTGTTGTTATTACTTAGTTCTCTCAACTTGTGTTGGTTTTTCTCTCAGCAGTGGATTATTAAATCAAGTTCTGCTGGGAGGAAGAATCTATTTCAGGTCCAAGAACTTTCTGGTAATGTGGGCTGAGGACAGAAGGACGCTGTGTTGCAATCTACTTATATTGGTGTTGATTTTGAGTTTAGGTAGATAAAATGATAGACACTATGATCACTTCTTGAACATTCCAGAGCTTTTTACTTCAAAGGCTAGTTGTTGGTATTTTCATATTTTGTCGTTTTTTGTTTTTTCTAGATTGTTGTAATTTACGACAGCAAAATCGATGAGATACACTTTTGATTCTTTTCTTTTCCAAAGGATGGTATCAGGTCTGTTGTGAATTGTTGTTAGGTCAGTGAGAATGCTTCTGTCCCAGTACAAAATATTTGCTTTCAAATCGTCTTGCAGGACTGGTTGAGGTTTATACAGATGGTCTGGTGGTATGGGATTCTTAATGAAGTTCAGTGATTTTGCAATTTCCAGGTGAATTATTTTTCCCATGTTATCGTGTCTAGTTTTGTAATCATTTTGGGCCAACTGTGTGCAACCACCAATGATATACTCGACAGTTTCTTTGGTTTGGTTACATCGGCGACATGAATCTGTAATTTCGATTTCTTTCAGAATTATTTTCCTGTAGTTTCTGGTTGGTGCGACTCCGTCTTGCATTGATATTATGAAGCCTTCTGTTTCTGGGAATAATTTGTCGTTCATTAACCACATAACTGATTCTATCTTATTTATTTTGCTGTTGGTCAGTTGGTTGGCGTAGTTCCCGTGTATTGGTTTATCTTGCCAGGTTGTCATTCTATTTTTTTGTATTCGTTGGGGTAGAGGCTCATTCAGGTGACAGGGTGTATAGCTTTTATCACTGATTGTAGTTGCATGGTGTAGTGATGAGGTATACGCTTTGTTCCGGAAAAACGTATTGAGGATATACTTTTGTTTTTCATGGAGGTCTTTGATTGGTATGATGCCTCTTCCGCCCTTGTTACGTGGGATGGACATTCTTCGAATGCTGATTTAGGATGGTGTTTCTTGTTGCTTGTGTTCGTGGTTCTGATTTTCCTCTCTAAATTTTCCAGATCTGTAGTTGACCATTTTACTACTCCAAATGAGTAGGATAGTATGGGGATGACTGATGAGTTGTTTGAGGATAGTGGATAAAGGGTTTAGAGCTAAGCAAAAGAGTAATCCACTAATTAAATCCCCTTGAAATATTGCTCTGTTGACGCGTATTTTGTTTTTATTTGTATTAGAAGCCTTGCTGATGGTTTGGTTGCTTTCTCCGCTTCTACTTTTGTTGTTGGAAAGGATGAGTCTGGTGCTCCATTTTGTCATAGTGTTTTCGAAAAACTTTGTTATCACTGGGTGGATTTTGTATAGGTGTAATGTGTATAGGAGCCAACTGTGAGGTATCATATCGTACACCTTTCTGTAGTCTATGTATCCTGTAGCTATATTTCGTTGTTTCTGGATAGCAAGATTTATCACGACTTCATCTATTAAAAGTTGTTCTTTACATCCCATTGAGTTGGGTCGGCTTCCTTTCTGTTCTTCTGCAATAATATTGTTATTTTCGCAGTGTTGTTGTATCTTCTTGCTAATGCTGACTGTGATGAGTTTGTAGTAGTTGTTGAGACATGTGATTGGTGTGTATTTGGCTGGATTCTCTGTATCACTGTCTTTGGGTTTGAGGTAGGTGTTTCGTGTACATAATTCTTCTGGTAATATTTCTGGGTGTTATATTATGGAATTGATTATTTTAAATAATACTGGGTGTAGTGTCGTATTATTATTATGTATTTTTGTGTCACGGTCTTTTCCGGTTCTAAATCAATTGCGGGATCAATTCCAAGCAATAGTGAGTAAAGATCCATGCTGAGGACGTTTCTGACAAGCACGTGTTAAGCACGACTGACTTCTCGATGAGGTATGCAGTTTCCCTTCTTGATCCCTAGGGCTACGAGATTTTTACGAAGGTTCTTGCGCATGAGCCCAGTGATGAAAATGACCAAGAGCAGAATATGTGCTTCGTTTACCTTCCACTGGTTCTTAATGCCATGTGTCAGGTCGGCATACTTTATTTTGTTTCTCAGCGTAGGTTTTCTGCGTATTTCGGGCTGCAAGTAGGACTGCAAAGTTGACAATGATGGCTGTCTAATTTTTGGTTTTGTCTATGATTTTTATGTCTGATCTATTGTTCTACTTTGTTGCATGTTAGAATAGTCCGGTCATTGGNGTAATTATATTATTATTATCTTTATTAAGTCCACATCCCATGTGTTGAATATCAAAACTTCGTAGGTGTAGAATTTAAATCCACTGACTGCTTCGTGAGATTCGACATCACCAACCTGTTCACCTAAGTCCCTGTTGGTACAACTCTAAAAATACGAATCAGGATAGAGACAGATACTTGCCTAAGAGAAAGGGATGAACTTAACGTAGATGACATTATGAAACTTCTAACTAGTGCCTCAAGTGCTTCATATTATGTGACTTCTATATTGAAAAAGAAAATATGGTCATGAGTTCTCACCCCTGACATGTATGCTACATTCATGATGATTAACCAAAACCGAAACATCTACAAAACACCTCATGTGGATACGCTACATGGTGTATTGGTGATGTGGATGCCTTGCTATCAGATAATAGACCTCGTGTATTATGAAGTACTTTTACTTCTACCTCGACGCCACGCCCCAGAATCGTTATGATTTCTACTTAAGTAAAGCTGAACGAAATAATTGCGGAAACGAGGTTATTTTAACGAGGGAGAACGATATTTATTCCCTCATAAATATAATTTTCAATCCTTCGCAAGGACTAATGATTGTTCTGTCTGTGAAGCTGACGACGCAGACACTCTTTCCTTGTCTTGAGTTTTTTTCAGTTCCAAGTGCTGCATCCTTTTATCAAAATCCTTTAGTTTAGAATATATCCTTATCTTCATTCCTCCGTCACAAAACTCATTTGCTTCTTTGATTGTATATTATCTATATTTACGAGCACTAGTTAAAAAAACTATTTACTACTTAAAAAACAATTTGCCAGAAAATTTAGTTCTCTCTTTATAATAGTTATTTCTTTTTCATTTTAATTGATTTGTTCGACTCGTATCGCTCTCCAGGACTTCCATCAGATCATCATCCAAAGAAATTCGCTGGTGTATTTCACCTCTTAAGTGTGCTTTGGGGCTACGTCCAACTCAAGCTTAGATACTTTCCCAGACATCCCAACAATGTGTCGTAGTTATTCTCAATCAAATGCTCTCTTATGGGGCAAACTAAAGGTAATTTACTACTTTTAACATGGTATAGTGTGCTAGGATTTATAATAGTGGGCAACGGTGGTAGACAAAATGAGTGCATTCAACGCCCCAAAATTGTCACCAAGTGAGGTACTTGACGTTTCAAAATTCATGTTACAGCATGAAATTATGAATATAACGAATTAACAGTAAAATTAGATTGAGAATTGCGATATTTCCTGTTGAATTGTTGATCGTGAATTAATTTAATTTTTTGTGAAAGTGACTATAAATCTATTTATACGATGCATTTCGATGGATGGTAGTTTTAATGATTAAATTATACCTATGGTAACAATTGGCCCTGCAACCGAACCAATCCTACACGAAAAGTAGATAACAATGAGAGGAAAATTATCTCTCGTCACTTGAATCACTCTAACGGCTAATGGCTACTCTACTTACGATAGAGATACTTCTAGGAGCATTTCTTGGAATATCCTACCATAACTTCTTACCAAACGACAATCTATTTATTATCTTTGGATTGTCATAATAAATAAGTTTGTTTTCATTTTAATTATGATTAATAGTTTTATCCACAGTTGATTTGAACTAAGAAACATATCTTACACCCATTAAGGTTACATCACATATTTCCACAATCCATCACATGTACAGTGATGTTCATTCATTTTTCTTAATATTGACACTGGTTTTAATTGCAATTGTTGCTACGGTTTCTTATTCCCATTTACAGAGATGGGCAACATTAATCTGAAATTACCTTTGTTAACCGTTATTCCAAAAGTTAACTTCATTAATTATTTAAAGCGTTAGTTTGCTGTTGAAAATTTAACGAAAATTAAAGTTAACCATAAAAAGTGAATTGAATATTTTAAATATTAAATCAGTCAAATAGTCAAGGATGTAGTTAGTAAAACATGCAATAGATCATTATAACATAGATATAGTGTAGGTAGGCTAGGCTGGGTAGAGAGGATAGATAGGTAAATAAGTAAATAAATACATAAATTATAATTATTGCGTTTATAATTTACCTTGCATGATGTCCATTTATCTCTTCATGAGCATTAACAAATAAAAATTTTCGTATTTCTGAGGAATAACGCTTACCCACCATAATATATTTTCCCCTGGAAACCGTGAAATAGTACAATATTATTTTTTGTACTAATATGCTGTTTTGTTGTAAAAAACACTGAACGCAAATACCTCAATATCATCAACTAAAGTATAATTATTCTTTTTTTTTTCATTTGAGTCCGTTCACTTTGTAGATTTTGAATTCAAGATCAGTCCACGAGTCGGAGGGTAGGAAATAAAGTGGGGAAAAGGGCAAGCCACTAAATAACAATTTTTTTTAAATTTTTTGTATAGCATTCTCAAATGGAATCCTTACATCCTAGAGAGAACAAGGTCATGACGCTTATCACATCTAAGTAACCACAAATTCTATGTACCCTAGAGGACTTCTGATTTATCAATTTCAAACTCTTTCTACGACGCTTAGCGAGGGAATCTCAGACCCTACTGAGGTATTGAGCCCTAGACATTCATTGAGGTAAAATCATATGATGTCCGAGCATTTACCGACATTTCATAGGAAAGAACGGGCACCCGTATGACCTTGAGCTATATCAGATCGTCGGTTCAGATGATGCGAAAGAAGATTACTTTCTGACCGGGATGCTGTGCTTAAATGCTTAGAAATAAAAGTTAACGGGCTTAAATCAACGAAAATTAATAAAAACTGAATGGTTTTAGAAATTAAATTAAAATATAAATTGTTAAACAAATGTTAACTTCGTTAATGAACGATTAACGGAAAAACGTTTTTCTGACCAACTATGTCCACCTTCTCCTAACAGCTTTCTCCACTCTCTCCAATCTACAAGGTTTACTCGACCCTTTACAGTTATTGTCTCCATTTTAAGACATTGTCTTTAAGTAGTGTTTTTATGTTGTCCCTCAATATTTGAAACACGGAAACTCGCTTACGCTTCACTCGTCAGAACCCAAGTTGTAAACGTGACTGCTTGTTGGTATCCTTTCCGGAAGGGGTAAGTATCCCACAGAGTACAAAGAAACATTTTTTAATAATTGTAGTTCGAATTTTAATTTCTTTTTTAATCCGTAGAAAATCGAAGATTACATGCTAGACTAGTCAATTTATAAACATCAATTTGTTCGAGTGAATTTCAACTCGATATAGAAATGCATTATACCATAATTTTGAGAAACATTATTTATTCAATTTTTGACATACTGCGATAGCATTTTGTCATGCAGATTATGTTATATTGTAATGTATCGTAATTATGTTGTTAAGTATCGTAATGATATTTACAGCAGTCATCGTAAATGAACGTCTGAATCTATATGCGATTAAACGATACAAAAGAGTCAAGAAATTGAAAATAATATTCTTGTGCAGTATTTTTATATGCCAGTGATGACACCTATAATGACACTTATTTTTCACATCGAATTCGCATTAAATGACTCCTAGATCTATAAAAAAACATATTTCCTAGTTTAAATATAAAATGACACTCCTAAAATCTGTAGGAAACGCAACATTCTTTTAAAAAAACAATATGAAAATCGCCCTTCTACGGCTAGGGTTAATACTATTTAAAAAATCTGTTGATTTGGAGATCTCACTATATGGACTTATAATCAGAAAGCGCGTAACATTATTAGCGCGTCTCTGTCTACACAGCTATTTCAAAACGGCAATTTTTTCGACCAATTCTTTTGAAAATTTGAACTATCTGTGATAGAACGACAAGGCCCTTTTCGTCTTCAAAACGTTTTTGGGGTTTTGGACGGTACTGTGTTATAGTGTATATTGGGTACTCCATACATCTCTAGAATTGGCTCAATGTTCGTGGGGTGGAAACATTGCTTTATCCCAGTGCATATCACAATACAAAAATATTTAAAATACAATATTTAATACTGTTTATAAAATAAAGGTTTGGATTCGTGACCATAAAGATGAAGTAAGATAATTCTAAACGACATCCCTTGTTCTCTCCTCTGCTAAAGCTCCTACACATTTCCCTCTTTTAACATCGTGTTGCTTTGGCGACCTCATCACCTTTCTCCCCTCTCATGGGGGTTGGTGCCTGCTAACGCCCTTACGAGCAACGTAGCGTGCCGTATCCAGCTAACGAAGTTTTAACCTTAAATCGATCAGCGGCGTCGGAATTCTGCGGGCACCGGTCATTCTCCAAAACCAAACGTCCTCATACCATTACCATTCTCCTCTATCTGCAGAGTTGACTTCACCTACCACTCACAGCCAACTCCTTTTCATGGAAGTGTCTTGGGCTCTAGTAGCTGTAAGTAAAACATAAATGATATCATCAGATTGAAAAAAATAAGAAGTAATCACTGACAATGCTTTTATATGGCAATAAAAACATGTTGTGTAACATATTCTCCGTTTTGGCTATTACTGTTATGAACTACTAATTAAGATTAAATGTGATTATTGGGTTTTGTTTAAGGCACTCACTGCTAACAAAAATTATTTTCCCTCATTTCAAAAATTGTTTTAAACATTGTGTGTTCTAGTATACCGAAATTATTTTTATCAAGAGAGTTATTTATTGGAGTATAATAATAATAATAATAATAATAATAATAAACGGTAATCATTACAATAATACCATTATTACAATAATACCATTATTTGGTGGTGAAGTTAAGACCTTTTTGCATACTGCAGTTAAGCGTTTTAACTCCATACATACATTATTAGATCTAGAAGTAAACCTTCTATTACGCTTAACTAGATATATACATTATTAGATCTAAATTCAAACAATGGAAGCAATAAAATATTCAAGGAAAAATTAATAAAACACTTCCTATGCAGAAATAGCGATGTTGTTACAACGTCGAACCAAAGGAAGTACAAAGAATGATATCCTTTTCAACGCTATTACTTCCTTCAATGAAAACCATTCAATGTTACAAATAATTAATGTTCCCGTTTCTAGAAGAGCGCCACCCTTGACATGCTAATGCTCGTGACCTTCGACTGATTGGGATTACGGGTGATTGAACTTCAAATGCATGGCTTACGCAGCGAAAATACACAAATAATTCGAACTGTAAGAATCGCTTTTGGATATTTCGGCATGATGTTAACAAACTAAACAGACGGTTCAAATCTTCATATGGTATTGCTCAATCTTGTCATATATGTAGAGGAATATCATCATTTAGTAAACAACATGATAATGTAGATGGTTGTACCGATGATCGATAACTGGTGACCAATGGAAAAGCAAATGGGTCTTCTTGAACGCAGAAAGTACTGAACGAATTCTAAAGCTCACGCAAGATATCATGTGTCAAAGTCAAACTATCCCACAACAGGTCTGTGGGGTTCGCGGAGTGTAGAGCTCCGCAATTATTTGGCCTCGGTACTAGAAGAAGGAGATGTGGTCAGTATCTTGCTCCGACCGTTTGACTCCAGGATAGACCCTGGTACTCATTTTACCAGTCTGGATGTTAAGGTGTGATGAAAATCCCCACCTCACCGGAGTTTGAAACCCAGACATCCATCTAGCAGCTCAGCGCTCTTCCCACTGAGTCACGCTGACTCCAAGACATCATGTGTAATCTTTTATAATATCTCCACTTTTTCACGGTTATGTCGCTTGGGTCTCTGTATAAGAATGGCGTCTTCATTCCCTTCTCATATTATGGTTTCATAGTTAGCTTGGTTTTTAACATATTCTCTTATAGTTTTTTTATTACACTTTGCGGTGTTTGAGCCCTCTCATTGGCGCTTCAGTTCCAGCAGGGAATTTGACGCCATGCTACCACTGCGACTCCTGTCTAAAAGCCCAAACCTCGCTCTTCGTAACATCCCCTGTCACATCACTTGCCTCACTGGCGCACAATTCAAATTTAAAATTTATTCATATCACATACTCGATACTATGAATGGTCACAGTATCTTGATTCACATACCGCCGCTGTCGGACTCATAAGGACGGACGCTGAAGAAGAACATTCGAAACATAGCGTGTGCTATACGTCTTTTGAATATGATTAAAAAGACTAAGGCGATAGTTCTTTTTTTTTTCAATTGTTAAAAATGATATTTCAACATCGTCAAGAAAGTCGTACGCAAGAGAGTGGACGACGTATGGCGAAGAAACGTTTAAACGTTCAAATAAACGAATAAAGGTCGAATAGTCGTTACATGCGTAACATGTGATGGCAACGTCGTCACAGTTTCTCAAGTTGGCACGACTTTGATGACAATGCAATCTTGTCGCTACGATTGTAAATTTTTATGTGGGAAAGGATAGATTTTATATTTCAAACGAAACTATAATAAAAATGATTTTTTGAAAATATTGCGATAATAAAAGAAGAAATTAATAAAAAAGAGCATAAGCTACCTAAGGGTATCAAACGCAGTCAATTGAAGCAGAAAAATTGAAGACATAAAAACAGATCGTTCATGCATCAACTATACATATTTCTTTTAAATATACTCCTTCATTCCTCCTTCTTTACTGTTAAAAAATTATACTCCTTCGGATCCATCAGGTCATATGACTTTTTCTCAGAATAACCACTTCTTAATCACTAATAGTCTTAAACAACAATCTATACTAACAAAAGTGAATGTTTGTGACATGGAAATCGGAAACAGTATATTTCAAATTTCAAAGGATTCTTGTGAAGGGTTATTGCAAGAATGGTTAATATATATGAATTACAAGAGTAGAAAAAGAATGAAAATTAGAAGCTAATCAGTAAATGTGAATCATCACTCGCATGACTGTTGACTACGAACCTTAGGAATTTGTCCGCCGGAGTTCAATGGCGTCGCGTGAAGCGGACAATACGTATATACTGAACGTATGACCTGATTGGCTGAATTGTAAAAGCAAAATTATATTAAAGCTGTAAAGAACATTGTTTTCATTATCTAAAAGTGAAAGGGAACCCAACGAATTCATAGGTCTCAACTATGCGCTTGGATTTATTAAGATTTATGTATATTTTCCCTCTGCCGGAATTTGAAAATAATTGGATCGTTCATAAGTTACATCACGCGATCTTTGAGGATTTTGTACCCACCCCCTTGACGCTTCGTTTTATCAAACCGACGTCACAAAACATTTCTCCTCCCATCATAATACGAAAAACAGTAATTAAAAACGAAAATATAATCATTCTTATACTGAAAAAGAATTATAAAGATCGAAGAAGTAAGGTATTGTAAGACTTTGGTTTTCATTGTAGGACAATTTGTCTCATTTGACACAATCTTCAAAATTTATGCTACACCAAATGTAAAGTCACACTTTGTAAAGTACCCCCAGTCCCCCTCATCACGAACCGTCACGTTTCGCCAACCCCCCTCGCCACAAAAGCATGACGTAATTTGTGAATGATACCAAATTTCGTACATATCAGCAGACAATATTCAAAACTATGTGAATTTCAGTAGGTTTTCTTTGTGATATTTAATTTTTGAAATTAACGAAAGTGAAAATTTAATGTCACGAAAGAAGAGAAATATGAAATTAGAACACTGTAGAAAAAACTCGGGCAACTCCGAGTGAAAGGAAGTAAAAAATCAAAACCTGTTAACATGTGTTCTAATACTTTCTGTAAGGTAAAATATATCAGTTCACAGTATCAATTTTTGGGGATGTTGATGTAATTTATTTAACAATGAAAATCAATAATTATTTCATTTGTAAGTTTTATTTCTAAATTTTTTTAAATTATGGATTTCCAGTTATGATTGTTTTAAGATATTTTCAAATCTTGAGACACGCCGAGTAGTTCTGACAGTATTTGATAATACGAGAACAACATAACCGAATTAAGAATTCAATATTTCTATATGAACATAGGATATGACCTCAGAAGTCTGGGTGTGATCGTTTTTACTTTCTTTCTTTTATTTCCTGCGTTTAAATGGCTTCTATCAGGAAAATTCAAATTTGCTGGAGGACATAGTTATTTCAATATCCAATCATACGTTAATGATAAATAATTCTAATTCTCCAGTTTGCTCATTTAAAAAATTGTGTTGACTTTTATTTAAAGTTATAACTTTATGTTACGCCGTTCAATTTCACTTTAGCACTGAATATTCCGATGCTAAAAATCTCTTACTTTAACGAATTGGAACATTGATTCTGAGGATGCTCCGTGGATGTTCCGTGGATGCTCCGTGGATGCTCCGTGGATGCTCCGTGGATGCTCCGTGGATGCTTCCAACTTGGATGCAAGTGGAACAGAGTTTGTTTCGGGAGATGGTGTCATTGGCCATCGCATCCTTTCGTGACTCTCTTTGAAATCGCGAATACTGTTCTCTGTTCATCAATGTCTAATTCCGGAGGCACTTGCCCTTTTGTCCCTAAGGCGGAAGGCACGGATCGCAGAATTTGGGGGAGGGGACGCAAGGGTGATCCCTTTAGAGGAGGGGTGGAGGTCGCGTAGACAACGTTCTCGCTCATTATCGAGCACTTAAACAAATTTCCATACGAGTCATTTATTCGAGAGTCGGAAAACGGAGAACGTAGTTCCAAAACAAAAGAACCGTAAAAAAAGATGCCAAAAAATCAGAGCGTTCGACAAACGTTGTTTGTGTCAATACGGCCCGTAGTTCCATTCTTTTTGGCAGTGCCGGTCACCCAAGGATTTTATGCGACTGCGTGTGCTCAGCACATTTCTCTTTCATTTCTTATTTAAGAAGCGTTGAAGGGGTCTCCCTGCGACAGCTGTTCTCGATGGAGTAATAGCATTACTAATGATTTCCGAAAACTGGTAGGTTGTGTGAAGGGTCGAGTCAGATGAAGTAGGCAAGGGTGTGGGGGGATGTGAGGAGGTAGGTGTTCTGAATTGCCGAAAAACCTTCCACTCCTTTCACTGCGTCCTGGGTCTCACCTGCCCTCCCGGAGATTCGCTCTGAAGGTGGGGATGAATCGTATTCCGTATTCCCTGCGACATCGAAAGCAGGGGCTAGCTTGCTTGGGTTTTGCAGAGTTCGGTGTACTTTTTTCTCTTTTCTCTCTCGCTCGTCTGGTTCACAGGCGGATATCCGGCAATTTTGCATTCGTCAAAAACGCTCTGTTCGATTTTAGTGGCGGTTGGGGCAAGTTTGTTTTGGACGTATTGTCTACAGACTGATATTCTTTTGTTTGTCGCGATGAATACACTTAAAGTTCGGTGTCCTTTATTCGAACTGTTTTTCACGAGATCGAGAAGCTGAAAAGAGAATTTTGCTACTCTTTAACGTTCGTACAGGATATGAGGGATATTGATGTACGTTATATATTATTGCACTTTCTTTTGTCACAAGACAATTGTAAAGAAGATAATACTATTTTTTACATATATTTTTTCTTTATAGAAACTACTTTGTTGGTTCGTTCAAAACTGAATATATGGCAAATTCTAAGATACAGTGAAGTATAACTTTCTTCCAGTTTACTTACGCAGCCTTTCGGCCATTTTTGTTGAAAAGTCATATTTATGTCACTCCCTCAACTACATAATGTAAATCTGCATGAACCCTTGAGTGTTAATTCCATCTTACGATTTTCTCTTTTTTCAGTTTCACGTCGAGATAAGACGACTATTCTGTATCCCGTGTTATATCATAAAAGAGCACCATATATGTATTTCCCTACTCTATTTGTACTAACCCTAAATACTGATGAATTTCGATCCTGAATTACGTCGAGAAAATCAATCTTCGCATGAAATTAAACATGTCATATTGAGTAATTTTTAAAATTATTCTTCATTCCATCATTACCAGTAAATAACTTTAATTTATTTTTTTAAACTAAATGCTAATAGATATAAGTTTACTGCAACTGTTGTTGTAACAGTGCGTAAAGCTGGTATATTTTCTTCCCCGTTTAAACAAAACGCGGAAGGAAGTCAAGTCTCTATATTAACTTAAAACATTATTGTGCAATATATTGTGCATTTGGAAAAATATATGATCGTTGGATATATCAGAAAATAAGCAAGTAACTGGAGGACAAGGGAAAATTTAATACTAGAGAACACGGATTTAGGATTCGTAGAGGAACAGATGATGCACAAGTCTGTTTACTAAATGATATAACACAAAGAGAGAAAAAGTATTGTCTATATATCTTTTTGGATGTTGAAGGAGACTATGGTAATGCTAATTGGGAGATATTGGTTCAAATAATGGCGGAAAAATGTATACCTGCTTGCTACGAAGAATAGTGCACTCTTTTCTACAAGATAGGTATTTTGTAACTAAGAATCGGAGGTGAACAGATGATACATAGGGCAACAGGAAGGTGTCCACAAGGCTCATCGACGGGACCTTTGTGTTGGAACATAATAATGGACAAAATATTAGACAAACTACAAGAACAATCGATCAACTTTGTGGCATACGTAGATGATCACACGGTTATAATTGAAGGAAACAGTAGAAACGATATAGAGAATTAGGGAATGCGGGTGATGAATATAGTAGAGAACACGTTTACGGATAACAAATTAATACTTTCAGTGGCAAAAACAAGAGTAATGTGGTTTGGTCATAGTTGCAAGAATAAACGAAATCCATGTATCAAATTTTATACGGAGACAAAATAATATTTGCAGCAACGCATAAATTTATAGGATTCATTTTGGGTGAAAAATTGCAGTTTTTAAAACACACTGACTATGTGGCAGAAAAGGCAAAACTAATATATTATTGAATGCTTCATGTAGGAATAACAAAATACAATATCGACCAGGAAGATAAAACAATGTTACACAAAGGAGCTGTTCGATCTATGTTAACATATGACTCGTTCTCATGGAGATACTGTGTTGCCACAGGTTATGTAGACAGAAAAGTGAATTCTATACAGCGAACATGCCTCGTTTCAATTGGTGGAGCACATCGGACATTATCTCGGGAGCATTGGAAGTTATCTATAGTGTAATGCCACTGGATTTGTATATAGTTAAATTACAATATCGTGAGCAAATGAAAAAAAACAAACAGGAAAACTAACTCTAGTAGGAGAAGAAATAAATAAACAAACAAAGGGATGGAAAGGAAAGAATTCACTAATTATAGTACTGGCATGGCAAATACGATGGAGGAAAACACTAAATGGGTGAGTAACCTTCATAAACATTCCAGAAGTAGCATTTGTACTCAAAAATCGAAAATGGTTTCGACATAATTCATTTGTAATCGAATTCATCACAGGACATAGCAGTTTTAATAGCTTTCTTGTAAAGACAGGAATACGGGAAGAAAAGATATGCATTTGTGGAAGCAAAGAAGAAACCAGAGAACATAAGATGTGGATCTATGAATGGTATGGAGAAGAACGAGCAAGATATATTAAGGAAATGAGAAGGCTGAGAGTATTTGGCACTGAGGTTAAATTCAGTGAGGATAGACACAAAAGAAAAGTGCGAAGTATTTCGCGATTACGTGGCAAATATGGATATCGTGAGAGATGAATTAAAAAGAGAAAAGTAGGATATTAATTTTGGGAAAAAAGAAAAAGGGAAGATTAATATTATTATCATTATTATTGTTATATTTTGAAGATAAGAAAATTTGTAATTAAGTTAATTTGTATTAGATATATAAATTATTAATGTAATATGAATATTTTTAAAAGAGCCTTGTAGTGACTCGTCGGAAGACAATGCGGTCTAAGTAACGATGACTAAAATAAATGAAAAAAAGGTTCAATACATCTGATAAAATTCACTGCATAATTTTGAGATTCGTGAGAGCTTTGTTTCTTTCTTTTCAAACTATTTCTTAAAATGGCGTTTATTTAAGATGAACGTTTATCAACTGAGACAAAATTTTAATTTCTCCTACTACAGAACTTTATCCTAAGAGAAATTGTTTAGCCCATTTTAACTTTTACATTCGCTTCAAGAAGATCTCTGAATATAGCTTCACATTTATGCATCTTTTGTTGTAACCCACTCATAGTGTTTATTGTTGTTTAACAATATAAACCCATAATATCCATCGTCTAAATTCTCAGATAACAATAAATCGTAAATGCTGAGTATCTCTTGAACCATAATCGGGGGACGTGTCCGAACTTTTGCAAATAAATCTTAAGAGACAATGTGAGCAATAAATCGTAGATCATTCAACATTGCCGCTGTATTGACCTTCAAGAGCCATTGTCCTTTTATGAGTACGTTTTGTAACACCTTAACAATTTGATCATCGTATCTTTTATAAACATCTTTAATACGTACGTACAGCCTTAAATGATTAATTTAAGTAATTGATAAGTAATTCATTTGCTGTTTTTGTGCACGTTTGTTCCCATGCATTTTGTTGGGTCTCTCTTATTTTCAACCAAATAATCAGAATGCTCGAAGAATGAGCTATTTTTATCATATATAATATGAATCGTTTCATGAAATTTATAGTTTTAACAGAAAAATAGTCAGTGTGGAGTCAACTCCTCACGCTTTATTTGTATCAGATTTCAACAATTAGCTCCCATGAAAATTACTCATGTCATATATTTCGAACCCAAATAATTCCAAGATTTTAAATATGAAATATTTACAGCTTAGTTATCTTGGAATCGTTCAACACGATAACAATTGACTCTCATTAAGGTCTTGATTATTAATCCTGTAGAAAGTGCAAGGCCAAGATTATTTGATCTAAATCGAGATAGAGTATACATAATCAGACCAATACCAAGAGTAACGTGGTCTTACTATTACTCTGGTTATTGTAATGTACATTCCTCCTGCTGATACCTACAGGTACTAAGTAAATCATTATCAAGAAAATCACTATAGTAAGCAGTCCAATACTATGGCATGAAATTCTCATCAATTTGAATGTCCAAGTTATACCTGAAAACAAAGGAGAAATCTTTGGATATATCTGTTTCTTGGTCTTCTTGACGTAATATAATTTTTACTTTTTTATCTTGAAATGTATTGTTCTTTGAATTCAGTAAGATCCCTCCCAAGAGGAGGGATGGTTGCATTCCGACGTTATGTCCAACGTAGCGGAGGTGAGGAGCAATGGCATGCAAATTATTTGCCACAGTCTGTAGAGACCCCTAATAATGCCAACTAAGACAGAGAAAGGAGCAAGGGTGAGTGTGGAGCAGGAATTACGACTATATAATTTGAGAATAGGATACTAGAAATATCATTTGATGTAAGAAATATTGGGAGCAGACTTTGGAGCTCTCCTATTCTTAGTTTATACAAGATTCGAAAAAGTTATTGTATAACTGCAAAATGACTGAAATTTTTACATAGTTGAGTTGAAATATCACTATATAATTTATGCCAATAACACGCTAATGTTCTTACAATATAACGCTTTTAACGTTTCTTGAACATTAAGAGCAGAGCTACAATGATATATAAAACAACGTTTGCGAAGATATCATCCAGATTGGTCCAACATTGATCAAAGAAGGTTACATACAAAGCCTTGTATATCGTTCGTTCGAAATTGTCCTTGCATTGCTTTGAAAAGTTGCAGGAACGATTTTTCTAATTCTAGAATTATAACGTCATCGCGGTTCATATTTGTCGCAGTCCTTACCCATTTTTCGTTCTTAATTATTATACCGTTCCTATAACTACATACCATTATTTACCTTTTTGAATGTATCCCGTCGTGATATCCTTCTTTCCTCGACGTGGCATAATCGCTGGCATTGACAAGAGAGATGCCTGCAACGGATACGGATGCACTGGAAGCGAAGGGGCGGCGCCCACCCGCTCGATATTCCTGCAAGAATTACTCGAAGAAAGCCTAAGAAAAATGTGCGCATTATATAGGACATGGCAGGCGAGCGCGCGAGTGGCCTAAGAAACGCAGAGTCGTTAAGGTTAGGGCGGACACATTTGCTTCTGTCAAGGAATACGAGGGTTGCTCGGAGCGGGGTGGTGCCGTGCGTCGTGACGTCGTCTCTGCATAATTCGAAAAATTACCAAAAAGAAATTGACGATATATTTTGCAAATAAGATGAGTTTGATAAAAAATGTAAGGGATCCACAGATCCACAATCCAGAGGGAAAAGTAATGATGGAGACGGTTCAACTATACAAACATAATTTTTTAGTTTAAAAGAGTGTTTTGCTTGTTTATGGTGAAGAAGAGATATAAGACAAAAGGAGAACTTTGAGGAAATACCACTATAGGAACAATCACAATAAGAGATGAGATACGGAAGTGATACCTCCGCGTTGTAGAATGGAGTAAGAGGGGGAGAGGTAGGAAAATGGTTTAGACAGGAGTCTTCTGGTGG
The DNA here is from genome assembly GCA_002313205.1 of Laupala kohalensis. NCBI lineage: Eukaryota > Metazoa > Arthropoda > Insecta > Orthoptera > Trigonidiidae > Laupala > Laupala kohalensis. The sequence goes on from NNCF01127626.1 coordinate 1,475,465, forward strand.
ACACTTGCGAGGAAGCTGATGAGAAGACAGGGCAGTTGACACAATGTGTGTTTGAGCACGGCGTTGGTAGCTGAGGCTGTGAGGGAGTTAGGAGTGCAGAGGCTGTGACATCCACAATCGACGGCGAGAATTCTACGAAAAACCTCAATCACTCTTTTGGCGGAGATGCGCCGCATTGCGGAGCGGAGGCTGAAGGGAGAGGGAAGCTGTTCTGTTGTTTCTGACGAGAAATGGACGACGTCGATCAGTCTTCCCCTTTTTTAGATCCGTTATTGATCTCTTTATTGACATGTGTGGTGCATGTGCGAGGGCGAACTGCGGTGAGGACGTCTGGAGCGACGAAGGAATGGAACCGTTCGCCATAGCTTCTCCCTCGCTCCACACACGCAGCTCTTGTGCTTTGATCCATTTGCCTACTCTACCTGCGGATATAACGCCCTGTGTGAAGACTATCATGAAACTTCTCTACCAAACAAAATGCCAAAGATTCTACCTTGAGCGCCTTACGGGACAAGTTAGCGTAATGGTTTTATTATATTTTTTATGACTCTATAAAACGACATTAACATGTATCTTTTTCCAATAGTATATACTAAAAATAAATACTTCAACTGTTATTTCTACTCTTAAACTTTTAGAATACTACAAGACTACTATTAGAATTCACGTACTATTAGAAACGTATTTGAAATGTAACTTCGATCACATCGTTAGACATTGTGTTCATTGCATACATATATTAAAAATTAATATATGTTTATACAACTCAACGCATGGATTGATATTATAACGTAGATATTATAACAGGCTTTGTTGTTCATATTAGAATTAACTATAAAAAGTTAAATTGAATATTTCTAATATCTTCTATAGTGCGATAAGAGAAAAATTAAGTAATTCACTTTCTCTAAATCCAGTTCACTAAGATTCGAAGTGTTGTTCTTATAAAATTCCTATGTTTCCTTATACATTGCTACTACCATCAGATAATAAAAAAAGAAAAATTTAGTTGTATGGTAGAAAAATGTAACTTAAGAGATGATAAATCACTATCAGGAGAAGAAAGCCATTGATCAAGGGTTAATGAGCTACGGGAACGGGTGAACAAGGCTAGAACTCTACAACCTAAGAAGCGCATTTATATATTTATGCATTATGCCAGGTCATATGCCATCTCGAATGACGAATGTGAAGGTCAAATGTTCTGCTCTTAAAATTGGCGGGGCATTCAAATGTTTTCTGGTACACAAGAAAAGAGAACATGAGAAATGTTATCTTGCAGTTTTATAGACGAGAGGTAAGGTAAACTTGTAGATTCATTGAGAATCATAGTTAAACAAGATATTCATTTTTTTAAATTCTCCATTATACGTATGGAATGATGAAGTACGTGTGTTCTAGTGAATTGTATTCTTCATTTCCATATGCAATAGGTTTTCATGTTACTGAGAAGTCATTTATGTATTGAAATTATATATCTCCTATTAACCTCTCACTGTGAAGGCTAAGGACAGAGGATATATTAGCAAATTGTACAATTTAGTTGACAGCTGATTTGCAAAGTACCTCTATTTTCTTTCTCTCTATATTTAAGAATATATCTATAACCATTTTACAGATAACAAACCAAAAGTTGCATATTTCATCAATCCAAAGGAATGTAATGATCAACTGAATAAAGACCTGTTTGAAATGAAGTAGAGCAAGAGTAGTTACATTTCCGGTTCCCGCACTGGCAACTTCTCATGAAAATCCAGTTATCAACTTCATCAATTTTCCTCTTTACTCACACGTATGCCACAGTCTTTACCATTATCTTTGACTTCAGACTTGCACAGCCATCCCATTAAGCAGTGGTAGTGTATGCACACATGGCAACTTCTCGAACTATATATCTTCCACCATAAACATAATCTCCTTCCTCCAACACCAACAATTCCCACCCTTCTACCCCACCCTGTCACTATCACCCACGCAAACAGTGTGCGAGAGCGTCGACGACGCGGGAACCGAAACCGCTCGGTCTGCTCAGCTTGTCTTACAAACGCTGCTGGCGCTGCAGTGGAGAGCGAGCGAGCGCCCGTAAGCAGCGGCGCGGCGCTGAGCGTCGCGACGGCGGCGCTGCTGGGGTGGGGAAGGGAAACGGAGTGAGCGTGGCGTCGCGGAAGGGCGAGAAAGAGAGAGAGAGAGAGAGAGTGAGAGAGAACGTGAGCGGGGGACGATATTTTTGGCCTTCCGGGAGGGTCTGCGGAGGCTCCGCCCACTGCGTCCTCCGCTTCCTTCTCTGACTCCTGGAGCGGCGGGGAGCGACGCTGCTTTTCTCCCCCACGCAGCACGTCTTGCGCCCCGGCGTCGGCGTCGGCGCCACATGGCAAGCGAAGCACGAGGCTTTGCACCCGCCACGTCGCGCCGCGCCGCTCTGCGCCACCGAAGCCGAGGACGAGCGACGCGGGGAGAAATTCAGCGCTCGGAGGAGGAGCCCCCGAGCGAGGTAGTGCAGCGGCATTTCGCCTTTTAATATCGGATGGCTGGGAAAGGAATTAAATCAGATGATGGCTCTGGAAAATATAAATTTCCAGAGTAGAATTTAATTGTTTTAGAGACGCTGGGTGATTGGGAAAAAGTCATTTCTCTGGGAAATCTCCCATATTGGAAGACATTCTATACCCTGCAGTATATGAACTTCATAATCAAACTTCGTCAGTGGATATAATACATTACTTTAGTTCTATAAAGGTGTCCATTTTCTTAAAAAGTTCTCATTGCTGTAACATTGAATAAAGGAAAATAAATTATCATATAACAATATTTGCTTTACATTAAGAAATTTTACGAAAATAAAGTGTCAATAACTGTGTAGTGCATTATTGTATGATATAAAGTGCAAGTAACAGAATAATCCAATATTGCGAGAATACAATGTATATTCATCTATTTCACTCCAAATCTGTCACTGATATTTTCCCAAGCTCATCTACACTATTGGATATTTTCTTCTTATTAGTCTAACCAATTATCACTTCAATTTCCTCTTCTGAGGGCAATTTTTGTCATTTACTTCAAGTAAACCTCAGTCTCTGGTAAACATTCTCTCATTCTTTTGCATCTTTTAATCATTTTTCGTGATAGGCCTATTGATTATCTACACAGAATCCTGTACGAAACAGAAAAATTGAAGTTTTCAAAATCGAAACAACTTGACGTCTTGAAAATTAACTTTCGTGTCGTCTTTCTTTGTAGTTTCCAAACACACGTTTGTATTCCAGTGACAAAGATATTCAACGTATCCATATCCACTGTGGAAGGAGCAGATTGATTCCGAGCGCTGTTGCAACGTGCTGTCCTCTTTGCCATTGCTCCTGTTGCCTCCAGAACCGCCCCCAGGCACCACCTCGCTGTCTCCCGACACAGCGACACCCCCGAACGCACACCTGGGGCTCCCTTCGCCTGAAAAATTCAACCATGGTCCTCTGTAGCAACCGCACGAGTAGATAGGACTAGATACAGGGAATATGTTCTAGTTCTTTGAACCATAAATATTTCGTAACAGGACTTAAGAGGTTGGGCTGAATTTTTTAAATATTGCTTTTTCTATTGTTGGACTCATACGACAACCAAATCGAACTCTATTTTGTTTAAACTATACGACAATTAACGTCCATTATATGTTCAAATTAAATAAATAATTAAAGACATAGGACATTTAACGGACGAGCAGAATATATTTGTACCACCTGACGACGACTTCAACATAAAGTCGAAACGTTGTGAACTTTAAATCTCAAAATAATTATTGTTCATCCGTCAAAAGGACGTAAGTCTTTATTTATTTGATTCTATTATGTTTAAATTCATTATGTGATGATAGTTATAGTTTTGAAATTATGGCATTCACAGCTAATACAAAAATATAATAATTACCATTGTATTTGTAATACAACACAACATTCAATCATTCTATATGCGGAGTCTCAACTGCTACGAAGAAGCCTCTGCCTTTCCTTCTAAAACCACAAATTCTTTACTAAAACCACACTGCTTGTGATTCCATGTACAGGACAATCAAAGTTAGGTGTTAAAGATACCGTCATTTATTTGATGACGCATTTATCTACACCAGGAAATAACGTATAGTTAATTTCCGCATCAATAAATTAATGGTATAGAGCATAACGAAAGTGTGAAGCTGACTGTTCACCTTAAAATTAAACCGGATAGAAGAGAGTTTCAAAGTGGGTAATCGTCGTGGTCGTGGGGAAATATTACTTTATAAGCGCGTTACTTTATACCAATATTTTCATATTAATTAGTTCTTCTCCGAACTTTCATAGTAGAAAATTTGCTGACGGAATAATTCAAACTATATTTTCAAGTTTAGAATCTCCAATTCTAAACTTGAAGATTTTTTTAAGCTTTTGTTCATATTTCTTTTTCTTTCTTTGTAATATTTTTATAACTTGTATATTGAAATATAATCATAATATCTTTTATTTTAATAAATAATATCCTATCATTACAAATTTTTATTGAAAATGTGCTCCCCATTCTATATGTTATCCTATGAGTCGTAATATTTAAAAACGCACGCGTGAAAAAATGTTAAATTTTGCGTTTCAGGTTCTCCGCTATTATCTCAAACAATCCAGGAAAACTTCTAATACCATGACGGCTGAATGCAGAATACAAATATTATAAATCAATCATTACGGATTTTGTATGTAAACATTGCGAATTTTCATATCTACATATGAGTTTTTGTTTTGTTTGATTTTGAAAATTTGTATGGGTCTATAGGAGTAGACGTGTTTTCGGGAGTTTGTCGTCACCGATAACGACACCGATTCTCCTTTCACTGTTTTTTTTTTAAACTATCCCTGATTCTGTGTGTAAGAATTGTTAAATCAAGCATCTAAAAATTGTTTTCTGGAAATTTCAATATTTATATTTAAAAGGGGTGATAATGTTTGGTTCGTTAATCTGAATGAGCACATTCATCAACAGAAATATATTAAAGATAAGTAGTTAAAATTGATACGGAATGTTGCGTGTGTATTGTTCAAATAGAGAAATAATATTCTAAATTTCCGATTTTAACGGGATGAAGTAATGGGATTTTTTTTCAATTTGTCACTTATCCTAAGTATCACAAAATATCACGAAGTATTCAATACAACACAGCGTTTTTAATGCAAACCTGCAATTCAAATCGACAGTAAATTGTAACAAAATTTCAATCGCAACACAACAAAAACTGCAGGGTGAAGCCAAGCATAGTCAATTAGTTGAATGATAAGGAATGAGATATTATAAACCAGATTTAAGGGAATTACGGATGTTAAATAAACGGAGATTACAAAGGAAAATGTATTTGCTTATTATTAATTTAAAAAATATTGTCACACATACTGGAAGTTTTGCTTACTTATTTTCTCAAAATATTATCGCTTATATACTTAATCTTAAAATATTATGTTTACAAAGATAATTTTATATTCTTCACCCATTCGAGGGTTTCGTCAGTCACGTTATGCATCTCTGCAATGTTTCCGTTTTTAAAATCGTACTGTGAACACATTAATATGTGGTACATATTCTGGATTTCTCCACAGTCCACACACAGGGTCCACGATAAATCTCAATTTTGCCAGCTCATGTCTGCATCTTCCTACGCCAACTCCGATTCAATTAATCAAAGTCCACAGTCTTCTCGGAAGATCGAAACCAGACACATCTTGGGTTGGATCTTCCACGAGGTCATAGTTCCTGACCTTCATTTGCTGCCATTCTTTCTTCCACATGTTTGGATCCAGTGACGAAATATTTAGCTGAAACGGGTTCCGGGATTTAAGACGCTTTCGTTGTAGAATAAATTGGTGAATGGTAAAGGAGGGATTATTGGAGATGTGACTCAGTTTCTGTTCCGCTTTTAGACGTCAAAAAAAAAAATGCATCTGGATCTAAATTTGTTCATTTATTCTATGAATTGAAATTCGTGTAATTTTAATTCATAGAATGAATGAAAAAATATAGATCCAGAAGCAATTTTGTTTAAAATTAAATAACGGGTAAACAGTGAAATTCATTCTATGTCATTAAGAGACTGATGACTTCGTGAGAATACTAAAATATACTCGAGGAAGTAAGGGCACTATTCTTGAAACACTTTTTCTACCAAGGTCAGTTCATAAGAAAAAGAATTTTCGGTTCCATTCAATTACAGATGTTATCCATGATGTTGACCGGTAACGCATAAATATCTGTGTAATAATTACAAGCAAATGAAAGCGACCTAAATCTCGGTCACTCAAAGGTCGAGATCATACTTCATCATGATCGACTAAGGTTTTCGAGAATGTTTCCCCACAGCCCTGCACTGATGACCTCGAGGGAAAATCTTCAAGAGAGGGTTGAAGGGCAAGAGAAAGAAGCTTATTTTCTACAGACGGCCTTCGTGTGTCTATTGGATCCCTCTTGCCCTTCATGTTCACTCATATGATACCATACTTCTTTACTCATATACGGCTAATTATTAACAGCATCGCAATAGACTTGGAAAGAGACTACAGCAGGTGACACACGGCAAATTACGTAGCGTATACTATTGCGAAAAATATTTCTTTCTTGAGAGATTATGAGAATTTTTTTCACATCACATTACATTGTGCCAGAAGTTAGATATACGAAATAATAATGTTCACTACCATAGTTTCACAAGACTACTTTGTGAAACGAACCCGGGCAGTGATTGTGTCGAATTATTACGTTGTGATAAATTAAGATTTTTGTTTGACTCTTCTTATTTACGGGTTTCGTATTCAGCTTCCTAGCGGAAAGTCCACTTCTCGTAGCGTGTAGTCATCAAGTCGATGAAATGAAAGAGGAATTGTGCGAAAACCGGTCGATTTATCAAAACATCGTTTGGACAATGCAAAACAACTATATATTTTATCAGCATATATTTATATTAAATGAAACAGCTAATCATAAACGGGAGGTTTGTTTTCTGTTCAGTAACGGTTAAAACTTCGAGAGGTCACCACTGCAGTTGAGCGATATTTCAGAGTTGTCGATACCTGGTAATATTTATGTATTCTTTATATTTTGTTCCCAGCGTTGGACGAGGATTAGAGTTTCATCCTTAATGACTCATCCTTAACAAATCACTATTCATTAGGAATATATATTATTAATTTTAATGGCAAAGTACAACTGGGAGTCCGTACTGAACCGTACAAACAAACCTATGATGTGAACAATGCTTACGAGTTTCAGGAGAAACATTCGTATACGTAGAGAAGAAATAACCATGGTTCCAGACAAGCAACTTGTTGCAAGCTTCGGGTCTTTTGTGAAAATGCTCTCTCACTATTAACCTGTTTTACGATTTCTTGGGTTCAATTTGTAAGGTGTTTACTGGTAAGTTGAAGACACTTAAAATAATAAAATGACTTTACTATGAATGAGAAGCTAAATCATCTACACTGCTTTTCTGTCTCACCACAATACTTATAATCGTGTCCACGAATAACAATAATAGAGTACCGTAGTCAGTAGAGTAAGGAAACTGAGCAATCGAAGGAATTCTCCCATTCGATGACGGCTGAAAACCGAATACAAATATTACAGAACAATAAAAACATACATAACACCATATGATAATATAAAAACCTATAAAACGAAAATAATACAAATAATTTTACATCTGGTCAGTTTGCAGATTATTTCAATTTTGTGTTTGATTGGTTTTTAGTTATAAACAAATTACAAAAATATCTAACTTTTCAGTTCTGGGTCTCTTGATTTACCAAGTTTTGAAATTATTAAAATTTTAATTTGCTTTTCTCGCTCTTAAATAGTTCATATTCCAAAAATTTACTATCGCGTTCTTTCGTCAATTACTTCAATTTCTGTATGACAATCCATGAGTCACGGGGCTGTAGGTTATTGAACCCAGCGTTCTTTTCAAGGTTTATGCTTATCATCTGAAACGAGCAGATTAAATCTGCAACTTTCCTTTTCATTGTGCATAGGAGCTAAAAGAAGATGAATGCTTCTAATGTTGCGATGGACTGGAAATTGTTCGGTTCATTCTCACCAATGTGAAGTAATTTCTTTTTCTTACATTATAATAAGTTATATATACCTCAATACTATTTAATATTTTTTCAAGTAAAATCGAAATAATTTTTGTTGATAAGAACATAAACTAGTATTTTCACAAGTTCTCAGTGACGTTTCATTTTTCATATCAATTCATTTTATCAGAATTCGTCATTATTCTAAACATTAAACTTATTCTCATGAATAGACAATGGAAAATGTCGGGATTTTTGAATTTCAAAACTTTATTACATTTTACGTGACTTGCTTAATTTATTATTTTCTTCTCGGTTTGCAGAGAAGAAATTGCTCCAGAGACGATGTCCTTGAAGCTAAATGAATGGATAGATATTTGATTTATAGTTTGTAAACTGTAATAATTCACAATTAAAAATAGGATTTACCAAATAGTCAACTAATTGATAATATCAGTACACGTTTTCAGAGCTTCATTATTTTTTCCTATTTGTGATCATTATGTAGTTTCCTAAGTAGAAGATGCTGCAAGAAGTGAGGGGAGATGACAGTATCTCGATGTAATTCACGGGCCGCAGGGAGTCTTTTGATTTGGCCCTAATTATTCAACACCGATGTTGGAGAAGAGTATATCATTACACGCAACCTCAGTCGCTGTGTGCCGTCGTTAGGAGCCGTGAATGGAGGGAGACTGTGCGAGTCTTCCTGCAAATGAGGCTCCGACCACCGCCTACTGAGTCTCAAAGCCCTTACACCACAACAGATACCTGCAGCTGTACTCACCAACAAATTGATGCAACCTCCATTTCGTGACAATACCACGATGATTGAATGATGCAATCATGAATGTAATGTTATGTTTCACTGTTTCTTTTGTCTCTAAATGTGTCAGTCGTCAAAATTGTAAATACTCTCGTGCACGTCCTGTTATCGCAACATTCTGCTTTAACAAACGAGCAATTGGAACTCAGAATAGGACTTTATTGAAAATAGGATGCCTGGAATACCCGTCTGGAAAAATAGTAGACAAATAGTATTTTTACATTTAACAAATAAAGAAGTATTTCTGTGATGTTGTAGCCTTAATTTTGGACCACAAAGAATCACATACTAATTACAAATATACAATACTTAAACTTCATAATAACATTCAGTCTCTCTCCAACAAATTGACGTTATAAGATGATCCATCCAATCTCCTTTTTATCACTGAATACTGCCATTCTCCTATCAGCAATATATTTATTTGAAATTGTTAAGCAGACAAATTTTACAATAAAGCAAAATACATAACAGAAAATACACATACAACAAAGTACTTACCAACACGCTCAACTTCCGGTCGTGACTTTTCAAAAACTCTCGAAAACTAAGGATAGTTGAAAACAGTAATTTGTGTTCTGAGGTTGAGTTCAAGAACCTCTAAGCATAAAAAGTATTTGGACTGTAATTGAATTGCGAATCTGAGCGGGAAATGAACTCGGAACTTCAGTAGATGTGTCGACTACTGCGACACAGCAGTTGCAATTTCTGTCTAAAATTCTATAGATAGTATCTACACAATTATATTTGTACGTACATATTCATTTGAAATAGAGGAGTTAATACAAATATACTGTAGTAAGTATACCATTACTAACAAAATTTTCAGAAGTGTTATTTGTGGGATTTCAACTTCAAGTTTCCTAATGAACCTGTTTGACTTCTCTCCTAATTCTTTTGAATGAAATAATGAATTCTTCATTTTTTTGTGATTACAACTTATGAACCTATACATGTACTCATCTGGTATATTTCTATAACATAATAACTAATAAATGACTGAATGATGTATTCTTGCTTTATGATCTAATTCCTTTATTTTTAATTGATATGTCCTGGGTATTCCGTAACGTGCATCCGTTATACGTATTACGTCCACCGACAACCAAAGGCATAATAATTCATAATAATTTACGGTATGGTGTCAATATTTGTTCAGAGTACAGGATTGACTTACAGAATACAAAAAGTAGTTAGATATTATGGAATTATAACCCCAAAACGTAGTAAACGCAATTAAATCTCCTAAATTTATGTAGAATTCAAATGTTTCGTAAGTCCATGATTACTAAAATATTGCCATCGTTTTACACGAAACTCTTGTTCAATGGATTAATATTAAATATGGAATTTATATTATTAGGTCTCGCCTTAAATTACTATATATTACGTTATCCTGATACTTTTTTAAACTTTTGAATTTTATACACTCCACATTTACTCGTGGATTAGCATTAATGATAAATACGTGTATTTTATTTTAATATATTTGATTAAACAACACCAAATCTCATTCAAAACTAATTGCACCTTCTAATATTTAACTAAACAAACACACGAATCTTTGTAAGAAATTTTCAATGATTAATTCATCAAAAAGGATCAAGATGGGATGTGGTGGAACCTCTTAATGATTACAAGTAATGTCCCTAAGAGTGCTGTTGTGCACAATGCTCGCCATACCCTCGCAATTCCCTCTCTCACGCGTGTTGACGAAGGATCGTTTAGTGCCGAGTTCAAGAAGCCGCGCAAATTATTCAAGGAACGTCTCTAGAAGTGAAGGACTCCAAGTTTACCCAAGTAGATCGTGGACTATTTTTCACAGGTGAGAAGACATAGTAGAGAGTACGCTCACTTTCTTAAAAAATGGGGCCGTATGGTGCGATCAAGAGGTTCTCATCATCAATGTTCATTCGGTTAGGAAACCTCAACTTTAAAACTCACTCGATTGGCTGTACTTCGATGATGGGACACGCACTCTCCCAAGGAACAGTAAAACACTTCCAGAGAAAAGACGCAACGAATCATCATTCTTTAAAACTCTTAACTTCCTATTTTATGAAAATATGTTAATATTAAATATTAATCAATTCCATTATTTTTTCTTCAACCGTTATTTCGTACTCTCCCAGTATCCTTTGTACGCAGTGAGTTAGTCTACCTTTTGACGTCAACGAAAAATTTGTTCATGGTCACAACTAAAGATGATAGTTTTATTACTATGTTTCAAACAATCATTTCCTAATCAATTGTACACAGAAATGAGAGTTCATTAAATCAAGTATATAATTTGATTCATTAAATGACTAACTGAACCCATGTAACAAATTCACGCTAACAGTTAAACAATGAAACAAGAGTATACATAAAAACTTGTTGTTACTATAACCTTTAGACCTCCAAAACATTGCTTGGCAAAAACTACTCACTTAGAATAAATGCCTACTACAGTGGTCTTCAACATTCACGTGATGCATTTAAGACACTACAGCTTGACTTCGATGGTAAGTAAGTGTTACCTACCGTTCACTTAAAATTTTTTGCATCAACGATCTGTACTTGCGACTTCTTATTGATCTTTTTCCTTAATACTGAGTACTTATTATCGAGAACTTTTCTCGGCATATTTGTTTCATGGTCTATCCTTACAAATTTCAGTACAACCAAAATAGTAGCAGTGTTATTCCGAATATCATTGAATTAGTCTCCAAGACTAATTCTACAAAATCTTGCGTTTACTACAAGAATCCTGTTTTGAAAAATTCCAAAATTAATCCATTTCTTTCTAAATCTTTCCTTTTACTGGACCAGTTTTTAAACTGGGTTCAAGTTCATTAGTATAATTACAAATATATAAAAAATTTCAAACGTTCAATACGAGAGACCTTTAGTGAATGAAGTGTGGGTTAGAATAAATTAGTTATTTAACTCAGAATCATGCTTCAACATAAATCATTTTTACCGTACCTGGTCATAATGGTAATGAAAAATCCATTTTTATTCTAGTTTTTCTTATTTTAATAACAATACTTTTTCTGATATAAAATTGTATTCACCTTGTTTTATTTCATATAGTATAGAATTTTTTTTGAATTTTTTTCATATATAGTTCTTTCAAATATAATAAAATGTTATGCGCGATGAGAGAATTTTAATAGAAAAACTTCTCAAAATTGACGGCAAGGTTTGAATGAAGTTGAATTTAATAAAGTTTACCATCGGTATTAGATTACCGCGGACTGTTATGGCGTAATCTTCATGTATATTGGTAACATATTCTGTGGAAAATACACCAAAGAAAAAATTTGATAAGCGGTTAAAGTTTTCGGCAAGATTTACCATGATATACTAGAAGTATGCGAATTGCTACGTAATTAAAATTCTAATCCAGTCTTTAGGCTAAACCAAACGAGCTTCTATCTCACATTTTCTAGCTTAAAAGCATTTAAATAATAATGAAATTTGTGCAAACATTTGATATAGTTTCATAAGAATGGGGATATAAGAGTACATGAGCACTACCCTTGCGATATATTCTTCTTCATGTTGAATCATCTTCCCTTTGACCATCCTCACGAAGGTTGACACATTCGATTTCCCTTCCCATTCCTTCGCTCCAGATTATTCTTACATCGATAATATAAATTTGTCGTTTTCTTGCTTAGCCGACCCAAACTTTTTAATACTTCCGTCGTCAATCATCATCACACTTGCATAACTAATACCGCAGAATATATCTCAATTAGTATTGAGAAGTGATAGCGCCGTGATTTTCTTGTGTTTATTTTTTGTTCACAGCATCGGATTACGGGACGAAGTAATTATAAACTGAATCTTTTTCTATTGAATTATATAAAAATAAAAGTAATGTATAAATATACTATAGTAATATACAAATACAAAAGTGATGTACGTACAAATGTAAAAAATAATGTATTTACTTGTGTCATCCAAACATTCGTAGACCGTTGGCACATTTACAACAGAATCGATTAATAGCGTAGATACCATTGCCATTAGGCTTATAATCTATATATCGCTGCCTGATCTCTTTCTTGCCATTAGGCTTATAATCTATATGTCGCTGCCTGATCAGACTCTTTATTAAGGGTTTAGGCGCTTTATAAACAGCCGGACGATTATGAATGAACTTATGATCTGGATGAACATTCTCAGTAATTTTATGAAGAGACTGTATATTCAATATACATTTAATAAAATAACTTTATTCCATTATTTTTTAATAGTTATGCTCATTTCATTCATTAGCATTTTTTTACATCTACTGTATTCACGAATCAGGAGAATGCGTAGCGAAGGGAAAAAATTGAGACGATTAATCAATTGATATGAATTATTTATTTATTATTGTGAGAAGAAATAACATGGCATCGAGAATAATGCCAAAGAAAGACAATCGATTGGAATGTCCCGAGGAGAGAGACAATTGATTGGAACTTACTTTCAAATGATAAAGAAAATAAAAGTAAGTGCACCATCTTAAGGTTAAAAACGTGCAAGTGAATTATTTAAAACAAAAGAAAAAAAATCTTATAAATGAAATTGATGTATGTTCATTATGAGTTTTTTCTATAAATCAAAGTCAATATTATAAAGGAGTTACCCTAATTTTAAATATATTCCGGTGAACGTAATAACCTTATTGAAGAGCCAAAAATTCTCTTTTCTATTCACTAGCGGTCGAGAGTCATCCTCTTCATAAAATGACAGAAAATGTTCAGCCAGATGATAAATAAATAGTCCATTATATAAACTGGCGGGAAAGGCAAGGCAATTTACAAAGAGGCTGAAAATCTTCAGTCATTTAATATAATAAATGTTTTGTTCATTATCGGTCGGCTCTTTATAAAACACCTTGGCTCTTTTAAAAATGCTGATTTTACTAATATAATACCTTAAATTATCGATGCTTTTCGTCTTCAGATGATCGGCTCCATGACTGCAGCCAAGTAGCGGAGTTCTTCCATTCGTCCCCTCCTACTGAAAATCTACTGAAGTACTTTAGTACACTGAAATTAGACGAAAAGTAGACCCTTAAGGGAAATAACTCGTTAAGTTTTGAAATTTGGCAATTAGGTGTATTGTTTACAACTATTAACTCTCCCCAAAATTTTTCGGAGCCATGCACCCCTAAAAGCCACTCCTAATGTGCACTTCGCGGTTTTTATCGTTTTGACACAAAACGGTCAGGTTTTTGAGAAAGTTATTTCTATAACAAAATGTTTCGCATTAAATTTCCTACAAAAAAGATGGTGAGCATTTTTGAGTTAAGTGCAGTGGTTCGCGAGATATAAGCTCTCCAATCAGCGGGTAGTTTTCAAAATTACAATGTTTTTTTTTTTTGTAAAGAAATGATGCTCTTGGAATATTAGGACCTCGAAGGACCTATGTATCAACATTTAGTGATATATGCAAAGAAACAGCTGCATCAACACGATTTTCGATCGAAAAACTCCGGTTTCAGTGTGAGCAGAAGGTGACCGGGTATCTAGAGCATATTTCGTTAAATATTCCCTGCGTGCGCTTTGTTAGCGTTGCTTGGAATTTTGCGTGCGTGTTGTCGTGATTCGGCGCTTCATGATTTAAGTTACTTTTCTTTTACTGGTGCATGGAACGTTGTTTCCAAAAACAAATGAAGAAAACGGTTTTAACCTATTTTTGGCCAATGTTGAAAAAACGAATTACTAAATTATTTTACCGATTTTTCATGAGGTTTTTGAATACATTTATTGAGCTAATTAGTTTCTTCAAAGTACTGATTCATTATGTGCAATAAGTGTACAAATTACATTACACATATTTTTGATTTAATGTTTAATCATTATTGGTGCGGTGAGTTATCTTTTTCCAATAGGCAGACTTCTGCGTACTGAGATAAGAAGAAAACCCTGATTTTTGCGTACTGAGATCTGCGAAGTCTCCTTGTGATTTCTCTTATGGAATTCTTCATAGCAATCTTATCATATTGTCTAGAGGATTCTACTCCTCTCACAATCGCCACAATTCTGTTTTATGCAATCAACTTTTAAAAAGTTAATAGCTATTTCTTTCTGCTATGTATAAAATACTTTTCTGTGTATTGATCAATGGATGTCAGAGACGTACATCTTCTAAAAATAATAATAGATTTCGGATGATGAAAACGAAGAAGGTACAATACGAGTTATAGTAATACGAAATATTAAAAAGTAATCTAATGCAAACTATATCGAAGCATCGCGTTAAGTAAGGTATGTAATATGTATATTTCAACAATGAGCGGTGCCAAAAATTTAAATCAAAAGTTAAATCAATAACAGTTAAATTAAAAGACGAAACTGAACTCGCGCTGCTCTCTTTGGAATCGTTCAAATTTAAAAGAAGATAGTTTATTTTTCACAGAGAAATGTAATGTGGAGATAGAGTGGAACAAATGTAAAAAGAAGCGCCAACAACTATTCGAAATTCGAACCTTAAAGTTTAAAGAAACAATTCTTGGACATGTATCTAGAAAGATCGGATTTGTGGGGTACCGAAATTGCTTCTCGCAACTATAGTTATAGGCGAATTCCTTTTGTGTTTAAAAAGTTACGCATAGTTACGATAAGTCTACCCGTACTTAATAAATGTATTTTTGCAAGTATTGAAGTTAAGCACTACAAACCAGCATTGTAAAATTGATAGAAGTAATATGGTAATTGGGTGAAGGGTGTAGATTCTCGTCATTCATAATTCCAGGGTTCTGCTACGATACCATGCTTGAGTGGCGCCCTCTAGATGTTGGTCTAAGGTTACCCAGACCTGGCCTGTTATAAAGTGTCCTTTTGATTCCTCCTTTTATTAGTACAGTAACACCTTTCTTTATGATGGATAAATTGCAATTTTAAAATCTATCTCCGGAATGGCTTATTGCATGAAACCACGACACGTACGAAAAAAAGGGGCAAATCAGTTTAAAAATAAAGTATCATAAGGAAGTGTTATCTTTCTCAAATACATGGTCATATCGCCACAAAGCGGCGTACGGACAACTGAAAGTTATGTTTTTTCGAGAATTGTTCACAAATGGAATAGGGACCATTGTATAATTTTTATCGAAATAAAAATGTAGTGTACGTCATAAATCAAATAAACATACATTTTTGAAGCTCCGGAGGACGACAATAGCTCGTAGACGTACGCACAAGTACAACGCTAACAAAGTGTGCGCAGGGAATATTTAACGAAATATGCTCTAGATACCCGGTCACCTTCTGCTCACACTGAAACCGGAGTTTTTCGATCGAAAATCGTGTTGATGCTGCTGTTTCTTTGCATATATCACTAAATGTTGATACATAGGTCCTTCGAGGTCCTAATATTCCAAAAGCATCATTTCTTTACAAAAAAAAACATTGTAATTTTGAAAACTACCCGCTGATTGAAGAGCTTATATCTCGCGAACCACTGCACTTAACTCAAAAATGCTTATCATCTTTTTTGTAGGAAATTTAATGTGAAACATTTTGTTATAGAAATAACTTTCTCAAAAACCTGACCGTTTTGTGCCAAAACGATAAAAACCGCGAAGTGCACATTAGGAGTGGCTTTTAGGGGTGCATGGCTCCGAAAAATTTTGGGGAGAGTTAATAGTTGTAAACAATACAACATTCTACACCTAATTACGAAGTTTCAAAACTTTATGTTTTTATTCCCTTATTTTTGCTAATTTGAGGATACTTACAAAACCATTAAATAAAAAATAAATTTCTATCCATTAGTTTTTATTTTGTTGGTTCACTAAGGGGATTATGTTAGAAGTATCGTTGTGAGTACAAATTGTCCAACGAATTTCATACTTGTTTATCGGTATTTTTCGTTTTTTTGTCCTAACAAACGAATCGTAATGAAAATGTTTTAGCATATATTCTGAGTTTAAAAGTATGAACACAAAGGCCTTATGGTATTGTTTACATATAAAAAGTTTACATTTGAAAATGTTTCTAAGTCTTTTGTTATGTTTTAAGGAGGAGTACTTATAGACCAGGTCTGAAAGATATTTTTCTCGAAAGGGACATTAAAGATCTAATTTCTGGAATATTAAAAAAAATACAGAGATAGGGAAAAAATAATTTAACAGAACACTCAACCCTACCCTGCACTCAGCAACATCTAAGAATATTTTTGAATACAAGGATTCCACTCCTTGAATATCCATGTCGTCGGGTTCCAAGTAAATATGCATTTGATTTGTGTCCACTTGCGATTCCACTCTCTCCACGCCAGATCATAAGACTTAACGCCAATGATACACCATCAACGTGAAACACGAATGCCACTCACACAACGATATTAACAGTGAAATTGTAATCGTCTCCTACCGATATCAGTGCAGCCAGAGTCGCATTAGGTCGTGCGTTGTGCGTTTAACTTACGACTGCTCTCCACACTCAAATGTCTCCACTCGTGCTTCCACCTGTTTCGCTAATTGCGAAAATTATGTCAAGATTGGAAATCGATTTCAGCGAGATATATCGTTCGGATTCCCGAGGGCGTCGGGAGTAAATATAGCTCTCCTCGAAATTAATTCGAATTCGGAACCGGGTGCTCGTGGAACAGCTAATTCCTTCCCGTGGAGCTGCGAGTTGCGGAGATTGCGGTTCATGGTACTTGTGGTCGAACGGAGATTGTGGTCTGTGCCACCAAATGCCAGATTGGGCTGTGAGGTGGAGACATGAATAGTACGAGAACCGTAATTTCAAGTCGTTTTTTGCTTTCAAACCTCTACGTTCCAGATAATCAGCTAAACTTCTTGCCAGATGCCATTGACCTAGTAATTGATAGTAATCTATCACGCATACCATCCAAGAAACCTAGCACGTAATATAAAGTAAGTATTTGGTTACGTTTTATAGATTTTCTCTGGCATAATTTTCATCCTCAACTAGCAATGATTGTATGAATGTATATATCCACCCATATAATATATATCTATTTATCTAAGTACGGTTGTAAATTTCTTCATTTTTCTTTCGAGAAGTACTCAAAATACTATTTTGATGAATGGAATTTTTTTTGGGTGACGCAGCATTCTAACATGTGTCAGTGAAAAGCCAAGGCCTACTGAAGCTATATGAAAGATAAATGTTTCGTTTTCTTTCTATTTAGTATCTATTACTGCCTACATATGAGTACGAATACTTCTACTGCTATGTGAAAAAATAAAATAATAAACTGTAGTATTGTCGGAAGTTCAATGTCAATTAGAAAATTATTAATTAAATGAAATTGTTTTGACTGTTAGATTATTTTAAATACATCAAGCAAATTTGAAACATATTTTATAAATTTTTCCTTTCTTTACAAAACGTGAAAAACGTGCCGTTGCACTTTGAGCCCATGAGCTCTCGCTCTAAAAACAGAAATTACTGCGATCGATGGAAGATAAATTAGACATCCAAAATGATCTTATACAGTGGTCTCTCCTTTACAGTTATCTCTAATCTTCATTAATGATAAGAATTGTAGTCCTGCACTCAAGCGAGACTTCAAGTCGCAGTGCCGAAATGTTTGAACGGAAATATCAATGGACACCTCCAAGTGTAATGTAAACATTTGGAACTAGTATTGACGATGAGTAGGATTGAACTTGTATTGTGGATTGATTATGGAAGAGAAAATTATAATATGGTATACGTTTATCATGAGAGTAAGTAAAATCGGGAAGATTCCAAGTTTCAGGAGATGAGTCCTAGACCCGTGAAGAAGACGGCAATGGAAATTTTTAAAGAGTTTACTGTTGATTGTTCTGTTGTCGGGAATTGCAGTTCCTTATGTATGTTCCTTCTTGGTTGGGATCATACTATGGCGTATTTGGATCTGCCTTTGGAGTTTGTTATATAAATTCTGGATTTTGTTTCTAAGTAATTTTGATCAGCAGAACTATATCGGACATGCATAAATTTAATAAAGAAAGATTTTTTTACTATGTATATTCAGATTCGGTTTTTAGTTGTGAAATTCTGTAAAAATGGGTTGTATTTAGGGGGGTTCGAGAGCTTTACTGAGATTCTACTAATGATATGCGAACCTTAGAGTAATTTAGTATCCAATGTGACTCCCAGGTATTTAGCTGATGTTAGGACGGGGTCTGTGGGATTGTAGTGAGAGTCTGTATGATTGATTTCTTGTTCGTAGTGACAGAGATGAGACGGTTACAAAGAAAACAATTAATGATATTAAATATGTATTTTGGAGTACCCATTTACGTTTGTAGAAAAGTCATGGTACCATACCCTGTCGAATGATTGAGTAAAATTCAAATACACGGCAAGAGTGTGCTCTTATTCTAGAACTGTTTATGCATAAATTCTGTTAGACAGATTTATTGGTGTGAAAAATCGAATTGGTGTGAAGGGATTGTTTTCGTGTTCTAGATTAGATTATTCAGACGCTTTAAAACATGTTGTTCGTAATATTGAGGAGGGTGAGATAGTTATTGACTAATAGGTATCTAACCACCCTATTACTAATACTAAACTGTTGGTATCTTTTTTGGTTCGAGTATTGGAACAATTAGTGCATGCTTCCATCTGAGAAAATAATATCCCAACCGTAGAAAGGAATTGTAGATACGTCAAAGCTAAGTGTAATCGACATTTAAATATCTCCGGTGTGATATTCTCATGACCTATTTTTTTTATTTGGGAAACCTTTATGAAATACTACACTTCCGCGGGAGTCCCGTATTGGACATTAATATTCGTCTTTTATCCTTAATTAGTCGTCAGAGATGTCACTACATCTTGCGCGTAATATGGAGATAAGGTAGATTCAAAGTAGTTTGCGGGTAGGTCCGTAGATAATATTATCATTTTTATTTTTTTGATAGGGTGGGATGGCGAGGAAGTCTAGTTTTATATTCATTTGGTGGGCTATTCTTTCCTAGATGGAGTGGTCTCTAGGGGAGAGTGTCATTGTTCACTTTCTCTTCTTTTTTAGATTGTCTTCTTGAGTTTTCATCATCGCCTGACGTAAGAGAGAATTTTGTTTTGTATTTTACTGCACTTCTGAACCGCGCCCACTGTGTCCTGATTTGTTTTGTCTCTTTTATCAAATCGCGTCTATTTCCAATTTTTAAATGTATTATAAAGAAAAATACTTCATGAATACCACATACATCTTCATGAAGAGTGAATATGTTGAAAGGGGAGATTGCCACTTTTATCTTCTTCCCGATTGATAAAATGTCAAAATGAAACACTACGTTTCCAAAATATGTATTATATTATCAATCACTGAATACATGATCGTTTATTTTAAATGAGAAGTGGAAATACTGAATTGTATATCTTCAGAGATAAGTATGCCCAGAGATTTTTTTATTGCAACCCTCAGTTTATCCTCCTCCAATTCGAATACCAGAAATATTAAAAAATGTTTTTGTTAATTCTTAGAAACTGAAATCGAATCTCACTAATTAATTTTTTTGTTAATTATTGCCTGAAAAATTACTGAAATAAACCTTTTTTTTAACCTTAGCCAATGCAGAATTATCCCTCAAATAAGAATTAATCCGAAACGAAAATGTTTGCTCAGTGTAATGAGAATATGAAATTTGCCATCGTTTGAAATACATTTTCAAAATACTCATAGCTCAATATAATTTATTTTTGCTCTTGTGGCACGATCCATTCGGGTATCATATATAAGAACTTTGACGAGAATAATGTTTTACATAATTTGCAATTTGCTCTTCTCAGTTTCAATAGAATGGTTGATTAGTAGAAACTGTAGTATGTAAATAATCAATATATACTTTAGGTGGAAAAACAAATGATGTGAAGATGACTATAGGAAATTCTTGGGTATTACTCATTGCTTTTGTGATGTTTCAAGAAAGAGAACAAATACATATGGCATAAGCATGCATATCTTGTTGTACATGCAAAACGTTACGCATTTTATACGTTTTGGAATATACTTAGCTCATGACTGGTCATGCACAAAATTATGATTTTTGAAGTGTTAATTTTTTTTCTTCAAATCCTTAATCTCAAATCTGAGTTTACCCAAGTAAATAAACTATTCAAAACATATTTAAAATCAGTAGATAATAACATACATATTTTGTAAGAAAATAATAACTACTGTACTTGAAATAGGAATTGCCTTCCTACTGTTATGTATTACTTGATGTGGAGAATTGAACCTATGGACCTTTGAAATGAACATGTACATAATTTTTCGCATTGGCAAGGTAACATGAATGGCTACTCCCCCGCATCGAATCTTAGTTGGTACGTGGTAGCGACACAACCGCTGCTTGACACATCACCGCGCAGGAGAGCGTTTGTTTCTGCAGAAGGCGGACGGGGTGGGAATGGGGCGCTGTCTCTGGCCTAAGGGCTGTTCTCGGCTGTCACTGCGATCCTCACTCCATGTGTCGCCTCCAGTTGAAAGGCTGACTCTGCATATGTCCCATTTTCAACCTTTGCTCAGTCTACTTCATGCCATATTGCTTTCATTTTGGTAAGAGGTATGAAAGTTTCAGAAAAATTGAGAAATCGTTTCTTGTTTCAAGATTTTTTAACATGACAGTATATATTTCTAGTAAATTTTTATTAAAAATTTCAAATGACTTCCACACTTTTAAAATATTAGTTGCTATTTCTTATTAAAATAAATTTATTAGTTTTATTTATTTTTTCTAAAATCAATAAATAAGAGTGTAACTCACCAACATCTTTACTACAGTTTTAGTTTAAAAAATTGTAGTTAATATACTTCTAATAATAAATTTTTGAAGTAAAAAAAATTCTCTCTCGCTCTACCCTCCACGATTTCTCTTACATCTTCGTGTGACCACAATGATTTTGCATTTTCTGAAAGTGAAAATTTAATGATTAATATTCCCTTCAGAGGTAATTAAATACATAGTTTGGTCTTTTCAGTATCAATTATATCATCCTTATGTTTATTTTCATAACAATGGAAAAATAATGTGTTAATACGTCATCGAATAAACTCAAGTGTTTTAGATGAAACAGATAAATTAGAAAAAAATGTTCCATTAATATATCGATATTTATTATTTAACACCCTGTAATTCAATATTTTTAGAATTATACTATTATTTTATACATATTATCTCGCCTCTCTTATTATCAGAATCCATATAATTTTGTCTTCGCCACAACAATCCTCTTTCTTAAGATTTCAGTCAATTACCTTTTTTATCTTAATGTCTTCATATTCAATATTATCTTACTATCCACTAATTTACACCACGCTTTCCTTTTTCGTTCTGCTCTATTTCAACCCAGCAGCGATCCTTTCCTCGAGAGTCTGCTCAATACCTAATCGTTCGTCGAAGTTGTTACTGAAATACATTAATACAATGAATGTTCAGTTTTTCATTTGAAACGCTGTAATACCAATAAATAAATAATTTCCGTTGGAGAATATTTTTCCTTTGAGGAAAATAACAATACATCTAAATAATCTGCAATGAACTGAAATTAAATTTCATGACAAAAAACGAAACCAACAACTGTTAATTTTGCACCCTGGGTTGTTTATACAACGATTGATTAAAGAGCTATTTTGAGTAATTTAAGAGGCTTATGATTGAATCAAAAATATTTATGGAAGATGGTAGATATTAAAACTACATACTATCATGCTACACATTAAGTGTGAGTATTTCGTATTTTAAAGACACCCAAAAATTTAAAAATACTGACGCTACTATTGTGGAATCAAATGATATGTTTCTATTTTTCCTCGAAATTGGAGTCTTTGATTTAAGAATACTGTCCTAAAAATAGAAACATAGAGTTGGATTCTAAAAGTTTGTATATCTAGTTATGTTTCCGGATAACAATCACATACATGGAATGATATGGAAACTCAAGTATGTTCAACTGTTACGTCATGAAGCAATCATAAAAATAAATCAGTATTAAACATTTAAAGAAAATCTATAAATCCAATTTCGTGTCCAGTTATTTAGATGGGTTGAATTTATTTATTGTATATAAAATCACCTTAATTTAAGTTAAAGAAGTATGCTTATTAGAACATATGGACACATTTCCTGTATGGTTATCGGACATCTCTTAAATTGTGAAATAAATTTAAATTTTGATATATCAGCTCATTAAAACATCAATACGCGTCCCATCCCTTATCGAAGTTTAATGTGTGAAATCACACATTATTTAAAATACAATTTCCGATTAAAGATCACACGAAAATCTAATTTTTGTGGTCATTAATACTACCTCTCTCCTAAATTTTTTAAGATGGATTTTTATCACTAAGCAACTGAGCATACATAGCTCAGTGGCAGCAATGATTGAGTAAATACAATACAATACACAAGTTATTGAGAGAATAAATTTTCCAAAAATATCAAGATGAAATAACCTT
Organism: Laupala kohalensis; assembly: GCA_002313205.1. Classification (NCBI taxonomy): domain Eukaryota; kingdom Metazoa; phylum Arthropoda; class Insecta; order Orthoptera; family Trigonidiidae; genus Laupala; species Laupala kohalensis. The sequence continues at coordinate 1,498,775 of NNCF01127626.1, forward strand.
CCCATAATGTTTTCAACAGCTTATCTTGTACTTATGATCCTCTTGAGTTACCCCTGAATTCGAGTTGACGCAACCCGCCTTAACAATTCTGCGGAACAGTCTCGTCCTCCTTTTATAAACAAACGAGTCTGAAAATTCTGCAAAATTGAAAATTTTTCTTGTTCCCTGAAGCTCATACTAGTTCTTTCTACAACTCAAATTTAACTAATCCCGTCTTATGATGTTCCCATTTTCAAATCTTCCTGCTCCTTAACGTGAAGTAGTTAATAAAACACAGCTAAGGAAAAATATTAACAAGTTTTATCTATATAAATATTTCTAGTAAAAACGTGAGCCAAGAGAACATCAAATTTCAAATAATTCTGCACCAACTTGAAGTACGTATTAGTATAGCTGCAATAGAAACAAAACGGATTACACATATGAACAAAATTGTTAAAATGGCATTAGATACAGAAACACCGAGATCTACCAGACAATGAGAAACTACGACATCTCTGTGTTCAAGATAGTAGCTAAGAAAATTAATACATGTTTGAAAATTGAGCATTAAATATTGTAAACAGATAAGGGATAGTTTGTCCAATACCCAATTATTCAAGGGAAGACAAAAACAAGTGAGCTATCTGGGGATAAAGAATGTACCAAAGGGATGAGATTTATCTAAAGAACTACAAGCATAAAATGTCTTTACCATAAAATTGGGCGAATAGTGCAATAAAAATATTCCTGAAAATGGCCAAATACTTCTTTCTACAGACATGTTTAGTTTGCGTTGGTAACGCACAGCAGGTTAAAATGTAGAATAGAAAACAATAAATTTTTGAGATACACTCCAGAAAGAAATTTTTACGACATTGTAATAAATTCAAACATTTAACATTTGATAACTTAATTAAATTCCCATTTCTGACACTAGCATTGGCACAAGTCGTTATACACATTAAATAATGACTTAAAGTAAATTAAAATAATAAAATAAATAAAGTTAACTGAGAAATTACTATGGTTCATAACATGATATTCTATATTTTCTGGATACGGCGAAAACCGAATTGTCTCCTCTTGACATCCGTCAGTTTAAAACGGTATATGAACATGTACTCTGCTAAAGTTTATATGTAGCAGAAACTAGTTAAACCCCCTCGTTATAAGTGAGAATGAACAAGCACCGAGCTTTATGTAATAAAACCTATACACCCCTACGTTTTAGAAACTATCCGTAAATATTGCCAATCCATAGAAAAAATACACGAAAATTATCTTATATCAGGTCCGTAGGAGTCTATATCAACCCAGAATTAAAAATACAGAAGTAAACAGTTCAAATTCAAAATTTCTGCCCATTCTTTCATCATTTTCGATTTCCTCCTATGGTTTGTCAACGAAAGCAGCAGAAGAAAAGAATCTTCATGTCCAGACGAAGGTCGAGACGTTTCCTCTCCTGACAAGTGAAGGACTTAAATATTTTCAATTTTTAAATTTGTGTGTATGAGTGGTGAGAGAGATTTATTTCATTCTTTATTGAACAATTTACGAAAAGAAAAGCAATGGTGGTAATGGAATGCCACTTTGTTTTCGAAAGAGTTTCTGCTCCCCAACTGGATCTAAAATGAGTGTTATAGCCCAGAAAGGTCCGCAAACTATCTGTGCAAACATTACAGAGCAAATAGTTTTTTTTGGTACAGAGGAACCACAACTTTGTGTAAGTAAAGAGTAATGAAAAATGAGGGTCAATCTTCGTGAGGGTTATATGAAATTCCACTCAACCTGAATTTTAAAAAAAATTCATTAAAAAATAACAAAAGAGCAGTATTTTTTGGTACAAATAATTCATATATATATATATATATATAGAGAGAGAGAGAGAGAGAGAGAGAAAAGTGAAGAAATATATTTGTTCACGCAGAATGAAGCAATCACCAGAGATTCATCTGCAAAACGTACAAAAATATCCTATTTGGTCAGCTCACTGAATGTGGGGCCAACATATTATTTGTCTGCAGATGATTCACTAAAAGGATAGGTTGGATTCATATTACGATCATCCAAGGATCCGTACATACCGAACATCGCTGTTTTGAGATAAAAATTGTTGCTCTGGGTTCGGACGAGGACAGCGGAAATCGTTTTCCCTATGAACGATTGGGGGTCTCCTCTATAATAATGGCACTCTATATCAAACAGTTGGCTACCGACAGAGTTTTCCTAATAATCGAAACGTCATACCTCGCGAGATGTTTTGTAAAAATCCAAAATATACAAGAGCTCCCTCGCTCGAAATACGCAAATGCTGGGGTTGAAAAGGATATCACATTTCTTTCTTGAGGAGAAGATAAGTTCAACTTCACATCACGAAATGCACTATCTCTCGGACGAAAAATCAACATATTACGTATTGAATGGATGTTACATATGACCATCTCATACTCTAATATTTCATTTTCAAGTTTTGCATATCTTCAAAATAAAAACCTCCAAATCAGCCTCTTTATCTACTACCCAAAATTTATTACGAAAACTATCCATTATATACAATATCAATAGCACTCATTGCTTTAATTTAAGATTTTATAGATTTCTATATGCAAGAGTCAAAAATAGCATACATATCAATGATTTTTTTAATTTCTTGGAAATTCTAAGAAATACCAAACTAAAACTAAGAAATAATTTAATCTTTCTTTCTGATTCCTTCTAATCAAGGGTAAAACCTTAGGTACTAGAATGTTTACTTACCATGGATTATTTTTATTCATGGTGTTTCTTGAAACATGTTCTTTCCCAACAAACCAAGGTTACAATTTTAAGTGAGATATATAAACGATATTAAAATCTAGTGTCATTGAATGAACTTAATTCATTATACTTGGTAACCTCCACTTATAATATTTCCCACGATTAAAAAGTATCATCGACATCAACATCTCACCCTCTCATTTCAGAACTAATTAAACGAAAACACATATCAAGCAAACGGCGTCTTAACAATATAATTTCAAAAGTTGCATCCCAAAACATTTTAAGTGATTTCTTCCTATTCTATCCTTTCTTATCCGTGACCATAAAATGCAGTATCCATCAAATCCCAGTCAGAATCGTGGTATATAGAACACGGTATTAGCAGTTTGCGGATATTAAGATATAATATGTGTAGAGTAAAACAAAATTCACTCTATTCAGCTAGCTGTAACTATTTCACAGATTGTGTAGAAAGTGAATTGATCTTTACAACGTGTCTAGCAAATCATGAGAATAATCTTATTTTGTTACTTCCCGTACATTTATGTTTTGCCCTTCTCATATTGCTTACAACTAGTTTTGAAACGACCATACTTTTATCTCCTCTCAGAATTCAGGACCTCCACCTTGACCGCAAATGTTACCCAAAATTACAACAAAGGAGTGCATGTAACAAGAAAATATCCGTTCGTAAACGAAAATTCCTAAGAGAAAAGAATCTACTCCCAGTGCAAAAGGTCATAAACGTACAAACTGACCAACTAGAGGAACCAGTACTTTCATAACGGCCCGGTCACCTTGCTTTGCGGCTTCCGTTTCATTTCACTGGCAGGTTAGAAAAGAAATGAGTACATTGTAATACCTGTAGTGCATGCGGAACAATTCTGTGAACCTGTCCAGTTGAAGTGAGCAAACCACTCGTCTTGAAAGGTCCCAACGGATGCCATTTAATACGAGTATGACTCCCTCCCCCTCCCATCCCCAGGAAAGAAAAGCGTCCTCTCCTCAACTCTCTTCTAACCTTGTTCGAGAAATTATTCAGTTTACAATAGATAAATCTGGTTATGAACGAGGAGTGTTCCCTATGAAAAGATTCCTGTTACTCTCTACACAGAAGGATTTTAGTTAAATTGATCTAAAGAGCATTGCCGGCCATCATTTCTCAAAGCCACTCAGAGCGTTTTTGAACCGTCAAACCTTTTTTGTGGGGTATGGATATCAAACTATGTTCCTCTTATTTCCAGTAGGTATCAGAACTAACACATATTCTATACCAATTTCTGTTACGTAGTTATTGATGAATGGAGTTCAAATATTTTGACAGTAACTCAAAGGCTGTTAATCATCAAAATTATAGATAACTTGTTGTAGAACTGTAAGGTTAGAATATGGAACACCGATAATGGTCATTGAGAAAAGAAAAAAATCAGTGATTTCTTGAAATCAACTCCATAAACATTGAACTTGTTTTCTTTCTACTTGGCATACACAACTATTATCTGGAGAACACTCTTTGCATTCAAGTAATAAGTAAAATATTCCAAATATTGTATTTGTTGTCCACGTATCAACAATGGAACAGAAACCAAATATGAGAGCGTACCGAAAGGGTAACCTAACACCAGGAGATGCACGAGGCAAGACGTAGTTGACGGAAGGTTCCTTGATTGATATTCAAAAGCCTAACTTTAAAAATTCAGTTCTCTGCATTTAATCCTTTTGTAAACGGATCGGCGAAAGTGATTCAATGAATATTTCAATTTGAAAATATTTTAGGAGACAACATGCATAAAATGTGTATTAAAATCAGATGTTAATACTGTTGCATCCTTTCATATACTTTTTTATTTTTTCTCATTTCTCAAGACTTGGAAAATATTTTAAAATTAAAATGTCAGAATGTATGTATCACTCTGAAAGAAAACACAAGCCAGTCGACTTTAAGTTTTGACTTTATATAGCTACATGATTTCGTTCCTTTTGATTGCAGTAGATATTGAGTAGAGTTTACTTTGAAAAATTATGTGGTGGGCCAGCTAAAACTTGTAGATGAAATTACGAAAAATATATAAATATTACTTGACGACATGATTGCTTTTTTTTATTTCTTTGTCACACAGTTATTTCTTTAATTTATTTAAATTATTAGCAATAAATTCATTAATAATTCAACGCATTTGAAAACGATTTTTAAATTTTCAGATAGTTTTGGAAAATTGTATCATCGTCTGTTGATGCAATTTTATGAGAAAACTTTGTTTCTAATACGACTAACAACACGCAGTAATCATACATGCTGCAATTGCAATTGAAGTGTCTTAACTTCAACTAAAATTAACGTCCATTATATAATCTAATTAAATAAATAATATAAGACTTACGACCTTTTGTGGACGAATAATATGTATTTTGTGAAAAGAACTCACAACGTTTCGACTTCGTTTTAAGTCGTCAGGTGATTCAGAAAATAACAAAAAAACATAACAACAGAACGAACAAGTGATGCAAAACCATTGCACATACTTTCTCATATATGTATCTCCGTTTGTAGCATAGAGAGAGAAAAATTTATATTGTGAAAGAGTCATTTCTGGAGTATGGTCCTCTATATTGTGGTTGTCTTCCGTTGCACTGTTTATGCTCAAAGTCGCTAGATAACCTTTGAAATTTGTTTTTTATTTACTGTCTTTTGTTTGAAATTTGAAAGTAAAATAAATATTCAGGATATTTTTTTCAAAACAAATACCAACATATCAGTCTTATAAATATCGTAAAAGTGTTATATAAATGTAATTTCGTTGTAGACAGAAATTGATTATTTTAGTATCTGCAGTGCTTTTGCTGTCCTCCTATGAATTTTATCATCATCAAATATTTCATTTCAGTTTGCGAAAAGTGTATTATACGTCTATTTGGTCCATTTACTCTGCTAAATATCATTCAAACTTCTTGAAACAGTATTATAATGTGTAAGCGTAGCAGATATAAAATTATTTTATTGCGTCTATACCAAATTTCAAGTGAAATACCGTTAATGTGAATGTAATGCATACTAATTGTACTTTACGCCCAGAAAATTTAAGCAAAATCGTTGGAACCGATTTGAGAAACATTCAAATGAATACTTTGACCTTCATGTGTAGTACATTTTGTTTTCAAGTAAAAAAATTAGAGCACGTGCATCGACAAGAAGTAAATTCTACCGTAAATATGAAATTTGAATTAAATTGGTTCATCCGTTTACTGAGAATCGCTGCGAATAGATGGACGGACGTTATGCCAAAAACCACTTTTTCAGAATCAGGGATCGCCAAAACGGATATTTCCGTCGAAATTTCGCTTTCGATTTTTTTCAGGATTACAATACTTTCTATATACTACGTATATGACAAAGTAAAAAGCTATACTTTTTTTTCTTTTTGTATGCCTGTGTTATTTAATCGATCTTTGACTAAACATGCGAACAAAAATGTCATAATAGAAGGTACTGCGAATCATACGAAAGCGGTTGACAAAAAAAACTTAAATATGAATAAAATCTAGCTTAAAAATATGAGTAACAATTTTTAAGTCCAAAAGAACCATCCCTGAAGTGCATATGGGTCAAATTTCGAAGTTCTAGTTAAAATTAGAACGCTAGGCAAAAGAAAAAAACATTTTAATTTCAACAAAAGAATATCTAAATAGAATTTTGAAACAAATTGCTGCGAATTACACTTGAACACACTCTGATTAACGCTTCTACCAAATATCGGAGCTCTTCGTTTTTTGGTCTCGTTGCTGCACGTCTAAATTCGCGCAATATAAGCTTCAAAGGTAAATAAAGAAAATTCTAATTAGAGTTTCGAAAAAACTATTCAGATGTCAACAGGAAAGAATGCTGTCAATCACGTGTATCAAATTTTAAATTTATTATCCATCAAGGTTTTGTACTAGGCGAGAAAATCAAAATATATTCAATGTTCAATAAAACAATATCGAATTTGGAAAAAAAATCGTTTCGTGGTGCACTGGGACTAACTCTGAAGCATGCATATGCAAAATACAGAAGTTGTTGGCTTATCCATCTTCGCACTATGCGGTGGACAGATATACATACAAACTCTTTCTTTTAGGCTATATATGTATACATAGAAAGTTCATAACAATAAAAATTCTTTTAGACTTCACTATTACCTCACGATAAGAATAAAGCAGATCGTAATCTTAACCCTCAGTATTAGAATTAGTGATTCATTAAAAATACCATTGAGATTATTTCTTTTATCAGTGTTTGATGTTTTCCTCCTAATAAAATAAGTATTTGCTTTTTGGTGTGATATATCCATTAATATTTTGAATAGTAATCATAAATGTTTCTTCTTGACACTTCAATTGTTTCTAATGAATTGAATAACTGATTGGTCCAGAATTTTTCGATTTATTCTTCATTCACCAAACATGTCATCGTTGATTTTATTGGATTTTCATTTCTGTTTTGTGATTTAAAGCGATAAAAGTGATGAAATTTAAATCTTGAGGTTTTTGAACATGTTACGTGGCATTTCTATAAGCTAGAATATGAATCCTTCTTATTCCAATCATTTTGTTGCGCCAGCATGCGTTCTACAAATAAGAATGAATCTAGAACAAACGAAAGAGAGTTATCTGTCATAGTTTCTGGGAACATTGCAAAAGTTCTAACTTTTACTTACCACATACTTTTACAATCTTTGCTTTTAAGAATTTTTTGCTTTTAAATTTGCTTTTAAATTTACATTTGCTTTTAAAAGCTTTGCTACTCTATTGTTTAACCACTTATTTTTAAATGTACTGTGTTTTTAAAAAAGTCCTCCACGTTTTATCATATTTGCATCGTCTCTCCAATGATACATGATACAAAAATAAAACTGTTGGATCAAGATAGTCTAGGTATTTTTAGGATATATTCTCAATAATGAATTTTCTTAGATTTGCATTGGTACCTTAGGAATATGAGTGTGTCACTCTTTTGCTAACTTAATAATAAAGAATATAATGTCTCAAATCTCGAAGATAATTGTCACTAATGACACCCATGTCACTTATGGTACACACTAGATGGAGACACTTATCTAATTAGCAACAGTAACGATAACTTTTCGATTATTGAACCATATTTTAAATTTATTTAGAAAGCAAATGAGTTCCATTAGAACTTTAAAAAATATTTATTATATGAATATGTCGTACATTTATATGAAACTTGATAATATGATACATAAAGTGATTTTGCTTAGATATACGAAATCTCGTACAACGCAGGTTTAAAACTTTGGTCACACAGTTTTTTTTCCTGCAAAAAACTGAATTTATTGGAAATTCGTTTAATCGTGATATATAACCAATAATACTTATAAATTTTATCTAAACGAAGAATTTTCGTATAGAAATTTCACTGTTGGAAGGGTGTAGAGATCATGCGGAAGGAAGGACAAAAAACCTAATTAAAAGACGTGGAATTTTCAGTTAACTATGGTTTATTACCCCTTTCTTTATTAGAATTGAAATCCACCAGTGAATTAATATAAACTAAACATGTGAATTTTCTGGAAATTCGACATTACGTCGAGTGGGTTTTCTCTAACATACTTTTACTAGTAGCTCTCGTAGCCACGACGAATCATCGAGCCCTTGAGCGAACGAGATCCAACCAGAGGGCAACCCGTCGCGTCGCTTCCGAGAACACTCTCCGAAAGCAACGCCCTCCCCTCTCATACATCCATCCGCATCCTTTGAGAAAGAAAGCATTCGGTCGGAGGCCACATGTCCTCCCGCCTGCGCGCCCTGGCGAACGAACCGGTTGCTGAACCAGTCCGCGCATTCGCTTCTGCGCTTCCTTCCAAGGATACAGTCGCACTATCCTTGGAATTTACCAACTACTCTCTCAAACATAGTCTGCACTTGCCCCGCCATCACGAAATGAAACTTCATTATCACAATTCGAACATGTCAACTAATTAATCAAGATAACGAAGTATTCATATGAAAACATTTTAAAGATATTACTGATGTACATGAGAAATAATACTGAAAAGTTGAGTAACTTTTCAATCCAATGCATATCGGTGTTTAATATGAAACATTCATCTGGCAATACAAAATGAGGTGGAGTTTGTTTTCGATACGAATAATAGTCTTAATAATGAAAATAATAAAATAAATAAATATTACAAATACAATAAACAGGAAAATATGCAATAAGTTATATAATTTTATAATTTATATATTCCATCAAGAGTAATGTCTTCCAAGAATAAGTTTTAAGATATCCATGTAAACCATGATTTATTTTTAATTGAATGTATGCAGTTTTTTCAATGAACTAACCTCATGAATTTCGCAGGGAAATTACATTTATATTATTAAAAGAATCCTTACAAAGCGCCACAAAATCTTAATTCGAAAAAAATACAGTTTTCTTCTAAAAAGAATACGATTTACTCTCTATGACATTGGGTTCGAATAACTGAATTGTTATCTCATGCGAAAGTTTCCAGAGCTCAACTAGAGCTTATAGAATATCAAAACAGAGCCATCAAAAGTAGCCATACAAATTTCATAATAATAACTTATCTTCAATATTTGTTAGGAATTAGTATTTATTAGCATAGTATATGCTAATACGTACATCCTTCTATGGGGAACTGAATGCTTTTCTTATAACACTAATGTCAGAAAAATATTTTATGTAAAACATTATGAAATAACAATGTAAATGTTTCAGTGAATCCCTTCAGATCACACCATTTATTCCTAACACAGGTTTCTATGGTGTGATCACCATGGGAAAAGGGGCAAACAGACGCAACTAATTAGGTTACCGTCATATAATGAGAGCACGATAGTTATTATTTATAATACACCTTTTTACTATAAAATACTAGGGCAATTATAATTTTTAATCGTCCTGAATATATCAAACTATAAATATCTCTTTTCCACGAATAGATTGGGATTTCTGTTAAATATTTTTTCTAATCTTCCACAACTTGCCGTGAAATCAACTTTGCGATTTTCCAAAATATCTCATAATGTTTCTCCAAAGGGGAGCTAAACTCCAAACATCGAACGAGTGGGATTTGGTTCCACGGTTCTCTAGCTCTATGCTCTCGAAACCTTCCCGCAGGAAGCAAGGGTTGTACGTGTCTTGAGTGGAACGTCCTTGTAATCTAAAGGGTGTTTGGATGTGCCCTAGCGCGCTAGTAAGCTTCGCACACTCCTCGTCCTGACTTCTACCGACTTGCAGAAGAGCCTTGCACATGGCAGCCGAGGAACTTTTGTTGTTTTACGTCATTGTCCTCAGAAATAGTGCCCATAGAATATAATCGGAGAATCACACGTACTCGTATTAGACAAGCAATTAGATCAAGGGGACCTTGATTCACTGTTCTACGATATTCAATCATAAACAGAAGTGTCTCGAGCAAAGAAGAAGTCAGAACTTGAAAAGCATTATCTGTATAAATGAAGGAAATACTATTATTTTGGATTTTTGGAAATTTGGACTAAGTTTGGATTCACCAATAAAGTGTACAATACTACTAAGAAGGGGTATAAGGGAGAATAATCTACTGCCTGGAAGAAAAACCTCGAGGAAACAAAATCGGATTCAAAATGTGGCTCCGGAAATTAAACTAAAACCGTGTAAAGAAAACAAAAAAAAATAGATTTCTCAAGGTTTCCTAACTTGTGGCTCAGTTTTGAAGTAGCAATATAGCAATATGTACAATAAAGCGAAGTTTTTTACAGCCGTAAAATATGATTATCTAATATTTACAATGTTTAGGAAATGCACACAAATAGGCAAGGTAGGTAAGGCAAAAAATTACAATTTTAGGACTCTCACCTCTTCGTTTTCTAGCTCAATGAATCACCCCGGAAGACAATGCCGTCGAAAGTAGTTATGGATATTGGTTGAGACTGATAGCTTCTTTATATTTTATTAAGATTACTATTATTTATTGAGACACTGTTATATTTAGAATTCCAGGGAAGCGTGTATTAGTTTCTTGAAACCAAAATTAATCAAATTGAAATGTATCATGGTTGCCAATTACCTATCTTCCGAATATTTACACATTTGATAGTTTTTATGTTAAGAAATGTAACAGTTACCTTCCTATCTGTGAAAAAATTGATGTTTGTCTCTTCTTACATTCTTTCTCATATTGATAAAATTTCAGTTGACAAAAAGTATCTAAATTTGAGCGCTAGATTCAGTAAAATGAAACTGCAATTTGGTGACTTTACATCGTCGCTATCTTTAGCTGGCAGTTTTACCGCTACCGAGCAGAGAAAGGTACTGGAAGATTTTTCCTGGTTTGTTTCTTTTTCCTCTTCTTGAATCTCCGTGCTGATTTCATTGGTTTGTTCAGATTGTTAAGTCAATATTACTGCGATAAAAGTTGATTCACAAAATTATCAACTGTCGGAAATTGAAAGTGTTACTTTATCATAGTCTCTAGCTAGAGACAGAGAATAGATTTATATAGCGGATTCTGACTTTGTTTGCCGCAGCATTGCCTAGGACTATCACGAAGATGCGTGAAATTCCGACCGCGAGGTGTGGATTTTTCCGAGACTAATTGTCCATTTTGACTGGGTTCTGACTCATTCTGATAAAGTCTTATGGTATGGCGTAGGCCTTACGAAAAAAAAATAACATATTTCAGTTATTCATGCTGGTTGTTTCAGATTAATATTTTCTCATTATGTTTTTTTTTCCTTTCAATTTATTGAATGTCTCTCCCGATAGATATGAAAACGTGAGTGCAGGAAATGAAGTATGAAGAAACGAACAATTTGTGCTGCGTTTCTTAGACATTGACATTCAAAAGAATAGTTAAGTGCACAGAAAGAAGAAAATCCACGAACTAATACGATGAATCAGAAAGCATAACAAGAGAACGATAAAGGGGAGTTAATGCTTTTACACTTTTATTGATGAAAACTTGCATGATTTGCAAATAGCTACTGTCGATTTTAAGGAAAAAGTCATGTTAGTATATTATGTTTTCACTTATATTTACTTATTTATTTGCTATTTCTTTTAATGTTTATCTAAAAAACTATTTCAAAACAGCTTAATGACTTTTAAGTAATAGGAATCAGATCGGATTTTTTCATCTAACTTAAGAGAGAATTAAATATGATTATTTTGTTTATTTTACTCTTAGATGTGAAAAATGTTGGTTCTGTCCGTCAGCGAGCAATGAATACTCCTTATAGTTGTCCCGCTCAATCAAAAATTTAGATTTGCATTTATCGATGAAAGGTTTTCCCTTAATTTGCATATTTTAGTATTTTAAACTTCTCATTTCTTTCTTCACATTTCTAACGAGTCAGAGATTAAAAATGTCTTAATAAATTACTGAAAAAATTTGGTCTTAATAATAATGATAATGATAATTTATGCAATTGGGAGAAACGCGTTTCGAGATTCCATAGCTGTTTTATTGAAGTGGTATTGTTCCTCATTATTAAATTACTTCTATAGCGTAATTATGTCCAAACCTTGGTTCGCCAAAGTCTGACGATACCGACAACGTTGGCGAAAAAACCTTTCCCCTTTTTAAATAAAAAGATTGTTTGAAGATTTATTACTGGTATATATTTAATAGTACATTGTACAAGAATCGACATGCTACCACCCACGGAATATAACATTTTGTTTTGTAGGAGGTTCGGTCGCAATGGCGTGGCCTGTGCCTGGTCTCCAGCGCCGCCCCCGCTTCCTTTTTTAGGCCTAGCGAAAGAGTGCGAGTGTGAACGCAGTTCCCTGAGCTCCCTGAGGAACGACGTGGCGAATCCCACCAGCGTCGTCGCAAACCTGTGGGCAGAGCAATGCAACATATGCTCATGTTACGAATCAGGAGGCAACATACTTCTGAATTACTCCGTTATATGTTAAATATTTGTATGAGAAAAAATAGATTTTTCATTTCCTCTAGTGCTTTATGGGTATGAAAGAAATCAAATATAAAAATGATTGAAAAAAATTGACCTAAATATTGAATAGGACGGTAGCACTCGTCTAAAACCTCTAAGTAGAATTAAGCTTCAAAAACGTTTGTATTTAATTATCCGCGACTAGAGAATAAGTTATATTCATATGAGATGAATAAAAATTTTAAGGAGAAAGAAATGTTTTCAAGAGTATGAACAATTAAATAATAAAACTCGATTAACTGGTGCATTGAGAAATTCAGCCTTGACTTATAAATATGATCAGCATTAGTACATTATAATCCTCACCTGCATCATCAGATCATCTCAGTGGTACCAATATCGTCTATTGTCGTATAAATCTATGAAATTTCAGCTTGATCAGAAACTTGGAAGTGGCCGAAAATCAATTACAAATTTTGATATATAAGGACAGGACACGAACATACATACGAACGTTTCAAGTTAAATAAAAGCTTGTTATAATCGCTTCTAAGTGAACTAAATTTGGGAAATTGTTTCACCAAACAAATATTTATACCTTCCCAATTTCACGTAACTAATTAGCCCTAGTTGCATAGCTTCAACTACGTACAAAGATTGTCATCACTATGTTACTATGAAAGAAAGTGATGCAATTGGGAATTTCCGTTCTCCTGTACCTGTTTTCTTTGATGCTTTAGGGAGCCAACCATGATCCTTACTTAGAACTTATCTTCTTTACAATCTTCAAGTCCTCTGTCCTTGAGTAAGGGTTAAAAGTAGTTTATTTTATTTTATTTTATTTTACTCGTTTAGTCATGATATGCAGGTAAATGCATTTAGTCGACAATAAAATGAGAATCGATTGTTTCTTCCCATGAATGCAATACTAAACTTCTCTTGAATGCAAAGCATTAGTGAGGAACAACGCGCAAATAGTGGAACTAAACTGGGTTTCAAAACTATCTAAAGCATCATGTAAAACTTAAAGAATTATAATTTATGAATTACTGAAACAATAAAAGAAATATTTTATTCCCGTAAATCAGAAAATGTTTCAATTAATTTAACGATGTTCTCTCTTTTCTTCTGTACTCCTCTTTACTTTCATAGCTGTAATGCACCGTGAAGACCTTAGTCTTCTAGGGAAACATTGATGTTGTGAGTGTTCATGAAGGTGCGTGTGTGCGAGCGAATGCCGACGGGGTGTGCTTCTCCGGAAGGACAGAGATGTGCTCCTGAGACCCGTTTTGCCATTTTCTTCATAAGCCCTCTTCTTACTTTGCTTGGTTTACATAAGATAACCTCAGTCACATAAAAGGATTCCCTGAGCACGCCAAGGTGGATTCAAGAGCTAGTTCGCCACTCACGCTTCAACTCTTTCTGCAAGCCTCAATTTTTCCTTAATTAATATAAACGATTCCAACATAAACAATATAATCAACTTTTGGATATGACTATTAATTTGAAAGCCACAAATTACAAAGATGAAGTATCTTATTTTCGTGTAAAATCCCAAAGAAAATATGTGTGAATCAGAACTTTGTTTTTGGAAGACCGAGAGAATTCAGAATGTTAAATTTAAAAAACGAAAAAGCAGCGAGCTTTGCATTTTCTTGTTTCTTGTTTTCACCCTCATAGGTTATTGGTAATACTTATTCAGTTATCGTAAGCTCTCCTTTGATTATGTTTTGTACCGCCTCTTATTGATCTTATTGGAATCCAAAGTAAATGATCTCTGACACTGGTCAAGTTCAGTTCAGTATAATAATAGAAAAGTTTAGAAACAGATATTAGACACGGAAAAATTATCGCTTCTTCTTTCCCTACATTTTGTGGAGCGGGAAAAGTTGAGTTTTAACAAGTAAGATACCATGTATTTTCAGTTGCGGTTTCTTCTTAAGTGCCAACCGGGGGGATATGGTGTAGAAACATAGAACGGGTTGTGTAGCGGTTAATACCTGCGATTAATGCAAAAAATTCCGAGTTCACTTCCCGACTCTCGCCATTTACACCAGGCTGTATGATCTCGAATTGCAAATCAAAAACTTAGAACTTTCACACAAATACTCCCACATATCACGCGTATCTATAATTTTCTTTTTCTGTGATCAACCGGCAAATAGTCAGTGATTTCACAACAAAATTCTTGAATAAACACAATAGCTCTCGGTGAACGTATACACTAATATAAAATTTAACTTTATCATAATTAAAGCAGAAATAAGTAATTTTTAGAAAATAAATTTGATAATAAATCTTACACGTAAGGTAAGTTTCTCACAAGTAACAAAACAAAAGCTAAGCTGGTGTTGATATACTAAAGTAGGAAAAAAAAAGCTAAAAAAATACCGAGGGAAGAAAAATTTTACTAACGAAAATTTAATGTTTTGAAAGCATGGCAAAAATCTGGCCACTTAATTTCTTTTCTTTTTTGTTCTTTCATTCTTCTTTGTGCAAATTCCTAGAACAAGCATTGAATATATTTTCTTGAGTTATGAATGTAGGCGGATATACTATCTTTATCCGGTGTATTTCATGATGATTATCTATTGTTTGACTCCAATTCGTATATCTAGATTTTTGACTTTTCCTCCTCATGTTGCGTAGGCCTGTATTAGTGTACTTCAATAGTTATCATTCATGCGATATTATGCAATACTTACACTGAAAATATTGGTAATATTCTAAAAATACAACAACAAAAATTTTTTGTTGTATTTTAAAATGTTAATTTTTATTATTAATGAAATGTTTCTTCGAGTCATTAATTTCAAAAGCGATGAAGAAATATCCATAAACAATATTTTGTAAGTTTTAAGTTAAATACTACTTTCGTATATTATGTGAAATGTAGACTAAACAATGCATTGAAAAATTGAAAGCGTTAGTGATAAGCAAATGCCTGGCATATTTCATAATGTAAAATATGTTTTTTGACTTAATAGATATTTGGAGAAATGGAAGGAAGTATTCACTGTATACGCTGCAGAACACGAAATTAATTATTACAAATGAGGATGAATTAACCAAAATGTTTGTACTACCCGTATTCAACTGGATTACGTTTTAATAAAGTTCCTTCACTTCACGTGGTTATTATCACAACAGTTTTGTGTCGACATTATTCACACTTCGATATTATTTCAAGTATCTAGGAAGAAACCCAAACACATGTCATGTTGTGACGTCGTATGTAGTACTAGTCGTGTGTTCGTTCCTTATTCAGCAGCGATGCAGCAGCAGCAGCAGCAGCAGCAGCAGCAGCAGCAGCAGCAGCAGCAGCAGCAGCGATGTTGCTCCTCAGCCACTCGGGCGCCGACTGACAGCTGCAGGGAGCACGTGCTCGGAGCCACGACGCGACGGCGGCGACGTCCAAGGCAAAGGAGGAGGCCAAGGTAGCGGGGATAAGGACAAGGGCGGGGAAGGGGAAAGAAAGCGTTGAATATACATGGAAGGAACAGAATATGCTACATGAGAAGAAATTATGAATTTGAAGGGCAAAGAAAGATCAACAGGAATTGCATTAACAAGAATTCGGATAGAACTCTAATAGTAGGGTGATGCGTTCGTTGAATAAGGTGTCGAAAGGTCTCTAGTGTGAAATAGAGAAGGAAATATGATAAGGCCAATATTATCGAGTATAAATATTTAAACAATAGAATAATCAAGAAATAAAATGAAAAGAAATGGTTGACTTATACGTTAAAGAACGTGTACAAATATTTGTACATCGACATGAACTAAGTTTGATACTCACTCAAGGAATGAATTTCTAAAAATTCATTTTAGAACAGAAACGCATATGAAGACTCAATACAAGTGAATATGATAACTTTTGAGTGTTTAAGATTCGATGAAGACAAAGCAAGTGTGTTACTTGAAAATGAAATCGATCTCCTTGAAAGCAGTGTGGCGCGTGCGCCGTAGTATTTCTTACTCACCGTCTTCTGAAATGAAGCCTCCTTCACCAGTGGTTTCAAACACGTCGTTTCTAAAGCACTTCAATTGGAAAGTGGCGCTCTCCTTGTGATTGGATAGATTTAATAGTCTCTCCATGAGATCGAATAGATCCGCACGCATCAACTGCTTGTTATGCATGGCATATGCTTAGTTTCGTGAAATAGCTGCATCACCGAACGATGAAAATATCTTCAATTTCATTAAAGATTGGAATATATATTTCATATGTTCAATAATGGTTTCATTGCGGAAGAAACTAGTTTGCGTCAAACGAGAAGCTTGATTGAAGATGTGATATTGACCCCTTGATGTCTTAAAGCAAGCGAAGTCGTGTTCTAGTGTCCGTTGTCAAGTAGGCCGGAATTTATCATCTGTAATGTTTTATTCTATTCTCTTCAATGTTTACTCTGTCTTCTTCAATAATTCAGACTACATAGCTGTGCGGTTGTACGGAAATGCATATATGTGAAGCATATACGCATTAATCTACGCAGCATATATATGAAGCATATAATATACGCAGCATATATATGAAGCATATAATATACGCAGCATATATGTGAAGTTAAGACTTGGATATAGCAAACTGAATTATTGTGTATATAGTTAACGGCAACAAAAATATATTTTAGCAGGGGATAGGACAGTGTTAAAACTAATGTATTAAAGAAAAGTCTGTCATTTTAAATTAGTTAAATGGAAAATGCGGTTCATTTATCTACTGGGTAAAACTNGTGAAGTTAAGACTTGGATATAGCAAACTGAATTATTGTGTATATAGTTAACGACAACAAAAATATATTTTAGAAGGGGATAGGACAGTGTTAAAACTAATATATTAAAGAAAAGTCTGTCATTTTAAATTAGTTAAATGGAAAATGCGGTTCATTTATCTACTGGGTAAAACTGACTTCTTTGGCTCACGGAACTCCAAGGTAAAATGACTCCAACTTTCGTAACAACATGTAACGCTTCATAGTCTCTAACATGTTTGGTGATCTAGAAATAAAGAAATTCTTTCGCTAATATGAAATTTTCAAAGAAAGATATTAAAATTTATTTTCCCTGTGTCAACTCTAAATGTAGTTTTAACATTTTCTGGAGTTATTTCCATTTTCTAAATTATCAGGAATCGAAACTAACGGTGAAAGATGATCGAATATAGTATCTAAAAATATATATTTATTAACTTCCATTATTTTCGTAGTATTCTTCATAGAAGCTTCAATTGGTTACATTCAAGAATAGGTCTAAGGGGTCATCAATAAAATAAGTTTGCTTGGATGGGAGGGTCTCATCTAGCGTTATGTTGATGTGCGATATATCCTATGGGGATGGGAGTCACAAAGATTTGTACGTTCATGGAGTTTCAGATAATTATATAGAAATTCAAGATACGAAAACTACAATAATCAAGAATAATTTTCCATCAAGTGTATCTCATACGCACATTGATAGGCAATCTCGATAGGTAGGAACGTAGATAGGTAGTCAATATTTTTTACAAATTGTTAACTATAAAGATGAAAAATGCTGCTCATCTTTTCGGATTTGGGAAGTATCCTATTACTTCTTGCCATCACCAATCGATATTGCCTGAGGTGATAACCGGGTGCACATCGGATGGTACGGGGAAATTCACCTCGTTATTTTTTCTCCAGTCGGTATTATCCAACATTAAACAAAACAAAAAGAAATTCACGCATAAAATACCAAATGATTACTGTTGTTCGTCAGCGAAGTCATATGCAAGAATTGCAAAGTTTAACACAATTTAAACTTTGTGACTGTGCAAAATCAGTGCCCACAGTAAGGTCAGTTCAAATTGCGAGAATTGCTTGCAATTACTCCAAGCCTAGAAAATGAAGAGGCTGAATGGTTAGAAGAGGACATGGTAGACCATGATTGAGTTGAATATCGAAAAAGAGCTATCAGCTTTAACTGATAGATCTATATTAGATCGACATCCTATATAGATCAACATTTGACATCACAATGGGGGTAACAAATTATTATTATTATTTTTTGAATCAAAATAAGAAGCAATGTTCCTGAATCACTGTTTACACATCTTTTTAAAATATAAGAAATGTTAAAACGAATTAAATTAAATATTGCGATGTTTCTTAAAATCATTGGTAAAATAATTAACGAAATGTAATTCATTTTTCAATATATTACAAAATACTGTTTTATTTTCCTCAAAATCAATTGGGTACTTCGTGAATTCGAGACATTTACTGACAAGGGTTTAATCGTTGTGACATGTCACGCAGGGGAGAAGGGGGTAAAAAGTTGCCCATTTTGACGAACGTATTTTATGGGTGACCCATAATATGAAGTTTGATAATTTATTTGATAACACTCTTAATTCTATTTCTAATGGTAGTGAGTAAAATATTTTATAGTCACAGATAATTGATATTTTGACTGCCAAGACAAGTGTTTAAAACGCTCTACGCCCATAGTTGAAACTTCATTTGGTATTGACCAGATCAATATATATGATTGTGCTTTCTAAAAAATTATTATGTCAAATAGAAACTCATTACACAAAAAAATAGACGTTTAGGTTTCTCCGTTTCAATGATAATCCGGTTTATAACAAAAATTCTCACATGGGTGTGAAGCAGTAGGGTATCAATGAAAGAACAACAGTTAACTATGAAGTTTAAATTATTTATCAAACAATAACAGCAATTAACATAGATTGAAGTAAAAGAAATTTGTATGAATACTGTGCAACAATCGGCAGAACAAGAATGTAACGGTTCATGTTGATTTTTTACATTTTTTTTTCTGATGGGTTCATTTCCTGGGTATTCCTTCAGGTAAAGCGACGTGTCTTGCAGCGAAGCATTACCAAAAAGTTAGAATAAAGTAAACAAATTACAGTGAAAGTACCAAATTATGCGCAAAGAATTTTCAAATTATTGTAGGTCACTAGAATTAATATTTGTCGAACTATATAAAATATATTGCCTAAAAAATGCAATTCTAATACATACATGCTTAGTACAATTTGAGACTGTTTTCAAAATAAAAGAGAAAGAAAACCAAGAACCGTCATTTTTTTAATTTTTAGAACTATTTAATTGTCTTGAGCAAGATATATTTGACTAACATTTATCCATTTTAGAATATTGAACCTAAACACGACTTAAATGTCTTTTATTACTTGCAGCTTATTTAACAACAGTTTAATTTCGACTCTCCCAGGCAAGTTTCCTTATCATTCAGAGCAAATTCCAAAAATTCTAATTCTTTTCACGTCTCGAAGTAAATCTAAAAAAGCATTCTCAAAGTTTCAAGTGGTTTTTCGCTGTGAACGAGTTATATATATTGAAAATATACTCCTACATTAAATTTTTATTTCCTTAATCCACAAATTCATACAAACCCAAGTATTTACTTCGAACACAAGACAAAGAATGCAAATTATACGACCACATTTTTATTTTTCATCCATCTCAGTTAACATTTCATGAATTTAGTGAAGTAAATTAGAAGATAGTTTCATGTCGCCTAAGACTTTTAACAAAGTGGGCATTCTTTTACAGAAATAATGTGTCGTTATGCATAATCACAACTTCTTGTGTCGCGTGACTCAATAGGTATAATTATTTTACGATTAAAGGGACAACAATTGAGGATGAACCGAGGAAAATAACGAAAACATACCATCAGCGAAACTAAATCGAGAGTCTTAACTCGATGACAAGAGAAGCAAATTACGTCACAATATTTAGTTTAGTATTTTTAAAGCATTTGTTGATCTTAATAGTAGTAAGTAAGTGCACTGATATATCGAATTTTGTTCTTATAATTGCATTATGAATGTAATGGTTCTTCGGATGAAAGGAATATGTTCTGCGACGATTTGCTCTTTATTTTATGTCATTTACTTGTTTAAACATTATTCTAAGATTTACTTTCGGAATAACTCTTATTACAGCTTATTGTAAGTAATTTTACTCACCTCTCGTTTTCAGGAACACAGAGTAAGTTGCTTTGAAGGAGAAAATTAAATACGTGGTGAAATGCCAGGGAATTCTTTGAATATTGGTTCATCATCTCTGTGTGGAGGCCCCCGAAGAAGGAATAATGCAGAGTAAGTATCGTAAATTACACTCTTTTTCCAACTACTGAAAATGCTAAATCTTATTAATTTTCTTCAGCAACGTAATGTCAAGCAACGCAGCACCAACAAACGTCTGTTTTCGTGGTACCAGAGCATTATACAGGTTGTTCGAGGAAACTTGAAATTTATAAGAAGGATAGAAGTAGGGAAATAGTCAGATCTGCTCAGTTTTTCTTGAATTTCTTATGCGCTCTATGTCACTCGTATTCAAAAAAGTCCTACTTGCTTTAGCTGTTTTTTGAGAATTCTCTAGAAAACAAGTTTCAGGATGTCAGAAGAAGATATAGTTAGGTTATTATGTCTTTTTTTTCATAAAAAAATGAAAAATTCAAACAACTTTACTTATTAGAGTGCTGTGTCTCAAACTAGGATCTGCTTTCGACTGAATGAAAGAAAAAATTCAAAAATAAAATTATAATAAATTGGGCATCACTCACAGTAGTTATCAATATAGGATTATTTAAATTTTTATCAGAAGGCTTTAACCACTCATTGAATCAAACAGTACAAAATTTATAAACCGATATGACTTGACCAACACCAAAACCTTTAACTTTCTTAACACTGAAACAAGGAATCTTTTGCTAATCAAGAACCAACACGTTCCTCTAATACTCATTTAATTCTTTAATTAGTTAATTAAGTAGATTTTATAGATAAATTTGAATGTAAAAATTAATAATACATTCCTAATATATCAACATTTTCCTCTGTATGTTAGATTCATGAAATGTCAATAGCTTGTTATGATCAGGGTTGGCAATATTCTTATAAATAAAATATGATAAATTGAAAAATTCATTCTTTATTCTTCGTAGAAAAAATAACGAATAAAAGGTTATTGTTTTATTAGACAAACTTTAAATGACAAATAAAAAGTTATTCTTTTATTCGTTTAAATTTAAATGACGAGCAACAGGGTATTATTTCATTCGACAAACACAAATGATGAATAAAAAGTCATTTGTTTATTCGACAAACTGTAAATGTCGAAAAACAAGTTATTTTTGTATTCGTCTAAATTTGAAAACCATTGCACATACTTTCTCATATACGTTTCTCAGTCTGCAACTAGAGAGCGACATTAAAGCATTCTATTAGGAGAGAGTTGATTTTCACATGTTCCTCAATATTTTGGTCGTCCTCATGTTACTCAATTTAAAAAGTTTATTAAAGAAATACTTTTACTAGCACTTATATAAAAGATTCTCTAATATACAAATTCTGATCTTTTGCTTTCTGGAGAGATAAGATAATTAAGATTTAATTCTATTTCAAAAGATATATTTATTAATAAATATAAAGATAATTAGGATATTACTTGCGCTAGCACAAAGCCTGCAGACCATCAGTATGCTTATATAATTTAAATAAAAATTAAAGAGTTAATTGTTTTGCAATATGAAATTACAAAATTATATTAATAAACATTAATCGTATCTATGATTAATTTCGATTAAACAGGTGATACTGTTTGTTTTATTTACTTCCTGTTATTTCGAAATGCTCCTTATCTATCTCGTCAAAGAATTCTGTAAGTGTTAAAATATATTGTCTACAATAATACTATTTTTAACAATTGAAACTGCTATGAAGCATTGAATGTAAAAATATCATTAAAAATAAACAAAAGGATTCATCACACATTACATTAAGATAAAAAACACGAAACCAAGTTAATTCTTCAAATGATAAGTAATATGCACAGACATTAAATATGACGCTTGAACAAGTTAACGAGAACACCTACAAAAGGAGCAATGGACACATAGGATACGTAAGCTTACACAGCCAAATGATGCAGCATCACCGGATTCTTCATCACACTAACTGTATCCCCGCACGATCTCTACTTACTTCATTCACAAACTTTCACCCTTCTATCTAAAAATCTCGCATTTTTTCCTTATTTTCAAGTCTATTACAGATTTATAAAGTGACTATATAAGTTTTTTGTCCATTTATATTTGTTAGCAGCAAAACATTGTCCAATATTTGTGTCTACAGTGCCCGTCTTTGTTTATTCGTCACACATTCTTAGTTGATACATACCATACAAATCACCATTTCTTTCACGATTTTCTCCATTCTATCCATGCATTCCTTTATGTCCGTAAAATATTGGCAATACATATTCCCCAGAACAAAATTATATTACCCTATAATGGGGATTATCAAGAACCGATATTCTCACTTCGGTATAGTTTAGAATCACTGCCACCCACCGACTCTCCTTGTACTACATTATTCTACTCTTTACCCATATGTATACCTAACTTTATAATTCCAATCGTTACAAATTAAACATAGTAGTGCATAATCTAGGTTATTATCTATGTTCAGCTGATTANGTAATGGGGATGTATTTATCAAGAACCGATACTCTCACTTCGGTATAGTTTAGAATCACTGCCGTCCACGGACTCTCCTTGCACACTACCCAACTCTTTACCGATATGTATACCTAACTTTATAATTCCAATCGTTACAAATTAAACATAGTAGTGCATAATCTAGGTTATTATCTATGTTCAGCTGATTATTTAACCTAAAATAAAATAATGAGAGATTCCCTTCCTCTCCTCTGTGAAATAAAGCGAAGTAGAGCAGGGTATGACATCGATATGTCAGTTGAAATTGAAAAATATTTTATGTAAATAAAGGAGATCCTTTTCTTCTTAATTTTGAAATGCATTCTTTAAACAAATGTAAGAAATTTTCTTCATTACACAGTTAGGGAGAAAATGGGCTTCTTTTATTATTTAGCTTATTTATGTGTAATTAAGGTAAAAAAATTAATTACTTATTATAATGGATACATTAAAACGTTTTTGAATTACCTTCTTAACTAAATACTTAATTTACAAATTACTTAATATTTTCCTCACTGCACTTTCTCGATCAATATCCTAGGTTTCAATTCAAAAATATACTTTATGTTCAATGAATGACTAACCGAGGAAAAACTAGTGATTGAAAAGAATTGCTCACTCCTTAGTCAGAATGATCACCATTCTCATACGATTAATGTATTCTTTGTAACACAAAGAAGTGCAGATTCATTTGATACTAATTGTACCAGAAACTAAAATGAAACGCTTTGTATTGTATTCCTAAAAATAATTCATTCTCGACGGCAGCACGATGAAAGAATAACTTATTATTAATTGTACGTCAANGGCAGCACGATGAAAGAATAACTTATTATTAATTGTACGTCAAGCAAGAGTAACTTTTTATTACAAGTAATTTTGTTAAATACAAGAATAACTTTTTATTAGTCATTCAATGTATGTTAACTTTTTATTAGTTTTTTATTTTCTTAAAATAAAAGAATAACTTGTCTTTCGTCAATCAATGTTCATCAAATACAAAAATACATTTTTATTCGTTATTTTTGATACGTGAAATAATGAATTATATTAATATGCTCTTATTCTGTTATTTAAAGGAATGATTTATTCTGATTCTGAGCTACCCTGATTATGATATTCCAAAGAACCTTTAAGTATTAATTTTTTTCATATATCAAAACAAAATATATGAATTATACATATTCATACTACAATTAATGTTCTGCATATTTTCTCGAAAACATCTCCTTCGTTTATTATGAAATTCCCAGAATACAGAAATTTAGAAATAACAAAAGGGATCTACTTTCCTCTCATTTCCCGGTAGGATCTTTTTTTGTATTTTGATCAACATTTGATAATACGTATAGAAACTTAAAACATTTTAGAGTTCACTTTTCTCAACAGTATATAGGTACTGTTTTTAACATTTTTCATAAATATTAATCACCGTACGTTAGCTTGTTTTAACCGAATATTCACATTGTATTTGCCATTATTTACGGTGTTTTCTAATAAACCAATTACGTTAGAGATAAAGTAGGAGAAACAACAATAAAATAGTCAATTGTTCAAATGACTATGAGCATTTGATTTGTCGCCCCGTCCGAGCCGTAAATGTTTGTGACGGAGGAGAAAAATCCAAGATATTGGTTTGGTCCCGAAACAAGAACTTATTTCATGCAGTACATGTAAATTCTTCAAAACAAATTTTGACGAACTGATCGAAAATGATCTTGAGAATAATATTTTTGTTATTTAACACAATGTCTCAATTTCTGCTTTCTCTTTCTTGCAGAAAGCTTTTTTTAGAACTATTTCTTCATATTTGTTAAATTATACACGAGGTAGAGATGAGTAAGGAAATTGGAAAGAAGCTCATGACTCCTATAAAAAAATATATGGAGAAAGAAATGTCGATGTATATGTATACTACAATACGATTTATAATTATACTAGAAACAGAAAAGTATATGAAAGGTAGAAAACGATTTTAAGACATCCGTATATTAAATGGTACGTTTTGGAACTGTGAGATAAGTATCTTGAAAGTTCGTTCCGATTGAGTCATGAGAGTATTCTAATGTTATTTTTTTTAAATACTTTGTCCACTTTCGTGTTTCTATCTTTTATATATAGCGAGGTTTCAGTCAGTAAAAGAGAAATATTTTATGCAAATTGGAGGAAGCGTTTGGTAAATAAAATTAAAGTTGAGAATCTAAGAAGCGTATCCAGATTAAAAATCAGAGAACGTGATCCGTAGAAAAGTGCAGTGCTGCCGGTGATGCTGTTGTAATTGGAGATGGAGGAGTATAACATGAGTGAAAAAAAAAAAAAAGGGAAATACAGATTATGCGACGTGCGAAGACTCTGTACGAACGCCATAAAATACATAACATTGTTGAATCTGCTTGGGCACGTGGCAGAGGGATGCATGGTTTGAAATAGGATAAATGAAGGCACCTGTTCGGGGACCATTGTTGGGCATGGGGTGGGTTTGGAGAACCCTGTGAGGAAGTAAGTCCGTGGAGCGAGCCGCAGGACCATCACTACTAATACTCCTGTGTGTTTATTACAAAAAGCGTGACTGAATCGAAGCTCGCTTCTCGTACGCAAGCAAAAGGTTCAAAATGCTACCCCACCCACTCCCTCCCTTTCTCTCGGGATTCTTTTCTATTTCCTGGTTCTTCTTCTTCCTGACTCTCCCATGCTCTCTTCGTCTCTCTCCTCCCTCGACGCGTCTGTTCGTTCCGTCAATCTCCGGACCAATAGAAATGTGCCCTGGCGATCGATCATGTGATTGTCACTGGACAAGGTATATGTCCGTACGAGGTAGTACGTTTTCCTATATTTTTGCCACCGTCCCTCTCTCTTCACCTCCCCCTTCCTCCTCCGTTTCGCGTCACTCGTACGTTGCGCGCGCAAGTTTTCGGTTGGCGCTCGCTTTTGCCGTCCCGACACCTTCCTTCCCTTGACTCCTCGTCTCCCTTCGCCATGCCCATCCGAGCAACGTTACACGCCCCTTCGCTCACTCTTTTGCGAACTGTCGGAATGAAATGTATGTATACGTATATCTGGGAAGGCAGATTATATTCCATTAGCTATATTAATGGATTAACGACACGGACGTGGAGCCCGCGGCGAGTATGTGTTAGATGACGCGGGGTGCAGTGGGCAGCGGGGTACCAGTCGTGGCGCACTGCTATTTTGATATATCGATATGTATCGGTCCATCATCCGGAGGACAGGTGTAATCAATCTAATTACTTGGTTTGCAGCTCGCGGTCGCCGCGGATATGGGTGGGGTGTCCTCCTCCTTCTTTCATACCGTAGTCCAAACCCTATGCACCAACCACTGTGCCCTTGGGATGCCTTTACATCGGGGACTTCACAGAATGGGTATACATAACTGGAGTTTAAATGAAAATCATCCAAATGACAGACTTTGCATTTAATATAAAATTGATCGTCCAACTGAGAAGTACACTACTTTTTTCATATGAAAAATAACAGAGCTTCTTTAAAACTTAAAATTAGTTTTTAAAAACCTGATTATTAAAACATGTATTTTTTCTGAATGAAATAAAGTTTTAAAATTTTTTTAACCAACTCCATTAAAAACGGCAACATTTTAAAATATTTAAGACCTCAGGTTACTTTTTAACATGACAATAAATTAACTTAGATGTTTCTGTTTACCTGCACAATATTCTCAACATCACTGATGCATCGTCAAAATATTCATGTGTGTAACAAACCTCACTCGGTATACGTTGAATTAACGGTGAATATATATTGAAATATCTTGAATAATAGTATTATAACAAGATTTTATTTAACTTCAACTGTTAGTTAGTGTATTCGGCCCAAATCATGCAACTGAATTTTAAATCAGTGAAATTAATTGGTATCTACTTCTATGAACACTTCGCGCGACATGATTTTGGGAGACAAATAATTCAGCATAAAATATTAAATCAGATTCAGCGGTAAAGATAGAAAGTTTTTTATTCGTATCTTTACGTGAAATATGTATGAACGTATTAGTATTTGTCGTTGCATTACCTTAATACAAACCTAAACTTTTACAAACCTAAACATCTTTATTCGTTTTAGTACATGGCGTAAATAAATGCTTATTTTTAAAAAGATTTTTTATTTATTTATTTCTTAGATGGTGTGACTGTGAAGACTCGTTACCTCGCTATACATCCGTTAATTACTTCGAATCGTTCGAATCAAATTGTTCCGAATACGAAAAATATGAAAAATTTTATTTTCATTCAAAGAAACTTAATGAAATTTCCTCTATATACGATAAATTTGATCATTTTATAGGAACGAACATTTCTTGCAAGATAAGAAAATGAAAACTGTTTACTCTAATTTTGTGTTGATAAGGGCATCTCTATTATGGATTTTGTTAATGAACATATGCAGTCGTGTACAGCTAAACTCGTCACATATTATGTAATTTTATTCCTGTCGAATTTGCCCAAGTGATGTCTTCCCTTACACCTTCATCTTCAAGAAATAAAACTTTTCTTATATTCTACCTAAAGCTTCATGTGATACCGTACCCATATGTTGTGTCCAACGAGAGCGTACCGACCTATGTTTTTTAATTTAAATGGACATATTAATAGTATATCCAGTAAATCTGCTAATTGGCTTCCGTACAATGGTACTGAAAAAGGAGGCGCAAAGCTGAGCTGCTTATCGTGTGAAATAATCCGATGAAATGTAGTATATAACCTCGAAACCCGAATACAATGCACATGAATTTGAATAGTTATGAAATCTGAATCAGGAATATTTAGACTTTAAATTTTCCTTATCCCGTATTTCTAGATACTGAAATTTAATAATATCATATCTAATATTCAAGTAGATATTTAAATATCATTGAAATTAACCTATGTTAGTTTTAATGAGAAGGAAAATTGCTTAATATTTTTTATGGAGCTTTGATTAATATAATAAGTAGGATAAAGATGTAAAATAGTTGTATTATTTACATATAATTGAAAATTATTATGGAATAAGCTTTTCCACCTGAAACAGAGATCGTGAATTTTTGAGAGCCTACTGCCATCACCTAATCCAGATTAACGGTTTTTGTCAACAATTTTTCTGTAAGTTAATTTTAGTATTAGGTTAGTGATATATAATCTTAAAAGTCCTGCAACATACCTAACTCCTTTGCTTATTTTAAAATATTGTAAAAATAAATGTAATTCGTAACACTACCTAAATAATAAAAAAAATATTAAAAAAGTTATGTGATAACATAGTTGTGATTTAGAAGTAAATCAAATCCGAAGGTGGAATTTTTCATATTTTCTTGGAGGGCTATTCCAAATTTCGATATGCGCCTACATCATGGAATTTGTGGAGGTGGAACTCCCTTTAAGTTATCGTATGGTTTAAATTTCTGATCATAACAATTTGGAATTCAAGCGGACTATCACAGCATACAGCAATGTAACGTTTCTTCTCCAAATATAAATGAAGAATCTGTCGCTGATTGGTCAATTTACTAGTGGTAAGAGTAGTCTTGCACAAGTTGTGCAGTTCCGATGAACCGGTAAGTTTAGGCCCATAGTAATTTCTACTCTCGGCGTGTTTAGTAAGCTGATATTGGGAGATAAATAGAAATTAATATCGAAAATCTGACAAATGATTAACTGCATTTCAAACTTTGTGATAAATAATGGAATTTTTGTTATTAGGATTTGTAGCATAATTTATAATAATAACCTGCTTACATGGAAGTCAATATTGAATATTTTAATCTTCATACGTTTTGTCGAACATATGTCTTCATCTTGTGTTTTCTAGAGAAATAAAACAATTTAGATACGTAGATTCCACAAACTTAAAAAAAATACTTGATTGGAATGTTGTTCAATGTCATGTCCTTTTAGAGACGTTTTGATACGTGGAGTTCGAGTGATTGAAATATGTAAACAAGCAGAGAAAGGTGATGATTTCATAACAATACTAGAAACGACGTTTCTCGTTGTGGAGATCCTCTTCCAATCTTATTTAATCTTTTTTTTCTGATTTTAACTCTACCCAACAGCCCATCTGAAACATTAGTGTAATACTGTATACCGAGGACGAATTTGAAATGTCCGCTGGGTTGATATGATGGCATCTTATTCACGTACCGGTCACCAATAGAAAACACTAAGGAAGGAAGAGCACATAAACAAATTAAGAATTATATTTTACGAAAAATTACTCCAACAGTCACCCCTACTCCTTCAAAATTAGCAAAGTAAATGCTATGATTAGTGGAAGGAAAGGAAGGGCGAAATCAGAGCGCTACTACTTGGACTAGCTCGAACCATTCTCAAGGGTTGGGACCAACCGTGAAACCCAGTCCGTTCAACCGTACCTTCATGATATGATACATTTAGTACTTACGGTGAGTATAATACAGTATGATATATTAAAAGTTTTACCTACTGAAACGTAGCTTTTCCTGGGTATTTTTCCCCATACGCTTCGGATGAAATGTTTCTCAAAATTGTTGATTACCCTGATATACATATTTCAGCATTTTATACATTGTTTTCGGGTAGGATGATAATTCATTCGTTTCAATTATACTGTGGTTCCCGATCAGTTAGACCAAAAATTACGCATTGTTTAAAAACTATAATGAAATAAAACTTGTATATAGATTTTTTTTGTATATATGTGTTTCAGGTTCAAAATTATATGCTAGATTTTTCTATTACTAGGTTTAAAACTGTATGCTAGTGTTTGTGTTTTATAAGTACAAACTGTTCCTACAGCATACTTGAGTTTCGTTACAAAACCATCGTAAATTATACTTCAACCGATGAAGTTTACAACTGCATATATTTGATTTCAAGCATCCAGTGTACGTATTCGTCGTGGAAACATTCCTGTTTCTTCTTTAGCACAGCACAGTGAGTGGTAGAAATCCGGTTCTCGGGTCGGAGCTGAAATGTGATTTAAAAACTGTGTTGAAATTATGACTGGGTAAAATGTAAATGATACTTTCTCTTTTTCTAGAAAGTTGACGAGTACATACAAAACGGTCCCTTTACTAGTTTGGCGCACTAGTCCAACACCTACGTCTATTTCCTACTATGTCCCCGTTGGTGACGACTCAGTAAACAAGTGAAATCACGTTTTGGGTTTTCACGCATTTTGCGTTACCAGGTGGTAAATTATTACATATATATTATTTATCACTTGATACATCTAACTGAATGTGAAAGATCAAAGTCCAATGATTTGAAAATAATAATAAACATAATTATACATTTTTCATTGTACCAGAAAACTAGAACAATTTAACGAATTTTTCCCCCCAGGGGACTTACATCTAGTAAGTACGTGTTTGGCGAACACGGGGCCCCGAGCTGGGTCTGGCATTACTTCCACTTACTTGTGCTAGACTCCTTCCTTTCTCTTTCCTGACCTCCCTTGGTCACCTCTTGTTCTGTTCGATCCCGACGCTATTAAGGTTAGGGTATCTTTCATTTTCCTCATTCCTCTCATTTTTTT
>NNCF01127626.1:1529705-1547124 GCA_002313205.1 Laupala kohalensis
AATTTTTTTTTTATTGTTGTTTCTCGTGTAGCAGTTCAATCCACTAAACTATTCATCTTACTACTTTGAATGTCTATAATTGTCTGAATGTTTACATAACCTGTCTTTGAATGTTTATAATTGATATAAACATATATTTTCTCACTTATCCGTGGAGGAAAATGAGCGAAGTGTGAATGTCCGAATACTTAATCCCCCACGGAAAAAGAGATCTCTCTGAGAAACAGAAAGAAAAAAGATTAAGTTTTTAAATATTCAGTAAAATATGCTCTCAAATATTAATAATATGAAAGAATATGAAAAATTATTGCGTGAATATCAAACATAACAAAAAAGTTATTAGAAACATAAGAGAAGAAATAATCTTAAGATATTTTAGATGAAAACGGTTTCTAAAAACATCCCAAGGTACCCAATTATTGGAAGCAAGAGAGGCTTGTGGAGAGAAAACCCTATTCTGTACGACTTACGGCACGAAATGTGTGAAATGAATTCTGGATGACTCAGGCGGCGAGAGGATTTTCATAGTTTCATGTAATTAATTCTGCGATTTATTTAATGATTTCGTATGGCTTCACTATTAGTATGTTGCATACTTGCTGATTGGGTAGCACTTGAGGCGCAACCACAATAATAGTCTTCTTGGTATAATGATAAGGGCCAAAATGAAAGCACTCGGCTACGTTTGAGAGGAGAAGCACTGTCTTTTACTTCAAGAGCTATCACTTCGCCTCGGTAGATTCTTTTTTCCCGAGATTCTAATTGCGGGATTCTAAAACTCAAAGAGACTGCGGCGCGACTACACGGCGTTTTTATTCATTCTTCATACTTAACGATCGCCTGATAGTAGACTAGGGTCTTTGATTGGATATTACCCTTTGAGCACATAAACATTTCAAACTGTTTGACTTTTTCTTCTGGCGTTTGAAAGGGTATTGTATATTTTAATGGATGCACATGCAAAAACTAGAACACAGTTTAGATGAAAAAGACTGCTCCTGTAACGTTGTTTCTTTGGTCAATACTTTGTGCAGAATGTGAACCAAGAAAAGTGTAACAGACCTTATAATTACCTCAAAATCCGTACAACATTATTCACTTATTACATCCTTCTGACACAATTGTAGCAGCGCAGAAAAAAAGCACCGCAACTACTACAACAAAGGTCAACGTTAAACGATATTTCGTGTACAAATTCCTGATTGGAATTCGATACCACAATTTACTTGGAAATTAAATGAACCTATAGAGCGGTTTTCAAGCTATTAGAGAGAACTCTCTTATTCAAGGTATTAAAAAAAGCGAAGAACTCCTTCAGACAATTTTTCGATACATGTCCTTCAGACGATCAATGTCTAATAGAAATAAAAAAATATTTATCTCTGAAAATGATACGGACGTTTTGATAGTAAATGATACGATCTGTTCAAAGAACATAGTTTACATACTAATAGCTTTACGTAAATTATAAAGTAATATTTCCCTTCGTTTTGTTATCTTCTTTATACAACAGCTAATATTAGTAATACACAATCAAATCTCAGGTATGTTCGTTCCTTGAAGTAATAAAAGAGCAGCGATTGTAATACAAAAACATGTATTATTGTCCAAAATTCGTTACCCAAAACTTATAAAGTTTTGCTATGAGCCACCAGATGAAGTGAAGTATTTTGTACATTTCTAATAATAATTTTAATGATAATGAATGCATTTATGATCATATTAAGAAATTTATCGTTAATAATTCAAGAGAATGTAGTTATTCTCTACATTCATTGAAAATAGATATAATTTACGTTTTGGTGCAAAATCAATATAGAGGTGAAAATATCTGTTTGATAGTTGGAATATTATTAGGTGGTTGGACAAGCAAAGTCAACATTAACACAATTCAAAGACTTCAATGCTCGATACCGAATATTTGTGGTTCGTACACCGGACATTGTAATCTACACCAACAATTTTAAGTATTTAAGAAAATATTTAAAAAGGAGCGAGAAGTGAGGATTTATTTTCATGATAACATACACGTTATCTAATTTTTTAACTTACAACTTCCGAGTACCTACTCTTGGAGGAGTGTTTGCAACGTCAGTCAGGTGAAAATTGCGACGGACCGGGACTCGAACTAAGATATAAAAGAACTAAGAGAAAGAATATAAATTGCAAGTGAGGACAGTAGGGTATCGAGGTGGGAGTGAAGTGGGCGCTACTCTCCAAATGAGTCAGTGAAAACCATTTGAACTCGTAAATTTAAATATAAATATTATCTGAAAAAGTTTTAAAACTGTAAAATATATAATAGTTAAGATCATTAATAAATATGACTCAGTTCCTTATAATATTTCAGTTCCTTATAATACTTCGTGCCGTATAGGATAAGCGCTAGTATGCATGCATACACGTTTGTGTATGGACGTAAATCGGTCTCAAACTGATCGTTCAAACATTTTCACAAGTTATGGCAAGTTTCTGATCAACTCAACGCAAAAAATCAACATCACCAGTCAATTCCACAGTAAAAACTGATTAAGAAACGGCATGGTTAATGAGGTATTATTTTAATT
Source organism: Laupala kohalensis (assembly GCA_002313205.1). NCBI lineage: Eukaryota > Metazoa > Arthropoda > Insecta > Orthoptera > Trigonidiidae > Laupala > Laupala kohalensis. The sequence continues at coordinate 1,532,273 of NNCF01127626.1, forward strand.
TTCTTGAGGGAAAAAACTGACTACACCAACACACAACCTACTGTTGAATGGATGACTACGTCCACATGGGTTTTCCCACATGTTATCATTCATGTGCTCTTGCTGAGAGGGATGTCAGTGACATTGGCCAGTTTCCAGGTATATTAACCACTAGAGATGGGGATCCCGAGAGACCTATCGATATACCATAATATCAACAGGGCCATAATACCTTCTGACAGTATAGTAATCCTAATGACGAAAGTCTACGTTTACATAATCCTATATTGTTATCCGCGATGCAGAAATCATTTTTAAGCCCAATGTAGTTCATGGAAATTTTATAAGCGATTCGCAATAGAGTAATATATGATTTTATCAACGAAATCGTTAACCTTAATTTTTCTCCTCACAACCCCAAAGATACATGCAGCGCGATAAGCGAGCATTGTATTGTTAAGTGACGATGAGTGAACAAAAAACTTTCCGCAGATATAATTCTCTGGATATGGATGACTTCACTACCTGCTGATCCGGACTCAACAGACATAATTATTCAACTGAGTGATGGCAGAACATGCACAGTTGCCAGAGTCAAAGGAATGTCCAGTAATTGCGATGCATGATCAAGACGAAACCACGGTGTAGGAGCAATAAAAGAATGTATGAGTAATCACAAAAGTAAAATTCAAATGAAAGGGGTTATAGGTCAAGCTAAGAAACTTCTATAATTATCAAAAGAATAAATTTACTTACAAACTATTTCATTAAATTTGATAATATAGCATTCAGAAGATCTTCAAAATTAATTTTAAAACCACACTATCCATAAATACAAAAATTCTTCTCTTACTTAATTATACCTTTTTTTAGAAAAACAATTGGTACAGCATTTTCTTTCGATCAGTCTATGGCTCTCCAGAAATTGACAGAATATAATGTAACATAAATAAAATACATAAACATACATAAAACATACTTAAACAATCTAACATGGAGCTACGTAAAATAAATAATAAAATAGAATGGGGAAATAATCGACACCACCATGTGTATTTTCATTTGACAAGAAAATGCAAATAAATTAAGTTTTGCTCTTAGGTGTACGTTAGTGAAATAAGTATTAACGATTACGTAGACGCGCTAGGTGGTGCCTGAGAAATTGTTTAGGAATTAATGAAATGGGAATTTTTTATTTCGGATTGTTATTTTGGAAGGAGAATCAATGCCTGGTTGATAGTACATAGGACCGGGTACTGACGAAAGATTAGAGAAGAGATTATGACATGATTTTGTTATATAGGATGAAATCATTTCCATATTAAGATCATGATGCAGATTTTTTGTTTCTTATGAACCAAGGGGCGTTTAATTATATCCTTAAGATTTTGTTTTGGCTATTTGCAATTTTTGTAGAGGTAGGTGAAGCATTGCTGCAGACGGACAGGCGTAGAGGAAAATAAGCCAAAAAACGGTTTTATATAATGTGAGTGTCATGTGGTTTTAATGTGCAGTGGCGATTTGTGAACGGTCTAAGTTGAAAATGTTTCTCATTAGCTTATTTCATTTTGGTGATAATATGATGTTTTCGTGTGAGTCTTGTCTCAAGATGAAGCTCAAGGTGTTTCACGGCAGTTTAATGATGACGATGGAATTGGAATTGAGGTGGCCGTTATAGGTGTAAGGAAGGAAGAAAAGCGGAGATTTATTTCAATTTTGTGATATTTCTTCTATTCCCTTGCCCAAAAATCCATTGTTTTTAAGTGTGAATTAAATTTTGTGTCTTAGCTATTCCAGATTAGAGCTAGCTGCTATTAGAACAATATCGTCGGCAAATCGACGTTTGTATGTCCGTATTGCTGGGGATGTATGCTGTATCCAAGTTAAATAGTAATGGTGATAATGGGGTACCTTGCGGTACACTTGCTTGGGGTTGATACTGGAGTTGACTCGGGTGACGAATGTACTATTAGTGAAGAAACATTCAATAATTGTATAAAGACAGCTTGGGATTCCAGTTTGTCGAAGTTTATATTGTAACCCGTGCTGTCACACTATCAAACGCCTGTCTGATATCGAGAGACCGCTATAGCTGATTTACTTTCCTGGAATAATTGAAGTCGGACGAACAATTGGTGAGCCGTGGTATGTTTTACAGTGAACTCCAAACTGGAAAGATGGGATGATTTTAGTATTGTTGAAATAATTTATAATACGTTTCAGGATAAATTTTTGTGTTATTTTACCGATAATAGACAGAAAATATACTGGATAAAATAAAAGTTATTTTTGTTACTAATGGGAATTGGAATTATGAGAGAATATTTCCTGGTGACCAAAAAATATTCAATTCTTAACATACATTGTTATAAAACTTATAGCAGACCTTGGTTTATTCCTAAAAATTGCGTTGGTATTATAGTGACCTCCCAATTTTTTGGCTTGCATTGACATGATACAATGGTATATTCCAGAATTATATTTAATTGGATTGAGGAACATTGTACATTGGTGCGAGGAAAGTTGTGATAGAATCAGTTGGACTACGTACTTGGTGCGGTTCAAAAGTCGATTCGAAGTATTATGTTAGTGCCTTCACCTTATTTCATGGATTTGGGCTATAGTGTAATAGTTGTTTCATAATTTTAGGCTCCAATTTGATAGACCTAAAAGTATGTACATTAGAATTTGAAGAGTCTTACAAAACTATTCCACCATCTGAACAAAACGTTGATCAAAATTTAGTTCGTGTACTATCTTACTTATACACAGAAATCAATAAGTTAAAATACTATCCCTATTTAAAAATCCTTGGTGAAAAGTGCTAGATTTAATACATATTTATAAGTAAATTGTATCAGAGATAGGGTTTTTTAAAAATCTTTTCAGACAATTCAACTTCACGTGAAAGACAATTCACAAGGTTATGTAATAAATAGACAAAATACCTCGAACACTACTCCGATATATTATATTAAATGCGCGTTACGTTAGGGAGTTCGTAAATTGTTGATGACGGAACTGGATCAGATATTTGCAACCAATTGCACATTTCCTCTACATCATTTCTTGTTTTGAAATTCGGACCATCTCAATGTTTATATCCTCTCCTCGGAGATAGAACACAATTCAAACTCCGGGGACTTCATCGTAGTTCAACGCACCGCAAAGCAACGCAAAAAATGTAAAACTTATAATCTAGGTCTTTGTAAGGATACCTACTTTTTTGCAAAATGCCACGAGAAGAAAGGATAATTACAAATAAGTGATATTTATAAAAAAAAAGTTGGGATATTTAATCACATTGTAAGAACTTTTACTTCTGTAATTTATGTAAAACAAAACTTCAATTGATATTACATATTAATACTCGAGATTAAAGGAGAATTGCAAGGCATATGAGTAAACTACAAAAAGAATACCGACAATTGTGAATGGTTTGTGACTTTGTCATCCCATGGAGCATTTTTAACTGTTTATAAGTTATGTCCTTATGTTTATCGTACCATATCATCGACAAATGCCACTCAGTTTAGGACGGATGTTGGCGCATTCTTTCGGCACATTTCTCTCAACCCCCTCGTGATGTATGCGTCTCGAGCAACTTCTCACAGCTTGGAATTTCTCGTTGTAAAGGACATACGTATTAGATGCAACCAAGGTGGAGTTTCTCCGTCAAACAGGAGTGGCAATACATCGCGAAGTCAATAAAATCCCGATCTACAACCGAAAAATTTATACCGATCTACAATCCTCAATAATAGATAGGCAAAGGGGAACGTACCACCACTCCAGCAAATAAATGTTCAAAATATAATTATAATAATTATTATTATTATTATTATTATTATTATCATCATCTTGTTATCTGACGAATTCACATTCTTCTGTCTCATTTTACCTTGTAGATAACCTCACCATCTCACGGAAGTCAGTGGAGTCTACTTACAGCTCCTTCCCTGCGTAAAACTGGTTAGTAGAAGCATACTGTGACTTTTTCGATATTGCAACATTGCAGACATTCTCGTTCCTCCCCCTGCTGGGCGTCCATTGCGCTCTGCAAACATTCTTTGCGGTGAAGCTTATGGGAAAGGATATGAGAACTAGCTCCATTTCATAGTCATCCTCGACATGGGAAATTTGAGACGACTGTCCAAGGATGTTAGGAGAGCTAAATCTGGGAATGTAGGGAAACTGATATCACAAGAGAGAAATCTATAAACGAGTACTTGTTCTGTAAGGGCTAAGTCAAGGTGTTTTTGTATTCTTGCTACAAAAGTTGTTGACTGTTAGAAAAAATCCGGTGTTTAATGATTTACCATGAAATATTATATGGCCTTGGTGAAGAGAGTGTAATTAGTGAAGGGACCTGAAACATGATTGTGTCTTGCGATCTGGTTGGGTTTTGATGATAATGGATGATTTAAAAGACTGATAATGGGTGAATTGCGAAGTAAACAATGGCTACTTTTCTTAAGGTATGTTTACTTCAGATATTCCATACAAAACACAATCAAAGTGATTGCGAAACTTTCTTAGGACATTTTCGTAAGGCGTCATTCTTGGAAATAGACGTAAGAATGACGCTGCAATGTGTGCCAATGGCGTTGGTTGAGGCAACTGCGTCAACGGCTAACCGGTAGCAGCTGCAAGGCCAAGGAAGAGGTCTCACACGGGCGGACGCCTGATGTAAGATTGACTCACAGCTTCCACGCGAGAGCTCTGGCGCAGCGCCATCAACCTTGTACTGCACCAACGGCCTCCGCACGCCAACATTTCTTCCTTGAGACACGTGGAGGAATGCTGAAAAGAGAATGATAGTTAATAATCGGCGGAATAAGAAGAAACACAAATGTAGTACAGCATAGATTAACGAGACATATGTTATCCGGAAGACGTCCTGCATCTCAGTAAATCTCCATTCCCTTCAAAAAAAGCTGTTTCTCTGTTTTTGTGAAAAAGTCCCCGGAATTTGGTTTGCTAATTTTCATGATATTTTTGGCTTTTACTATCACAACTTCAATCTCTTGACGGAATAATTCATCTTTTGTAGGTTGGTGCATTTGTAACATTTATTTTGCAATATTCTACCTACCGAGCTTTTAATGTCTTGCATTTCTAAATCAATGGCCTGAAGACAAGCGTAAGAAACAATCTATTTACTTGAGTCGACAGATTGTTTAAAATTCCTAATAGCTTAATACAATAATCCGACTGCATGATAGATCATCACACTTGTTAACGACACAAAATGTTCCGAAAAGTTGTGTCAAATTACTACTGCTGCGATTTCTTCCATGTATTCGAACTAAAGTGGCTTGCGTTTGAATGAAGCATCGCATATTTTCCTCATGTTTTAAAGCGTGCTCTTCGTACCACACAAATACCACTACGATCGCCTGTACTATTGAAGTAGAGCAGAAAACGTTTAATCATGGAAGTTCGTTTAAACATGCACTTGTAATAATATTTTACATCTTATCTACGAAATCTAGATTCAATGCTTACTGAAATGCTCTTTCTCTGAGTAGTACAGAGCGATTCTCTACATAAACAAGATATGAGAGTAAAATATATCTTTGTCTATTTAACGGATGTTGAGAAGAGCTGTATTTTTACATTTTATGTCAATATCACATGTTGGTCATATCCGGTTATTCCATTTTCAAGTCTCGGAAACGCGGAATTATTATCCTTATGTCTTTTTCTATATACAATACGTCTGTTTTAACCTAATATACGACTATTTCATAATAACTGAAACGTAAGTCAATCAAATCTCCTATTTTAAATATTATTTTCTCGTCCTATAAAATAATAACATGTTAGAAATATTTCTTAAATTTTTAATGCCCGAAATGACATTTATTTCAAAGACTGCCTCCCATTTGATCTAACTATGTCATATGATACCGAAAATACAAATGTAAGTCAATATTATTTTAACCACATGAAAACTCCTCTATTTCTTGTCCGTCAACTGAACATGAATTTCATACGATTTGCGTACGTTCTCGATTAGATATTCCAAATTGCTGGTAATGCAGTTTATTAGCCTACCATACACTGTTGCCATGAAGTTAGGAAGCATAGAGTTTGTATCATAAGAAGTTTGTATCAATCGAATTAACGTCACATATGATAAATGTACGTAATACAATTACTCTTATAAAATAATTAAATGTGAATGAAATTGAACAAGACCGTATGATTTTCATGAAACGTACATTTTTCTGTTATAACTTGTAAAGTATATTATTTAAATGTCGTACTAGTTCAAAATGAAATCTAACATTCGATTTTTAAGGCTTTTTGAGTCCAATAATTGAATTCTTTACGCAAACGCGAGAACATGAAGTATTAATTTCCGTAAATGTATTCAACATTACATGCTCGTAAATTTGTCATCTTGGCATGAACCCTCAATATAATTTTAATTATCAGTTTATATGATTTTCCTGACTTGTCCCAAAAATGCGAATATATCACTTCGTGATAACAAAATCTACCTAATGTTCACTTTCATATTAAATGAATCATATAAAATACTACAGAAATCGTCAAATCAATGCTGAAACTAAATGATGGCTGAGTTGTATGTTAGCACATGGAACGGGCACAGAAATAACTGCGAACAATCACATATTACACGCGTCAAATGAGGAGTGTTATCAGGGTGCATTTCAAGACGCAAATCCAGATTTCGGTAGAAGTTAATATTAAACATCAAATCAAACAGCTTTAAACGTTGCAAAAAAAAATCAGAACCAGGAGGATACGTCATTTTCAGTGCAAATAACTACGTCTATACTAATGTTACTCTGTGGAATAATGGTCTCTTCACACAAATAGGGAACTATATCGAAAATTTATTTTACGGCTACAATTTCTATTCGCATTCACCGTAATAAAATTATTTCTGAATATTTTGGCAATTTCAGGAACAAATTGTTTATACTTTCGATGAAGAGGGTCGCATTTCGAACTGTTTTCCTGTCTATTGTGACCCCAAAGGGTCTCCAAATTTTCTGCTTGTTTTACGACGAGAAGAAGAGGAACGAGTGTTATTAAAAGTTGACCAGTGTTTCTTCAATTTTTGATGCAGCCTCCGCACAGGGGTTGATATTTTAAAATTAAAAGCGTCACGACCTGTGGTCTGCGTGGCAAGACCGCCGGGAACATGAAAGTTGGTTTAAGCCGTGGTGATCGGACCTCGTCCTACGAGCTCGTGCTTCCAACCCCAAGGCCGTGTCGGGGGTTCCCAAACACGCCTTTTTGGTATGAAAACGCTCCGTAACTATATTCCACACTCAGCCTAGAATTTCATTTGCGGAAGAAAACTGAGGCTTTCATGAAACGACAGCTTTCTTAATTCCGTGATGAGATCCTTACACGGATGTGGAGACAAGTATACTAAGAGACTAAGTAAGTAAGAGACGTTTAATACTCCTTATGACGATGGTATGAAGTAAAAGTTGAAGCGTGTAATTTTCAACATTCTTGCTTAAATATTGTGTGGGAAATAAACAATAATTATTAAACGGTGTAAATGTCAATAACTTTTCATTAATACTCAAAAGCAATAATGAAACATTTTTGGGGGGTGAAACGATCATTTTTTTCTAATTCGGTATATATGAGAAAACATTTTTAAAACTTTTTCCCCATTTAATTCCTCTCAAATATCAATCAGTACATTTACTTAACTATTTCAATCTCTAATGTAATATCAAAACACAACTGTGCTTCTACAATTCTTAACACAAAAGAATGTGAGTGTGAAATGTTGATTCAATGCTCAGCAGTTTTTGCGTGATGTGAGTTCAAACCAAGTTATTGTTAAAGTCACCAGGTTAAGTTATTTTTATCACTCCAACTTACCAATCGTCAATATTAAAGCTAAATATTTGCCAAGTATATCAATGGCGATTTCAGAATTAATATTTGCGGAAAATCACAAACTGCATGTGATTTTAGTCACGGATGCTCAGCTAATATATGATAAGTTTGCTTTTGTGCACGTCAATTCTTTGTTCAGGTACGTATATTTCAGATTAGGTCGCAGACTAGGTAGAACTGTAGGATACAATGTAAACATATAATTCTGATACATGTCAACACACTTGAACGAGAAAATTTCATTTCTTTTTCAATTTAAGGATAAAATAAACAAAATTTTGTATTTTCTTATGTTCATGGAAGAGATAAAAAATATTAGAGAAAATGAATTAAAAATAAATCCCCTTCTTGCTTCATGAAAATGTATTATTTGTAAGTAAAATTGGCAGATAAACTTATAATCTTACAGTAACGGGAAAACATACGATAAAAGAATACATAAAATTAAAACGCACTAAATTTGATATAAACAAATTAATTCAGAAACTTTCATACATTATACAAAAAAACGTATGATACTAATAGCAAATAATTACGTTTAAAAAAGTGTGAAAAATTTGTTTGTACGGTCTTACGCTTGATTCTAAACAATGTCGGTTCAAAAAAGTTCTGCAGGGAATTACTTACCAAGACATTTTAATCCGCTAAACTTCAAAGATACTTCTAAAAGTAAATGACTTTTATCCAATATAAGAAATATTTCTAATAACACAGAACTAAACAGACCTTTCATATAACTAAAATTCAATAAACTATATTTTCTCAAAAAATTATGCAAAGACAATACAGAGTTCTAAAGGTTTTTAGCAGAACTTATAGCTAAAGAAAGATTTAAACTTTTAGAAAGATTCTGTAAATTTACATGCGAATTGGCTATATTTCTTACAAACTAACACAAACATAAATTTTGCAATAGTATCATTTATTATTGTCTTCTTTACACTGGCGACTTACTTAAAGGTAAATCCATTGATTTAGCGAGAAATATTACTTATCCCAAGTAAACTTAAAACAATAATAAAACTGTGAAAAACTAACTTCTTTGAGACTTCATATACGAGCTGTACATGATTTGTCACTCAAATGAAAGGAAGTTCCTAATAAAGATATTCATATACTCTCGAAGTCAAAGATTAATTTTAGCACACGTACAATGTACATTCACCTTGTACCGCATACAATCACATAAATATCCTTTGAAATTCGTACAAACCGCAAATTCCTTTCGTTCAATATTGCATCCTAACACGTTGACTTACTGGATGCTTTTGTAAACAAATACTAAATATCCATCTTAATGTAAGGTTAATAAATTGGATGGATTATGTTGTACCAATAAATATGCATCAGGAACCGATTTGTTTCTTTGATATTAATCTAATTTCGATGACATTAATCTAATAAATGAATTACGATGGATATAATTCATTTCTTCATACTTTGCTTCATGCATTAAATTTCCTGTGCGGCGTCTATTTAGAAAAAGAATCAGAACATTCTCCTTGGAATGCCAGAAACGAATATTTGCGTTGACATCATCAAAGATGACAGCTGATGCAGAGGTGACAGCGGCAGAGGAGAAGGAGGCAACGTGCGACGAGCAACACTAGGAAGAGGGGGAGGAGGAGAAGGAGAAGGTGGAGAAAGAAGGCGAGGAAGAAGAGGAGAAGCGCGCAAGAACCGGTTCCGTCCCCAATACAACCTTGAGCGCGAGCACGAATGCGCGAGGCGATTGCAGCGTCAAGGACGCACCTTTAACAGGGAGCCGATGACGCGCGCGCGCTGGTTTTGCGTCGGGAGGAGAGGAGGGGAGTGAGAAGAAGGCAGAATAAGAGGAAGGAAGGGGCGTGCCTCGCGGGGGCGCGCGTGGCGAGGGCAGGCAGGCACCTGGCGCGAGCACGTGCGGTGAAGAAGGGCAGTGGTGGCGGTGCGACTGCGACGGATTAGCTTCTTTTTTGCAAGGGAGGAATAGGAGGAGGAAGAGGAGGAGGAGAAGAAGTAGAAGAAGAAATAAAATATGTACATCGTATTTTTTTTACTAGGATAGGTCTGGGGTTGTATAGTGAGAATCGCAGTAAATGTAAATAAAATGAAATACGTACATCACATTATATTTAAAATACGGTTCTATACACGATTAAATTCACTTTGCCAAATACTGTATTCAGTGTTGCACCGATGCACTAGTGCAATCATCAGATGTCTTGGGGACTCTTAGGCGATTGGAAGAGAACAATTTGGATGATTTCTTCAGACTAGAATTCCATACAATCAAAACCAAGCAAAAACATATTCCTTTGTCCAACATTTGGGAGATATATCAACTTTTAATTTGTTCTAGTAGGCAATATATATTGCAGAAAAACGCTCCTATATTTTGGTAGTAATTCGTTGCTTTGTTACTATTCCTCCTTATTGTGTTCTGTATTAGTGATGAACACTTTACTTAACCAGAGACATTAATTAACTTTCTGATAAACATGAAATAGCATGAAGCTGATTAGAAGATGCTTTAGTCACAAAAATACACTATACACGCCAGCAGCGAATTTTTATGCGAGTTTGATTAATGTTTTCTCCAGTACTTCCCCACATAAGTTTGCCGAAAATGTTCAATCTATTCTTCATCGAACTATCACACAATACATGCAAATGGCAGTTTCCATGCATTAATTTAGTTATTTGATAATAAAGTCTACTGCAGATGGGTTTAATATAAACATCTGAGGAAAGTTGGAAATATTTGTTCTCCCCACATTCTAAATAATTGCTAATAGTAGAAGAATATCATAAGAAACGACATAACTAAACAAGAAAAATTACGTGTTTCCTAATTATTGCTATCACTTCCCTCGATTAAAATTCCTTCCATTGTCTCTATTTGCTTCGTTATTTGCGTTTGTTTAGATTTTCAGTGTATATTCAGGTTTTAAAACTGCTTGTTCTGTACTGTCTTCAATAATCACCATACGATTAATTAATTACATAACGTCTCGCGTTACTTTACTCCCATCCTTCCACTTCTTTATTAAAATTCACAACGTATATCATATCAAAACAAATAAAATGTGTTTTTCTGTTTTGATACGTAATCTGGAAAGCACTTACATGTCCTGCAGCTCAACTTCGGACAAAATCCCACGACAACTATAGGTTGACGCAACGTTTTCGACTCAGATTTCGTAAGGCTTTATATGAAAGCTCCTTAACCAACCCCCGTGGCCTGGGCTTGAAAATTAGGTTTGCAATTAAAAGAAGATCCTCAATTGGGGAGCGATATCCAAGTGGACACATCTGGCTGGAGACAGTTAGCTCCGGAAGCAACCCCTTCTTATTCCAGACCTATTTGTAATGTGCCGCACCTTTTACTTAAGACTTCTCCTATTTTTTTCATACGCACCGCACCACAAAAAATGCATGGAAATAGGTAGGAAGGGTCTGCTGAGGTAGTTTGGTCGCATCCGTTGAGATGAATAAATGAATATATCCTTGATCTGAGCGTAACCGCCTTACGGTGAGGTGAAAGCTGGGTAGCAACCCTTAAGTCTTCTGGATGCTTCCTCAAACTCGCACTGTCACCGTCTGACGATGGTGGTTCTAAAGAAAGCTCTGTAGAGGTATATCCGAAAAGAAGTGGAATGGGTTAAGGGTTTAAAGGGGTTTTGGTGGTGGGGGAAGGGGTGCATCTTTACGGTGCTGTCTGTGGGGCGAGTTTGTTGGGTTGTACAACAGTCAGCAGAGAAGGACGCCTCTATGATAGCAAGAACATTCTGGACAACATTTATATTGGTAATTTTTAAATTAATGAAGGATAGAACAGTGGCTCCCGAACTTTTTAGAATCAAGACTCCCCCAATACTCACATTTCCCAAGGCACCCCTAATAAAAATTCTTCTTTGTACAGAACAGAAAAATTTTAATTGCATTTTAAGAATATTACATAAAATGCTAGTATATAGGCAGTGGTATAGGTTAAGAAATGAAGTTATAATAATTATTAATTGTGGGAAAGTATATATTATTACGAATGTGTAATGTATTTAAACTTAAAAATTGCTGATTATATTTATTTATTACAGCTTTTTTCAAAAGACGTGCTAGTAAAAACACTTTTCTTTCACGGGAGAGACACATCTCAATTTAAAAATTAATCGAAAAGTCTCAAAATAAAACACCACTTGGTCGTCGCGGCGCGTTCAGTAGATACCATTGGTACAAAGAATAGAAAAATATAGGAAACAGACTAAGATGTTTTATAATAGTTTTTATTCAGTACAATTATGGGGCGACCCGTGGTGTTGTGCCTAGCGTATTCGCCTTCAACTTCTGGTGGCGCTGGTTCATACCCTGCTAGCTTCGAAAAGAAAACGCGGCAGTGGACACAGCGGGTCGTATCAGGTTTTCATATATTTCTCATCCTCCACAACATTCATCATCAGCATTCTATCCTGATACAGACCGAGTGTGAGGTCTACTTTCATTCCCACGTGGTTCTAATTTCTGGTTAAGAGCTGAGTGGAAATTTTTGGTAGTCTTTAAATATATATGTCAACACTAAATGACATATACGTGAATTATGTAAAGCGCTGAGTAACCAACATTCTTGAGAAGTTTACCGCGTGTTGCAGTTGTTTATGAGAGGCCCTATTGTATTTTGATAACCAAAAGTAAATTTTTTGTTCGGAGATTTTTCCAATTATTATGGTCTATTCAAGTGAGAGTATTGGGAGTGTTTCTGTTTGAAATGAAGCTTGTAGAATACGGCATCGTTACTAGTTTTAACGTGTCATTATTGTCACCATGACTTTAAACTGTTTTCTACCTAAAGGAGAGATTGGGGACTGTTGAAAATTTTTTGTAGGTACGATTGAAACAAAATATTTATTTAATTTTCTTGGCCCCATCCTGGCCCGGGTTTTGCTCCGGTTTTCCTTCGGGTAGAGGCGGATTTCTTATACGGGTTCTCTAGGCTTTGTCTAGGGTCATGTTCATTGTAACAATAAATCGTGAATTTAGTGTTATTTCAGTTCTTATGATTTTTAAAGACTATACTCAGAATAATCTATAGTTCGATAATAATTTGTACATGAAAAATTTTTGAGTTAAATTACAAACATATTGACATTCTATTAGTATTATAACTCGCAGCTAACTTTTTATCTTATCTAGGAATTTTTGCTGAAATTTTTGAATCCGCATCTGCCTTAGGGCCGTTGATCGGAATTGATGGGATGGTCCCTTGCTTGCTTCCGGAGAGTAAATTAGTTTACTGTCCTCCACGTGGTCATACGCAGTTTGTACTGCTTTTTTGACAATAAATTTATTATTGTTTTCTACGTGCAAGAAAGACTTCGAGAGGGCAGATTGACTTGTCGAGGTATAAAGACGCTTATAAGGAGGTAAAAGCAGGAGATGCATTTGCGAAAAGCGGCGGAGAAGCATGGGGTAAACCACTGTTCGCTCCTAAGATAAATACGAAAGCGAGATGCATCTGGCGAGGAAGAAAATCAAGAGATCGGATACAAAGCACACAACCGAGTTTTTAATGAAGAGCAGGAGCGAAAGCTTTCAAAAACTTGCTAGATTTTTGTTTGATTTATGACTAATCAAAATCAAAGAAATGTTTAAATTCTTTTGGTTTATTCTCAGATTATTTTCGTTCAGTTTGTTTTGTTTAAAATAAATACTGTTAATGTTTGTTGTTTTTGTTAATTTCGTAAATTGTGCATCAATGTTAAACAGTCAGAATGTCACAGACGACTGATAATATACATTTAAAGTTGTGAGCCCTAAGAACGTTAAAGGCTGATTCAAAATATCATTAAGAGTATTAAAACATTGAAGACGAATTAATATTGTCAAACGATGCCATAATTATTCTTATAATTAGAATAAATAATGAATAAAACATGTTACAATATTACATTTTTTATTTATTTGCATGTGTTTCAACTGACCCCAATCAAATAGGATTCTTGTTTCTTAATTTGATTTTCTACTAAAAATAACACACCGGGTACTAAAATGACACTGCCCGTTAGTAGGTAGATACATGCTCTTGTATTTAACATATCTTCATCATCGCTCGGCTTTTAAATGGCAACACTATGGACGGTATAGGCGAAATTATTTCAACCGTTCCCAGTCTACCCAACCTTAAAATGGATTTCCTTTTATTTACCGTAGTGGATGAAAACTCCATAGCTCCCACAATATTCGTTAGTGTGGAGTTCATGTGATCGGAAATGGTTCCTCGATGACAGTATTCCACTATCACACTTTCACATTTACAGAAGGACCCGATGCGAACCCCGAAAGTATCAAAGAAGGAAAAATCCACAATAAAAACAAACAATTTTTCGCCAGAAATTAAAATTCAAAGTTATGGAAAATTAGTGAGCGATTTTGTTTAATGTCTTGGTTTTGGAGTTTCAGCACTAATTTCTCGTAAGACAATATGAAGAATTTTATTAGAATTTGTTTTCTGGTAACTTCTCTATATCAGCACAGTGTTTTCTTTACATTTTGAATTCAGAAAGTATTAGCATGTATTACGATATTACGTCCGTACAAACAGTTTACTCTAATGGGAGAAATAAAATAATTTTACTGCCGAGAATCGAATTCTAGTTTATACATTAACATTAAAACTTTATATAAAAATACATAAGTATATATTATATTATATATAAATGGATAAATTTCATCAACTTGATACCTAAAAAGACGAATATGTAAACAAACAACTTACAATTCTTGTTAATTTTTTTTCGGTTTAATTAATTTTAATGCCACACCAGCTTCTTCAAATTATCTCCTAGTACAGTCCATAAAAGCTATGAAACGGAGGTTTCTCAGATGGAAATATTTAAGAATAATAATTGAATGATTTTGATGAATTATTTCATTGTTAAAGAGTTCAGAATAAAAACCTATTAAAGAAGAAAAATAAAATAAAAATAAAAAATTGAAGG
>NNCF01127626.1:1547188-1559186 GCA_002313205.1 Laupala kohalensis
AAAAAAAAGCTACGACTGACAACCAGCTACGACACCTAAACTCAACAATGACAGTGACTTACAAAACTTTACATTCAATTGGTGTTTACCTAGTTTCGTTCCAGCCAGCCTTTCAAAGAGATCTAATACCCATAGTTTCATAGAGCGTCACATTTTTTATAAAAAAATTAAATAGAAATGTGAAATATGTCAATCATAATCATCCAAATTCTACATTTCACAAGTAAATCTGACAGGAGGAGAGTTGTTTGTCCTGAGTCCATGGAGAAGTTTGTCCTTTCGCATGAAGCAGAGCGGACGATGGGATGGCATCCGGAGGTGAGCAACCGTCTCCCAGAACTTTCAGTTCAGTGGTACGGAGGGGGCTCCGGAAGACTTAAGAATCCAGGTGGTAGGGCCGAGATAAGCCTGTGGCCTACCTGTCCATGTGCGCCGTGAACTGAACCAGCGCTCTCTATAGGTCGCGCGTACAATTACACAAGTCCAATGCAACGAAGGGCCTAGAGGTCGAAGGGTCTGAATGTCATTGAGTCGGATGGCTGATACCCTGCCGGCAGGCGATCGGGGCTCGCATCGGTTCCAAGACGTTTGTCATTGATAAACGGTGCCATGCACAAGAGATCAACGCAATTCCGTGTTCGCGCATTTCTCGATTCAAAAGAATAGTGGTGAGCGATGCAAGTGCTTGGTATATTTTACATTATTAATTCTATTGTTTTCCCAGAATTAAAAATAAAATTTGCTCTTATTGGAAAACGAAGTCGTGATAGCGAGTTCCAACGTGTGAAAATAAGGTCTTCGCAGTGGTCACAAGGAAAGTTGATTTTTGTCAGAAATATGTGGGAAAATGTGTTCGTCATTGTGATACGTCATCATGTTAATATATTTTCTTTTATTATGTTATTATGGTCACGTTTAATTACTTAGCTGATTTTTTACCACTGTATTGTGTTCAGGTGACATGTGCAATGCTCTCTCTGTGTGACAAATGAGTGCGTGATAAACCAATAATTGCTGATTATTAGATTAAAACCAACGACATAATTTGTGAGAGAATTCTTTTGGTTATCAAGCAGTGATTTGTCTTCAGTAACATAATTTTCTTTTGAGTATAAATATAGCAGGATGTTTTTCTCTCCTTCCTTAAAATTGCATGATCAATTTGCATTTTGATGTCCTTGCTAATGCGTGAAGCATGTTTTGCACGTATTTTTACAAGTATAGTTTTGTAAGAATTTCCGTGTGTAAGTGGCATGTGATGCGATTATTTTCGTGTTAATATTCGAAAGCAAGTGTGCAATAACACATGTAAGTAAGTGCAGAATATGGAAATTCGAAGTGGTCGATGAGAAGAAAAAGTGAGAATAAAAGTTCCAAGAAGGGTGTTCGTGTGTTTTTATTCACGTGGACGTCGTTCGCTGCGCTCCGCTAGCCCATCGCCCTGCTCTGCCTTCGCGAGCGGGGGAGTTACTGACGCAACGACGACTTGTCGGACGTCCTTCGTGCGGGGGTGTGCCACCGCCGACGACGAGACGGCGCGGGAGGTAGCCGCCACCGCCGCTGTTGCTTCTGCTGCCATCTGTATGCCGTGCCACGTACTACTGCAAATTCCCCACTCTTCCACCTCACCAAGAAGCGATATTTCCTTGTCGCATTGCCCCTGCGCTTGCTCTCATGTGGTAAGTGCGACGTCGTGCGGTGGTCGGTCATTCATTGCCGCCTGCACAACGAATTCATATATTTATTTTTTCGCGCTTCATTGCGAAATATTGCGGGTCTAAGTTCATATATTTCGCGGGGTGCCGCATTGTTAGAGGAGGGTTCTTCTTTCCTATTGTGCTGGAGCGTGGATAAACGGAGAAGTAGTGCTTGTTTGTGTAGGACGTACGAGAATTATTCGCGTGATCACACGCTTCGCGTGACCTGTCGTATTTGCGTGGGAGTGAGTGATATCGTAAGCTTATTTGGGCAGAGTGTAAGCGTCGGTACGCGGATCTCGCGTAACTAGAGTGATATGTATTATTTGGGAACTATGAATTTTAAAATTTAATCTTCAAAATGTAACCTACTTTTATAAACTTTTAAGGCAAATCTTTGTAAAGGACATTGTCACTTAATGAAAGTTTTTTTCTGCCAGTTCCAAATAATCGGAAAATATATTGGATGGTACAAATGAATCTGCTGATTTTATTCACACAAATACCAATGATTTTTTATAAAAAATATTTGTAAGCTTATTTTATAACGTTAGCTAAGATGTATAGCATTAGAACACAAATGTTGAGAGGTAGAAAACAATTTATTTTAGGTACTCGTTAGTTCTTCCTTTGCAAATGATGCATTTTTCAATCTTTTGTAGAAGCACCTCCTTGTCTTAACGTGACCTTTAGGATTACCAGGATCGCAGAGAGAAATTTAAATCAAAATAATATATCACCTTACGGCAGCGTCTCTTTCTCATATCTCACAAGTACATATATACATTTTGTTACCATATCCATAAATATGAATCAATTTGATCGTGTGTAAGAAAAATTTCTTTGCTCCAAGTATGATAGATCTGAAGGCCAACAATGAGGATCGTTGATTATCCAGTGACATTTTGTTACCAAGGAATATAGCGAGTCCCATATCCCGTGCCTTCAAATCACTAATGGAAGTCCATGCATTCGTGAAGTCCACTTGATCCTTTCCCGAAGGCTGAAAGAGTCGGCGGTAGGAAAAGTCGACTTAGTGTCGTCCTGCTTCGAGTTCGATCATTTCCTCCTCCCTTCCTCTTCCCGTCACCGCCAACTTCTCTCCTTTCACCAAATAACAACGTAAATACAATGACAAAGCTAGTGCGTGGGACGCTGTCCACTCGCCGTAACGAGAGAAGAGATGGACCCAAGGTACGCAGTGGAGGCAGGACTGCCGCGGATTCTACCGACATGACGGAGAGCAAGACCCAACTGGAGAATCTTCACGAGACTGGAAGACTTGGAAAGCAGATATTTTCTAGAAATATCTTTATTTCCTTTCTTAAATTAGTTATACTTTAGAATGATTTGTAAATAATTGTTTCGTGATTGTTGAGTTCTACCGTACAGGAGAAACTAAATTCATCATTTTAATTACTATTCATTACGGAGTTTCAAATTGTACTTTATAATTGAGTTTCTTCGGAATATAACTCAGAAACGTTGGAAACGTATATCTTACATTCAACTTATTTGGAAGTCTTCTATGAGAGTAGAATTATTGGATTATTAGAAGTGAAACATAAAAATACAAAATATGTAAATTTATTTGGATATAATACTTCTCGCTATTATTCCACGAAATTTTATTTTCTTCGGTTTAGGTTCTCACCAAACAAGAAAGCTATATGGAGTTAGACCCTTCCTCTGTAGCTTTTTAGCTCATTACCTCACTAAGGACGATAGCACGCTCTCAAGAGATAGCTGACAGTTACGTTCTCTAGCAGCTTCACTCTTCAGGATTCAATGTCAATTAGAGGGGAGAAATAGATCTTCTGCAAAAGGAGAGGCTATTTCAATGGAGTGCATGTACCTCTTTTTTTCTTCACAAATTATAGTTTTTCATTTTGTACAAAAAAGGGATATTATCCGGCCAAAACCGGCGTGATAAAAATGGTGGTAAGACGAATTCAGCCAAAACTGATTTTCTAAATAAAAATCCAATTGATCAAAGAAGTATTTTGACAATATGAGTTAATACCGACGACTATAACATTTAACTTAACATTATTAGGGGTTTGACATCACATTTCGCAGTCCAGAAAATGCACTACTGACTATACTTTAATTATACTAATTCCTTCAAAATAAAAATGGAACGAATATTTTGTACATTTATTTTGTTATGTTATGTTGAATGAAAATGGGAGGCGGGACCGAGATTTGAACTCGGAACCTTCAACTTGGCGCGCTCATGCACTTACCGACTGCGCCATTCCTGTCGCCTGCCGGTCTCATCTTATATTTCCATTCAAAGTGCGAGACCCAAAGACCTCTGAGGTGGTCTCGTAGATAATACGTTCCCGGGAGGCGAACGGGATGGCGCAGTCGGTAAGCGCATGAACGCACCAAGCTCAAGATACCGAGTTCGAATCTCGATATCCTCTCCCATTTTCATTCAACATAACGTAATTAATCGGTTACCTGGCTGTGAGGTTCACCGCAATCTAAGAGATTTCTGTGTGTTCGTGAACACTTATTGTGATAAATCTCCATCTTGAAATAGTTTGAAAATAGTCAAAGACATGTACTTTAATAAGTTTTTATAGTTTTACAGGGATACGAAAACAACTAATTATCTCAATATTATTCTGCTATGTATATTTCATGTAATTCGCAATTGTTTTGTACAGTAAATTAAATTTGGACACAGTACTATCAAGTAGAGAAGTTATGTATTAATTTTGTTTCAGGTCGCACTTTAGGAGAGCCGTACTGAACAACAATGTTTGGAATTAAAGAAACATTTGTGTGGAATTTTTAGATTACAGGAATCAAACTCACACACCTTCATCTGCACGAATGCATGTTCCTTTCACAATATCTGAGATTTTTTACCTCGAAATTTATTATCCTATGAATATCGTTTTTTAATTGTTTTTCTTACATAATCTGAGATGTCATGCTGGACGTATAATTGACTTATGAAATTGTTCCATTAAGGCTAAGTCTATTCGAAAAATCCAGTCTCGAATTGTCAAGAAACAATGTTAATGTGATGTGATCTCCTTGTTTTATTGCTTATTTTGTTCGGTAAATTCATAACTGAGCAGAATATTCAGCATTTGAGTAAGTAACTTCGCATTTACCAATAATAATTTATAATGAGGTCAGACGTGTTTTTAATTAAATAATCATTGAAATATATTTCAAAGGAAAAACTTCCGCAAAACTGGGTCTGGAAATATACTCTCAGAATATTATATATAGATTGATGGACGCGATGGAACAAAAATTGAACACGTGGCAGGATAAATTATAATATAAAGTTATTATACTGCTTTCATAATTTAAATAACATATCAACCCAATGGATTACGACGAATAAAATGGAATCATGAAAAACACTGGAATGGGAACATATAATTAAGTTCGATATAACAGTTATTTTTGTAGTATTGCAATCGCTTGCAAGTAAGATTATTGAAGTTATGAACAATTTGACGACTTTACTGAAATTTCCTATTTGACTTAATGAAAGAAAACACGAGATCAATAGTCCAATAACATTATGAAAGAAAGACAATTTTTGAAAGAGATCTCCGTTAAATGTGTATGGTCTCTTACGGAGGAAGAGTCTGAAGTTATTTTATCTATACAACCAAACTACACGAGTACGTCTCTTTTCTCCACTGAGCTTTGAGAAAAGAAAATATTTAACAATTTCCGAGATAAATGGATGAAATTGAAACTAATTTATAGTTTCCAATTCATTAATTTAAAAGTGTGTGCGTTATGTATTTCAATAAACTGTATTACTCAATAAATTGTATTAATCAATATTTTAAGCGATGGAGCTTCGCTTGGACACTGTTCCTCTCATAAACACAAGGCCAATGACTAATCGTGGTTTACAACCATGCTTTGTAGGTTGCATATGTATGATATGTATATGTATGTTCTTTGTGATCCACTATGTTTCCATCTTTTGCATTCTTGAGTTGATTCTTTCGTTAAAAAAAAAGAATAATTTCGTTTTACACTTTCAATGTTTGTACAACGCGTGCTTAGGTATATTACTGCATCAAACACTTTATTCCTCTTATCTCTGTGGGAATAGATTTAATCATCTCAGTTGAAGCTACTTCGTAAATTTATTATTGAAATATCAATATAAGTGTGATAATTTGAATTTCTCGAATATATACTGTAAGATTAGCTTAATGAATGATATGAATGTAACTATTTTAGTATGAACACGGTTAGACATGTATAAATCATATGAATATCCATAGATTTTGCATGACTTCGAGATAGATAATGATTTTTTAGTCAGATGCTTAAGAAATAAATTTTTTAAACATTTCATAATAATTTTTTTAATCAGAAAATTATTCATAAAAACATTTGAAGATAACATTCCTAAAAAAAACTTTGCTTATCAATATTTCTCCACGTAAAATACAGAATTTCAATATATGAAGTAAAGAAACAATATTACGATATGAAGTAACCATTTTTCAAACCCACATGTAAAAAAAAAGAACAACTAGATAATCGAGACACACATTCGAAAATCCCGGGGTGTAAATTCTCGTCAGCATTTCTAAACAGTATGCTCAGAAAATTCATTTAACTGAGATATCAATTCCTCGCCAGTAAAATATAATTAAATTGCGCTGTCTTTCTTATGCGCTGTCATGAGTCTATTAAATATTGTAAACAATAAATGTACATTCTGTTAATTCATTTTACTTTTCAGAGTTTTATAGAGTATAAAATCTAGTACATATTTATGTAAACTTACATAGAGACTTCCTGAATTCAGACTTCACCCGCTTCAAATTCTCTCGGGATTACTCGTTTATATCTTCTAAAAACGTCAGCCATATACAAAAGATGTGTCATGAAAGGAAAACAGAATGCCTAAAAGATTCCAAGGTTGGTAACATTAAGTTAGTCTAATATTTTTCTGACTCACCTTTGCCACATAAGGGTAGATCATTCTTCATTGTCAACACGACGTACCTATTTGGGTGTTCTTGGCACGTCAGCTTCTCACACCAGGATTAGTTATACTCGTCACTTTATTCCAAATGATGTGGAAATACCAGGGTAATATCGAACTGAAGCGACAATGAAGGAAACCTTACAGCTCGATCTACAGTGGCGTCGTCAAGTGGTGAGCTAGGTTTTGGTGAATATTATCGTGTTGGGCGCACATATTACGATCTATACAAGCGTCTCTAATTTCTACTCTTTACGTCCCTGTGTGTTTAAAAAAATACTTTACAAGATGAAGAATATAATCACAACATTTACAGAAAGTATAGGTAACCTTTGATTTCAAGTTCTATCTCGTATATAGAGATGAAATTTTAAAAATATTTCAATAGTAATGAAAAAAGGGAGAATATATTACAGATTCTCTTTTTGCAATTCTTTCAAATTTGAGCGGTTATCCCTTTGGGTGTCTGAGAGAACTTTAAACAGGAAAAATATGAAATTTTGCCAATCATCAAGCACTAGTAGTATATTGACACGTGATCATTGGCATAATAACAATGTTACAATTATTTCTCATTAAATGGCAAGCATAACTTCCTAATATTTTGTTCATAAAACTAAATGTATTAACTCAGTAGACAACGGTGGTGAGTTAGTTATATTCACCGGAGGGTAGAGGAGCAAGCGCCGTTACCACAAGGTTACCATAGGGTAATTTGTATGGAATGTCGCGATACTGTATACAAGACTGTGTAAATACCATGCACGTATTCCATAAAATTTCCAAAAAATGTTTAGCAACTGTTTGGATATTTTAGATATAATAAAATTATTGTGCATACTTTTGCATTTGTATACATAAGCATAAGAACATAAAAGCATATCAAATACTTAATAAAAAGTAACATTCGAAGCATCTGCATCGCAATAGCTCTTGATATAACCGAATAATATAAAAAATTATGGAAACAAAAAAAATTGTGTAAAACTGACTTATTTCATTCAAGAACCACCTTAAATTCTTACAACAGAAATAAGTTGCGAATAAAAAAGTTACATTTAGAAAACTTAAAATAAATACATGGAGAAACGCTCACAGTAGCGCTAAACAGAAACCAGGGTAATACGGAGATCTCCGCATAATGAAATTAACGCTATGTTCCATTGTTTCCTACAATAATATTTATTGTTTAGTTTCCGAGAGCTTATGATTTTAAGTTGATTGAAGATAATTGAAATTTATCTTTTGTATTGCATTTGAGAGAGCAGAAGTACTTCGACACAATTGAGAAATATTTCTTTCAAAAGTCACTAACATTGCTTAAGTGATCATATGTCCTCTGTTGACTTCTTTTCCTGCTCTGTGCAAGAATTAATCTGAGTTTTTAATCTGAGTACCTTGCCGCACTTTTAACATGCTTTAACACGATCCTCGGAGTACTAATACTACTTTGCAATTTAAATAATTTGTTGAGCAGGAGCTCGCTAGTTATCTAAATCACCCTAAAAATTATTATCGTCCTTTGTATCGCCAACCTTATGTTAATTTTAATGTTTATTTTCATCAGAAAAAAAAGGAAATACCCCTGTGCTCTCTACGGGAAGAAAGTTCACAATACTGCAAAAATATATTCCTATTTATTCATTCAGGTTTTTATGTAATTTAAACAATTCTAGTTACTTTTCAAGGTAATTATGAATTGAATGAAATTTGAGAACATCATAGGCTACAATACCTGGCACCTGCATTTGAAGAAGAATTGAATTTTTTTAGATAGGAAACATTCCCACGTAGAAATTTTCAATCATAACGTCGTCGTTAAATCATCGTTAAAGTCGTTCCGACGTCGAAAATCAACGTCATGATGAAGTTGCCAACGCGTACTCATGTAACGACGATTCAACGTCAGAGAACGATGTCTTCACAACGTCGTCACATAACGTATATAAAGCTCTCAACGTCGTAAAAAAAGGCTTATTCGACTTCGGGTAACGACGCAATGGCAACGTCGTCAATCTGTACGCATCCACCAAGCAAGAAAACATTTTATTGGCCTTCTCCACTTGTCTATGCACGACTGACTTGACGATGTTGAATTATCATTTTTATTACAACTATTGTGAGTACTATCCGCCGTCTTACCCTGTTAAATCATATTCGAGATTCGTAAAGTACACATTCCTATTAGATCGTTTTTCAACCTACGTCTTCAAGCATTGGACTTCAAGTAATCTTCGTCTTCAAGTTGTTTGGTCAACGGTTCTTCAGGTGAAGACGCCTGATGCTACCAGACGCCTCAGCTACTGCAACATGACGATATAAACTAAGTTTTCATCCTCTTATATTGCTTTTTCTTGCTATTGGTACCATCTCCGTAAACACTAAAATATTATAAGATAGGATGATTTCGGGAAAATTAATTCTCAGTGAAAAATGCACCCAAGTAGAGTTCCAATTTCCACTACCAGATGGCAATGGAAGATGGAACGTCGTAGTAACGTAACGCCGATCGCCATTTTGTACCTAAAAACCTGTTCACATTGCGACGCAACTATGCAATGTAACCGCACTGAACAAGCGCATGCGAACGACGGACTGAGCGCATTGTGTGAACACGGCTTAAGCAATGCCCAGTAATTCTAAATTGTAATGAATATTGTCATGGGAGCACAATATGAATAACAATTCAATGAGCGTACGCTTTAATAATCATACAGTAGCGATTCGATTACGCAATTTAGTAAAATAAATTAATAATATTAATTTGATCACTAATATTAATTTATAATATTAATAATATCACTTGTTGATTGATGTATAAATGCGAATTTTTGTATTTGAATCAATCCAAAAGAAAAATACCATCACAATGACAAAGGGAAATTGCTGAATGTTATTGAATTTCTTTTCGTAAGGGGTCGTTAAATAACAGAGTAAATATTATCTTTTCATTATCTTGAGTCGATGAACAAGAAGCGTCACATTTCCACAAAATCATTTCAATTTTTTCCACATTTAAAAGAAATCATTAAAAAAAAACATTTAACACATTTGATACTTAAGGAAGTGAAATAGAGACATTGTTTTTCAAATTTACACTTAAACAATTCTTATTTACTACTACCAATTTACAAATAAATTAACTAAATAATACAATACAGGAAACTATTGTACAACTTACTATTTACGACAATATAAAGTATATAAATATTAATTATTTTACAAGATATTGTTTGGTAACTGTCTCGCTTCCAAATATTGAGGAAGAATCGATAAAGCTGAAATTAGAAATTTTAAAACGAAAATCCAAGTAACGTGAAATTATCTTCCTTTTTAAATCGTGATAGTTTGGTTCATGGGAGGAAATAGAAGAACATTGGTTTAATAAAATGTCTCTAAAGTTCTCCATAATTGGTGTCTTATTTTGAAACAATCTGTATGTTTTTTCTATACTAACAAAGAATTGACAACGTTCTGTCATTGACAAAAAGTAAACAATTTCCAAAATTTTGAAGCGTAGTTAATCTACTGAATTCTGGGGTGGTTTCTGCTTTTGAACCAGTTTCAGCAATACAGCCATCGCCAACACTTTGATTGCTTTTTATAGCTTGTTACAATATATCCCGCGACTTTATACAAGACATTTAACTCTAACTCGTTCAAAATAATGTCGCTGTTTTCATCTAATAAGTCATTTTCGTCTTGCTCGTCTTTCTAAGACTCCTTCAGAGTTTTTCCTTTATGTCGTTGACATGTTTCAAGTCAATTAAATATTGCCTATCATCAGAGTCATAATTACCACTCTTTATTTCGATCATAAACTGTGAAATCGTAATGGATTTTAGACTGTTTTTGTAATCGACCGTACTAGGATTATTGTTTTTTTGATCGAATTACAGAAAAGAGATTTTTAACACAATCCTGAGTAAATCTCCCCACAAACACAAACTGATATTCTCGCTATTTCAGTAAATAATCTGATATTTCCAAAACAAATTTTGTACTTATTAAAAGTCCGATAAAGAATAACGCGGTGCATTTATTTGAAACTGTCTCCAAGTGGCAAAAAACAATTCATATTTCAATTAATCAATCTATTTCTTCTGCTTTAAAAACTTTTTTTTACAATATCGTCAACTACAGAACCATCACTTGAATCACCAGTATAATAATAAGCGACTGTCTGTTTCCATCTGCTTCCGATACCCGCTAGCATGAAAACTAGTGCATTATTTGCCACAGCGTCAAGGGTTGGCAATGTCACTTTGACTGTGTACTTTTAAAGGGCTAAGTCATATGGATTATCGGACTTTATAGCCATTTCATCAAAGATCAAAACAATCTCCATCTAAGTCACTGGGAAACTCATCTACCTTTAATTTTAAAAATTCAAAAATTTCTTCAAGTACACCGATTTTGCATTGTAAATGTTCTATGTTTTTCTGCGATGTCCTGATCGCTGGTAAAGGAATTCCTACTATCTTTGTTATACCTTCATAACCCCGATTATTGCAAGCAAATTTCCATCCGTACCCTTTTGCCAATATTGCACTAGACCACTTCGATATTTTCTTACACTTTCCATCCAATATATTAATTTGATCATCATTAAATATTTGACCAACCTTTTTCTTCAAGATATGATATTGACTGTTTTCCGTTTGCATTATTTTCATTTCCCATGTTACACATTTCTTTCTTCATATCTTGCATTTTGAGCTTTAATTTTGCACGTTTATTTTTATATGTTAAAAGACGTATCTTTTAACTTTTCCGTAAAATTTCTTTCAATTGCCGTAGTTTACCTTCCAGATTGTGTCCTTGATTTTTCCTCAATAGTTTTAGTTGATATTCTTCTGTCACATGTTCTACATTCTCAGCTTCGTTTTCTTCAAAAAGCATTGACTGGCTGCAACATGCAAAAATTAAAATAAGAATACGAAAGTGTTTCTAAATTGTACAGCAATAAATATCTTTGAAGCATATAGAAATGATATAATAATAATAATCTGTTTATTCATACCTTTTCCATCTGTATAATTTTTCTTGGTGTATCGTTCGGAGTTCGTATAACGTGTTTCCATACTGCTGTGTTCTTCATTTTGCCTCGAACGTTTCAATGTGACATCTTCCACTACGGATTGAAGAATATTTGGGATAACATTCCTCTTTAACTTTTTCTTCTTATCGTCTCTCACTTTTTCCCACATTTCATTAAAAAAAATGAACCTGATTTAAGAAAGTAAAAGAAACGCGAAATTCAAACGTGTCATTTTCGAATCGATGGACATACTTGAAAAAAAAAAAAAAA
>NNCF01127626.1:1559563-1627474 GCA_002313205.1 Laupala kohalensis
TTCTACATTTGCTAAATGACACACAATAGTTGCTATGTACTTCATACTGTTGCTGTGCACGTAAGAGTCACGGTGTGTGAGCAAATATGCGAGTTCTCTGGATCTGTCTAGGTGGCGTTGCCTCAGAACATTGAAATTGGCGCGAGAAAAGGCACAAAATTGCGGCACCATTCAGAAGTATCAACAGGTCAGCAGGTACTTCGGCGTTACTCTCCTTATAGATACTCTAGAACGTCGAAATTACGAATGTGATTCCGCCCAAAGGGTTGTAGCCAAAGAGAAATATGCAACAATTAACGGGGACCGAGACCCATACCCAATTATTATTATTATAATAACTGAGTCGTCTGAACGTCACATTATGGAGTCTTCTCGACTTCAAGTTTCGAGCTATGCGACGTCGGGACGGTGTCGTTTATTCGACGTCGATCTTCGACTCGATCTCGACGTCGAAATACGTCGTGACAATCGTAAAGTCGTATCAACGTCGGCGATTTCTGCGTGGGTTTTGATTCCATAAAAGTCGCGGAAATTGGATGTTGCGAATTATTTTTAACGAGAAAATCCCGGTGATTATATAACCCTGGCAACGACATTGATGTTAAGATACAGGTGATGTTGTACAAGTAAACTTTCCAATAATTAAATAAATAAATAAGGAACAAATCCTAATGCAAATATTTTCCCCTGACTCTTTGCCTTCAATTGTTGCCTTTTAAAGAAACTTTTCGAGTAAAGGGAAATAAACACCACATGCTAAAGGCTGCTATTTTGTGAGCTAAAATTTACTAAATGATTTTTTAATATCTTAAACATTGCTGTAATAGGTTGAACAATGCTGTAATTGAAACTATTGACCGCTCTATCCTTTTCGGGTATGAAGAAAAGGGAGTTGTCTTTATTTTTTCAAATCTTGATTGCTTAATTTCCACATTCTTCTCTTGGAACAATTTTTAAAAGATTTGATAAATTATAAAATACAGATAAATCCAATGAAATATCCCATCTGTAGAAATATTTGTTGATTTAGAATTTTATATTATACTTTTTATATAAACATTTGTACAGTTAAAACAACGTAGTACCTACAGGTGTTATTCATGAACCGATTTACTTCTTGTTCCTGATATAATTTAAAAAACAAGAAATATTAAATCATTTTTAGCGATAAAGATAGAAAGAGCGTTTATTTTTATTAGGATCTATTTATGTGAAATATCCATGAAGGTATTAGCATTTTTCATTGTTTTACCTTAATACAAATAAACTTACTTTATTTTTAGTACATGGTGGAAATAAAAGTTTGTTTTTGAATAGGTTTTTTGTTTATTATTATCAAGCATCATTTACTGAGAAAGAAAAAATCAAATAATAATAATAATATCTCATTTCATTCCGACAAAACAATCACAGCCAACAAACCTGGCTTTCAACATAACTTACAAGAAAAATCTACATTCCTCTTTGATGTCATCCTTCAATCAGACCACAATACCAAACTGAATCAGCAAAAGTATATAAAGATATCCCTCTTGCAATAGAATGCAAAGAAATATGCAAATCTCCTTCCATAGATATCATTCTTGTAGTTCTCTCCCCAAATGGTTCAGGAAATAAGATTTTTAAAATTTCCGTGAAAAAATAGAAGTAAAATTCAACAGAAATAATAACTAAATCTCAAAAATGTCATTTTGGAGACATGTAGAAACGTATGCACTATGTTGAACTTCAAAGGATAACACAGAAAGAGGTGTGTCAAAATGGGCCCTCACTTACTATGTATCGGACGTATACCTCCGAGAAAATTTCTCATAATGACAAAAAATAATAATGAAAAGTTTTATTTTCAAGACGAAAGCCTTGCTTTCTTCTTAGCACACATATTCTAAAAATTAAGTAGTATGCTCTAATGCTCTTCTCAATGCGTATTTTATATTCACCACCCTGAATCGATCCTCACAAATATTAAGAGAGGGAAATAATGGTCAAGGTTTTCCGACAATTTCCTTACCTCCCACGTCCCTTGCCTACTAATATTCCGATGGTGGCAACTGTGCATCTTTGGGTTCGAAGGAACAAGGGGGTTAAAAGTTCTGCACTTCTCGTTTTTGGGGGGATGTATTCCGGTTTTTTAACGATGTAAGGATCATTATTAAAATAAGTATGACACGTATAGTACTTTCTTCATAAGAGTGGTTCAGCAAAAGTTTCGGACAAGATTCGCCTTAACTCTCAAAATATTTTCGGAGTGACTTCTCTCCAAGAGAGTGGAATGATCTAAAAACAATTGTTCATTCATTATTCAATTTAACTAAAAAAATAACTTTAAGGAAAATTTCTGTAAAAGTAGTATCAATGTATAAATTAGATTAAATTAGATTTTTTTTCCAGTGAACTCTCAGTCTCTACATACAGATAGTAAAAGCAGGACTTGATTATAATCGTTTACTTCTTTATTTCGTGAACGTAAATAATTCTTAACACATTGCTTACTACATTGTGCAGGCGCGTGTGCAGAGAACGTTATAAATGTTAGAAATGGATTCGGAATAATTTAAAGTTATGCTTAATCCATTGGGCTGTTATCATTAAAGTTAAGGTGTCGTGAAGATAGCTCGTCTTGAAGACCGCGGGTAAGAGCTTCCGACGCCGACCGCCAGAGGGGACGCACCCTCTCGCAAGACAGACGTCTTGAGGTTAAGGTCACGCTCTGCGATTGACACGAGCGGCAGCGTGGCGGTTGAGGCAAAGTGTGGGTAGGGGAATCCGAAGCGCGAGTTACGAAATAACTTGGTACGCAGACGGATGCTAACTTTGTTCCTCTCCAGAAAAATGGAGTTCCGTTCTACTATACTGCCAGTTTCAAACTTGAAATGAAAGAAATAATTAAGTTCAACATCTTTTATATGGCAATCAATTTCCTAATTTTTACTACAAATACATGGAAATAAGAACATATTACAGAATCTGATAATCCTTACTGTATGTCAGAAACTTCTTTTAAATCCAAAGAAACAACCTCACGTCTTGCTGACTTACTTGTTATTTATTTCAATATTCTCTCTTACCCCTGAAGAAGATTTTGAAAACTGGAAACAGTGGTAAAATATTAACAACATCCAAATTTTAGTTTTACTTTTACTTGATAAGATACTATGATTTCAGACGTAGTAGGTCTACATAAAATCAAATTATTCAAAACGTTTTTAGAAGGTACGACCTGTATGTTGATGTAGGATGAATCTCAGAGATTCAATAATCCGTTCTCTAAAGAAAAAGTATGAATATTTACAGTTTGTCACTCGTGTTAGTTATAATCAAATGATTTTGTTGAGCATTACATTGCAATATTCGTTAACAGTAAATAATGTTGCGTTTAACACGCTTTTATATTGCTGAATCCAAATTGTCCACTCCTTAAGATAATATCGTGATAATAATTAGTAATGAAAAACTAAAGATCAAGATGCTGATAGAGTTTGATTTTATATTTTGCGAAATCACATGAATTTCTCTACAGACAAACTTGCTCATTTGTGTAGGAAAATCCACCATAACATATGTTTATTTGAAATATTTCACTTATTTTCTCGAATGAAAATAATTGTAAGTAGTTCTAAATTGACGAAAAATAGTTCTGAACAAAGTGGTTTGAAGTGATTGATAATAAACTTATAACATTAGAAAGTGTGATTAAAAATACTTTTGAAATACCATTTCATGGAAATTAAAATAAGTTGCATCGTACTCACAGATACATTTTCACCGTGGCATACTCTTTTTACCATTAAGTGTACACTAATTTAAAATTAACTGATACAGAATTTTATATGTTGTACGAGAAAATATTTCATTGGCTGTCCAAGTCATCCGATAATACATTCCTTAGTTTTATATGTACGACTTCCCTGTAAATGCAATAAAATTTACTAGAAATAAACTCTATAGACTAAACCTATTTTAAAAATTCGTCGTGCAGCAGGAAACTTTTCTATGGAGCATTAATACTTTTTACATAATCTCATCGTTGAAGGAGAAAATCTGATCTCTTTCATGTGGCACCTCAGCTCCCCAAATACAGAGATCGACCCCCCTAATACACGATTCAAAATGCGGCAATGAAATTTATTGAGGAAATAATCAATGAAGGTGGGTCTAAACAAGGAATTCTCAGCAGTTTTCTTTTCTGGAATATCTCTATTTTCACAACAAGCATTATTGGATAACATTTGTGACTTACTCATATTATTTCATAAAAATACATACTCAATGAGAACTTATAACTAGTTTTCTGGAAGATAAATGGTAAAATTATAATTACAGAATTATAAAAGATCTTAATGAATTATACTAAACTCGAAATAATTTCTAATCAATGGGTCACACAGATAAATACGACACAGCACATTTGAGAAACTACCTTATGTTCACTGAGTTATCAATCCTAATTATTGACTAACATATATAATAAATATAGTGTTACTTTAATTTTAAAAACTAATAATTGACAAAAGAACATATTCTAAAAACCAACAATGATTAACCACTCTCTATTTACCACGACTTACAATTCCTACTACAATTACCGCACTCTTCATTAACTCAGGCAATCGCATTCGAATTGTTTAATATTTCCTCTCCAGAAATATGCTATTAGAATTGGGGAGACGGGAGATATGTCCAAGACTTGACCAAGAGATACAGGAACTTTACTTACTGCTGTTTTGACAAATAATTATTTTCTACTGCCACACTTATAGACAAACAGTTTTAAAATTGTTATAAAGCGTTTTATATTTTTTTTGAAAATTGTCTTTAAATGTATGGAGAGATAAAATATAATTCAATCTCTTCCAAAAATAGATTCAACACAGAAACTCGTCAGTTTTTTACTAATAATAATAATCTCGCTCAATTCCGTTTCATCATTTCTTTGATGCACAACCCAGGGAAAACAATTATATCTCTATCCACTATGTCAGTTTTTTATGTTTCATTATTTTCTATACAACTGCTTTAAAAGCCGTATTTCAACCACAAAAATCGTTGATGCTTGAACAATACCTTGTATTGCATCTTAATTCAGTGTTTCCAGACTATTGATTAAAAATTAATTCGTCTGAAATATTGTACAACTATTTATTCACTAACAATGCAAATTGTATTATTTAGAATACGTCTATTGTGTTGTAAAACTCTCGTTGAATTCATGAAAGTAGTATTTTATTATTTAACAAAATTGTAAAAATTTCTCTTCATATCATTCATATCAGAAGTGAATAACCTACGAAAAAAATCAAAATTAATAAAATACCAAAATATTAATTACATGTAATTAGTAATTGACAATAATTATTATGAACGACATGATACGTTAGTACTGTATAATACAATAAAAAATAAATTTTGTGAGGTTTTAGAGATTGCAAAAACCAAACTCGTTCAAGTGGGTCTTCTAAATAACTGAAGTTTACACTAGTGTTGTAAGCAACAGAATAAGCCCGGAACAGTTCCGCGTTGACGGTCGCTTCGCGGATTGGTTGCGGCCGGTACTTGCGTGGGCGGCCGGGTGTCCAATGCAACGACTCGGCGTCCACTCGTAGCGTCGTAGGTCTACCCATGAAATATTCCCTTAGTAATTTGTATTCCCTTAACCTTTTGTATTTGTACGCTATATGATTTTCAAGGATTATTAAAAAACAAAATTCGTTCTCTTTTATAATTGTGACACCTCTGATTTTTTCATGAACTTTTTTTTGAATGAGAATAATTGGTTGAATAAGATGGGAGCAAGAAACAACAAACTACTTCCAAGCGTATTATAACGTCATAAGAAGTATGTGTCCATAAAAAATGATTTACATTAGTTACCCAAATTCTTAAGAAATGTATGATGTACATTTCAAACGGGACAACACCTCCAAAAACTTAGCACACTAAAGGGTAATTTTACTAC
This sequence comes from Laupala kohalensis, assembly GCA_002313205.1. Lineage (NCBI taxonomy): Eukaryota > Metazoa > Arthropoda > Insecta > Orthoptera > Trigonidiidae > Laupala > Laupala kohalensis. The sequence goes on from NNCF01127626.1 coordinate 1,565,520, forward strand.
TCCTTCTCTAAAGGGTAGTTGTGGTAAAGCATTGAGATATTCAAAAGTTGACTCATTAATTAAAAGAAACGTTGTTTTGGGGGGTCTTCGAACAAAACATCATCTGATTTTCTTTTGTATTACTCATACGAGGTTGTTTCATGTTGTTAGCAAAAACATACTCCAAACGTAATATATTTTATAATGGAAAGTGTTTGAGTATCTGGGATGTTCGAAAGCACTGTTATCATTGCAGTCTTATTTGTGTTTCGAATACAAATCTTGAAAATCTTTTCTTCCAACCATAAAATAATATTTTCTCTTTACCCGCATTTCCTTTAGGTATGTGTAAATACTTAAGTTGATAAATTTTGTTGTTTTGCTGATAAGGAGCTTGGAACTCAATTTTTAAAACTGTTTCATATGGCACTCAATCATCCGAAGATAGCAAAGTTTCAAAATTATTCGTATATTAGGTTACATTAGAAAATAGAGTTACCTCAGTGTTTTATCAACAGTCTTTTTGGGCACATGAGCCGACCAAAATCAAAATAAGAATCAATATAAAAAAATCGTGGAGTCGTCTTCCCACATTCTATGTCTTTTCACTCCGATAAATCGATCATCTTCTGCTTACACTAATCCATGCTCTTTATGAAAAGAATAGCTTCTTTCCCTTCTTAACAAATAAGAGCATGAAAGTTCATCAACACTTTTATAGCTAAGGTTCTGTGAGTGTATTGTGAAGACACTCTAACGGGAAAACTATTGAGAAAAAAGGAGTAAGAAGTCGTTTGTTCCAGTTTCTTTTCTATTTTTCTTTGAAATAAGTGTGGCTTATGTGATAATAATAGGAAAACGATGAGATTTTAGTGGGGTTTTTTGGTTGTTGTTTTTTTTCAAATTTTTCAAACTTTCTCGATTGATGAAATGTATATTCGTCAAAAAACATACGTCAGCAAAAATTTAATCAGCAAAAAAACACTCAATTACATTTTTACTTTCTCGTCTGACCGAGAAAACGTATGTCTTCAATTCAATAAGAAGACTTTAATACGTTTGTTGAGTACTACTAGCCTAGTAGCTGAGCGTTTGCTAGTAAACCAAAGACTGAATACTCCAGAAACTCCGGGTTGCTGGAGTATAAATTCAACGCGCTGTAACGGACAAACTGAGAAAAATGTATAGATGTACCTTGTTTGTAATAAATTTTGTGAAGTTTATTTTTATAAAAACTATTTTCTAAAACATTGTATCTCTTTCATAAAATTAACCGAAAGCAGATAAGATTTATTTTTCTTTTCTCGATATTGTTCACATTTTTCGAACATTTTCGAAAGGAAAAGTTCGTAGTAAGTAAAAGTTTTAATTTATAATAGGTTTCCTCCAAATCGTAAAAGAGTAAAAAATCAGAACTTCTCCAAATCTTTCCGAGTAAAAACACGAAATGGCTGGAGCCAAATGTTCACACGGGTAAAGTCCTTTTTATAGTAACTCTATAGAATATAAATCGAAGCCACATCATAAGTTTGTAAATGTAAATATAATTGTTAATGTAAAGTATGTGTAACAATCTCACAAATTGGAGCCTGGGTTTTGTATATCTTCATATAACACTTGTATTAACTTAAAGATTTCCCCTAAAACAGAAGAATCTAATTTTTGCCTTCGTATTAGATATTTACTTGAAGTAAAACATTATCCAAATAAAAGTATCGAGATCTTGCGATGTGATTGTCAGTGGTGGGAGTCCATAACATATCATCCAGATATTAGGAACATTTTTATCTTTACACTTTACGCTAGCGCATGTATAAAACATCCTTTTTATGTCGTATTCAGCGAGCACTTTATTGTTTTGTAAGGTAAGAAACTCACATCTCTTATATTTGCAAGTTTAGTAGTTCCTTCACGGGAGATCTGTTGTTTTATCATTGACTGATCCTTTGGTACTCCTACTCTATGTTGTGATATTCAATTTCTTGCATAGAAAACGATTTAAGTTAAAATGTATTTTATTTACGTGATTTACACGACCTTAGCTTCTTTTGGATTTCTTCACTTTTTATGGTGTGACTTTTTTACTTACTGACTTAAAAACTATGTCTCAACTTAATTAAAAGATGAAAGAAGAGATACGAAATATATCATCGCGAAGAAAAGCGTATAAGTGAGCGAGAAGATACGTATCGAAGCGAGAAATAAATCGTTAGTTGGAACTTCTAAGGTCTTCGTCAGATGTATACGTTATACCAGTGTATAATGGTTGCATACGTATGTCAGAGCACTGACGTTGCTGAGTATTACAAGCCCGACAATACAACTAAATAAAATTATTTTACGTCATGTTTTAAATTTCTGGAAGACCTCGTCAAATTCCTCTCGCGGAACTCACGGAGTTTTTCCCTTACTTTATCCAAAACAACAACAAACAATTCTCTTGCAGCTGTGGTGTTAACGTGAAACTCTTTTTTCTTTTCATTTTATAACATATAAAAATAACATGCAAGGTAACGGACATGAAATTCGAAATATTCTTAATATAAATACAAAATCACCAAATTATTGAAACATTGACGTTCGCACGCTGATACATTTTTAGTAAAAATTGATGAAAATTTAAGAAAGAACTTTATAGAAAAATCCAAAAATTTTCGGGAGTGAAGCTATGGATACCTAGCTAGCATACATAATACGCAATACTCACTCTCATATTTACTATTCATGAGTGACATAACATTAAATCTAAATTTTTAAGTAATGTTTACCTCTAAATCCCAAATTCTAAAAATCGGAGCAAAGATAATAGTTCATGGGTTTTGACAACTGGAATATTTATATGGTTTCATAAAATCGTTTTAGAAATTCCAAAATGTTGTATTCCTATTCTTGCACGTATGATGTGNATATTTATATGGTTTCATAAAATCGTTTTAGAAATTCCAAAATGTTGTATTCCTATTCTTGCACGTATGATGTGACACTCGTGTTGACGTTTTTCCACTTAGTTTTTGATAAAGTTAAGCGTCTTTTTAGAGTCTGCTGAGAATGAGAAGACTCGAAGTAATATTAAAGTTTTGTTAAGATATCTGAAATGATAAAAATTAAACATGTTTATGTTGATCTTAGATAAAATGTACTTTTAACAGTTTCTGATATAGCAGAAGATAAAATTGAACTTCCTCTTTATAATTTCTCATTATTTTACAGAGGGGTCTTTCACGATAGTCGCTGGAGTAAGGACAATTTGACTTCTCTTTCATATCGTGTGCAACTTTTTATCTTTCGTGCTACAATTGAACTTGGTGGTATTTCAAAAGTGAGTGATATTATGCGCTATTCGTTGGAGGAAGAAAGGTTGACCGAAAATTAAATTAAGTTTTTGCCATAGGTTTGGTTCATTGCTGTTTGTGCTAAAGTGATATCATTAAATAGTAAAGTTATCATGTATTTTAGAAATAGGAATTTTTGGATTAAGTAACAATAGTATGAACCAGACCAATGATTATGAACCAGACCGGGAATCCATCGTCTCTGATTAAAAGTGATTACTAGCGAGTACAATAAATTATCAGTTTGATTTTACGGTTGAAGAAACATGATTTGAAGTGGTCAGTATTACATCCTTCTTGCAACGGACTATCTTTTAACTCTAACAGAAATATTGTCAGAAAAGAATGGAATTCCCATCTTAAATTGGAAAATCTTTCACTACTGCAAATGGAATAATAATGTATTATATTTTAATCCATCTCGGATTTGTTGAGTAATATAGCAGCACTTTCCAACTGAATCATAAATATTTATCAGTATAACTTTATAAACTTTAATCAAGTTTTTTTACACATGCTTAACTTCCCCTGTGACAAACATAACATCTTCTATAAACCTGTTAGTCAGCGAAAAAGAGCTTTTTACAGAATGCCATATACATCTGGAAATAAAATGACATGCTATTCCCTTTTGTCAAGATTTTCGTCCTTTCATATCCTACAATTTTTCTAGCATTTTTATACTTCTTTACTCATAGGTGAAGGTGTGCTAATTTTCCATGTGGAGAGAAAAATCCATTTCTATACTCAAAGTTATGTTACTTTATTCATAGAAAATTTAACCCATGAACGGGAACACACTTATTTCACCCTCCAACGCTTTTATTTCACCCTCCATATGAGTAATGATAAGAGTACCTTGGATTATATTGGCAACACTTACGAATTTCTTTAAACTTAATTATGTCGGAATCATTAAACAACAATTCAATTCACTTTATATATTGGCGCTTATCTGCTCTTTCTTCATCGAGCGTGTGGAACGCATATTGCATTGGTCTTAGTTTGTGGTGTTATTAATTTGTACTTTTTACAGCAAATGGTTTGTTACTACTATTAATATTTATTCATATTACTAAAATTTGTAGAAGTTGGTCGTCCGTGTTAGGCACTCATTTCACATTATTTTCGGTAAAGTTTGAGTATAACACATTTGCTCCAGTTAAATAGATATCAGCGTGAGAATTGACGTTCTAATGCTCCCTTTTAGTGATATTATATATAAATGTATAAGAATAATAAAAACAAAAATTGTTTCATGATTTATTAATAAATTAACGTTAATTTATCACAAATTAACAATAAAACCTGTCGCAAGCTCTCTATTATTGAACAAAGACATGAATCGTTTTCCGGACGGCAAAAACCTACAAAGCAGGTTTTTTTGGCCAGAAAACTATTCCTTCGTCATTTAACCTTTTAGAAAATTTAATTATATGTTTTTAACAAATGAGAAAAATGATACAGTTTGGGGACAAGATAAGGACTTCTCGGAAGTTTGACTTATTGTGACTAGTAATCTAGCACAACTACTTGAAAATTTTAAGTATTTCGAACACTTAGAATTCACAAAAGAAAAAGTGCTATACAGATAATCCTTAAATACTTGTACTTATTGTAAACATCATCCTTCTTCGTGAATAATAAACAAGAATATTAATACAGAACACTAGTGGGCTCGTGCGAAGATTTCGTAGTTGCACATGAGACTAAGGCTACAACCAAACAGTGTAGTCACTGAAACGTGAGAGTAGTAAATGGTGTATACAACGCTCATGATGTGTTGGGTTTCTCATGTAACTAAACGTCACAAACTATATATTTAACGTTATTTTCTTTTGTAGCGCAAAAAAAGGGGGGACATTTAATTATGTGGACTTAATGAAGTTTAGCTTTGGTAAGTAGCGTCACCTAGGAGGTAAGTTATGGACTATCTACATCCTTCATAGAATCTTTGAGCATTCAGTAGCGTCACCTAGTAGGAAATCTAGGTACTTACGTCAAATAGTTCAAATTATTTTTAAAGAAAATTGAAAAGGAAATGGAACTTAGTAACAAGGTAATATTACTATCCTTCTTAAGATCAGAAAATAATTTTTGTTATGACGCCTCTTTAATGACAATGAATGACAAGAGTAAAATGAATCATTATTAAAGACTTAGAAATTAAATAGAGCGATATAATATTTAATCTTACGTATTCTTGACAACAAAAGAACAAAGGAAACAGTGACTCATAGACAACAGTGACCAGAGAGACCGAAGACTTTCGGTTTTCTGCGTTCGACAAAAAAAACTCAATTAGGAGGTCATTTGCATGAGATAGAAAATATTACTAGTAACAATAGGATTCGGGTAACTGATACAATTGCGCAACGTTTTCAAAATCAGACAAGTACATCCTTTTCTTGAATAGAAAGAGAACATATTGCTACTTTTCTAAAGCGAAAGTAACAACGGAAAACATCGAATTCTTACACACAGTTCCAACAACGTGTCTGCATTATAAAACAAAACTACAATGATTTAAAATCAGTAAAGTCTTAAATGCTAACAGTTCTAATAAGTAAAAAACTAAAAATCCTATAGAAATAATTGTAATACAAATTTTTAGTTTCAGGGATAGAAATGTGACCTCAAATGTCCCAGACCCAGAGTTAAGAATTTAGTCTTCGCCAAGTTAAGGGCACAAAGTATTCTCCCTACTCGGTTTTGATTCAGCCGGTAACATTTCTAATTCGTTTGTTTTATGATCAGTTTCATGATTATACGCACTGAAATAAGCAACTCGGTTCTTACAAATTGGCGACTCAAGTGATGAGATAATTCAAAAGTAATACAGAGGAGGAATTCAAGAAACAGGTCTAAAACTGTGTTAGAGACCATGACCCACTATCGGATTTTTTATCACAGACTCCTGACTTCTAATAGCTATGGAGAGAACAACAAAATTCGCAGAAAAACACAATTACCACCACTCGATTTGTAATTTTGTTTTGCATATATACAGGTGAAAAATTTGTTTTCATGATTGAAGATTAATTTTTTTAAACCTAAAATGTTTCAAAAAGCGTGATATTTTTACGGTTTTCGCCGATACGTCGACTTCATTGGTTCTTATAAAATAAACTAAGAGTGACGGAAATTATTATTATTCCGACCGAATGATCATTATTGTATTTGTAACTACATTTATTGATTTCAATCATCTACATACAAAATGTAATGAGTTATTAATTGTTTTCGAAAACACTGCTAAAAACGACCATACACATTATTAAATTTATATTGTCGCACTCCGAAGAATGCCATAATCACATTACAATTGAATTTAAACGTTTAAAACTATTTACTCAGCCTCCACCAATTGAAAAATAAAAACATGTTTTGAATATTTGGGCAGCGGTGCATTTTAGTCACGCGCTTTGTTGCCAATGCCGTATTCAGTCAACAGACACGATTCACAGCTGACAAAACTATGTCAGTCAGTGGAGTGATACGCACGACAACAAAGCGCGTGACTGAAATCCATCGTTGCTCGCTAATTGAAAACATGGTTTTATTTATCACTTGCTGGAGGTTACACAAATAGTTTTAAACGTTTATATTTAATTATAACGTGACCATGACGTTCTTCAGAGTGAGGCAAAAAACGCGAAAATATCAAGCTTTTTGAAACATTTCAGGTTTAAAAAAATTAATATTCATTTCCAAAAAGGAATTTTTGACTGGCGTATATGCATAAAATGACAAATCGAATAGTGGTAACTGTTTTTCTGCTATTTTTTTTGTACCTTTCACAGCTATTAGAAGTCAGTGGTCTATTTAAAAAAAAAAACATATAGAAGGTCTCATGTTGCAGCCCCAGAATGGCACCTGGGTTCCCTAAGGGGTCAATACCCCTCCTCCTAAAATCATGCATTATCAAGGTAACAACATATCAAGTTGTAGAGCTCGATTTATGAAAATTTCACGTTAAAAAGAAAATTATTAATCGGTTTATTAAAACTAAAAACTATGTCCCCTCTTTTTTTTTTTTTTTTTTTTTTTTAGAAGAATTATTTCATTGAACTATTCCTCAGGTTGGAATGATACACTCGTAATATGATAAAAAAAGACTTATAATATGACAGCGGAAAGAATTTTTACAGAAATATACAATAAAATCAAATAATGTCAAAATAGAACATAATATTTACTCATATTGACATTGAAATTGGTTAGTAAACTGAGCCACCTAATAATGCCGTTGTGTGGTGATGGGAATGATGGGATATCTTTTTGATAAATATGACGGAGCTAGGGAAGGGATTTGTACAGTATTGTTGGGGTCGGGGAGGGGATGCACAGGTATTGTTATTGTATACATGAGGAAAGCGGGGGGGGGATAAACATATATTGTTATCGGACGTAATCTAATGCTTGCGTGAAGGGTTTTGGAATGTTCTCTCTGTTTATAGAACAGAAATTTGCAATTGGCTATTGTAGAAATGACAAAATACAAATCGACATATTTCGATTCAGATCGTAGGATTTCAGTACGTTTGAATAAATTTAGAGATATATTAACAGGAATTTTATTCTGGAAGAGAGAATGGAGAGGATGATCACCATGATAGAGTAGGGTCGCTGTTAAGTTAGCAAATCGCGCACAGTCGAATAAAGTTACCCCCCAGTTCAAGTAGGACGCGAAAAAAGCAAGATGCCAACAAAGAAACACATGATAACGTTATTCATTGTAACGCGCCAACTGACGTTGCAGGTACTGAGAAAAAATGAAGAGCTACATCACACTTTTAAGAAGTCAAAAAGAAAAATATTGTGACATTGATAACACATGAATGTGAAAGTTGGAGCATTCAACTCCTGTCTTGAGCATAGAATAGGAGGATCACGAGGGAAAAGTAAATAGAGAAATAAATTAAAAAAGTTATTGAATTTTGATTCCACAGAAAAATTCGTTAATTAACGTCGATATCACCTTACCTCAAAAATCATGATACATCGCTTTTCAGTGTAGTAGGAAGTTTCATTAAGTAGGAAGTGGCGATCGTTCCTTCTTGATGTGAGGAATAGAAGAGGGACTGACCAACAAAGGGACCGTTACCTGGTAATGGTTACTCATAGAATCAATGGACTGTTAAAACATTCTCAGGGTGTGCAGAAACAGTAAACATATTCTCAAGAAGAACAGAGCAGAATTTCCTTATATAACTTCATAAAGTTTTAGATGTCTTTGTCACATAGAGAATAATACTTGATACTCACTGAAGAAAAGGGAAATATCTGTTTAGTGGAACATGATAATATGTTCTAGACGATGAGAAGAAATATAGGATAAGGTCGACGAAAAAGGGATTATCTGGAATCAAAAAGTCAACAACAAAATAGTGGTTGAAATGAAAAGCTACAAAAGGAACATTGAGAAGATATGCATGAATTCAAGTATACGAGCAGAAAGAAGAAGATTGGTGAAGCCGACATAGCTAAGTAAAAACAGCCGCGAAATACAACAACTGGAAAAGTAAGTAGAAGTACACAACAAAACAGGATCTCAGAGAAAAACTCGAAAAAATAGACGTTTAACGAATAAGCGGGCACACTCTTAACGAGTCAAAATGAATCGAGAAAAATGGGCCCAGTTCAACGAAAATGGGCGAGGTATAGTATTTTGTAGAGAACTGTAGTCATGGATACTCATAAGAGGATAGAGAAATTCAGGAATTGCTTAAAGACAATAGCCTGAAATTGGATAAGACGAAGGAATTGATAACTGTAATGATTCAATTTTTTGGGTAATCTCAGTAATCTCAATATTTCCCATAATGTACTGTTCTCGGTTTCGAGACAAGAATTTGACTTGTGGATGTAGTATTAAAAAATATCTTCCTGTCTAGATTATAATTCCTATCCATTAAAATTATATCCTCTAAATTCATATTTAAAGGTCCGCGATCAATTGATTGGAATTTCCAACTTTACATTCATCGGAAAGGCAGGAATTTAATAAAAAAATTAGAATTATGAAGACTGTCAAGAAATTTGAACACATCGACAGACTTCCTACAGGTACTTCCGCAATTTTTCTTTCTCACATATTTCCACATGTCTTGGTATTTCAGCACATATATGAAAAGAAATATTGGTTATTTTTTAAATGATGAGACAACTGAAATTTTTAAATCATATTTTGAAAATTACATGCTACAATCAAGATGATTGATATGTCAGTTAATATCAGATACAAAATTTCAAACTATACAATTATTAATGTGACTTCAATATCCCAGTATTATTAATTACTGGTATATTCTGGTATTGATTATTTATATTTAATTTTTAGATTATGCCAATATTTACCTAAACAATCATATGCCATTTATAATTCAAAATGATTCTATTCGGGGAAACGATTTCATAACAACCTCTTTTCAAGTAAAAGATTTAAAAAATATGTGTGAGAGCGTACATTTATGTGATGAATTTTACTCATTTAAAGGCATCAGTCAGTATGTTATATTTTATATTTATATCATTTAATGTGTGCTGTGACAGGTTGAAGCGGACAGAAACAGACGGTCAGTCGTTTCGCTCCCTATTTTAACGTACTCAGTCAAGCAGTTTAGAACATTAACTTCCCAGTCGAAGTAATTACCTATGTTGTTCGTACACTAAATTGTCCATAGTGCTGAAAGCGCTATAAACGTGGAATATATTTCTGATAGTAGAATAGGTGAAATTTTGGTGATTTACGTCCACCACATGAACACGAATCTTACCCAAAATTATTACATCTACATCTAACTTGAATTAAATGTTATGTTGGGCCAATCTAAGAAGATTCTACATTTTTGTGCCATATCATGTATTTTGCAAAAGTGAACTTCTCTTACTATTAAAATAATTGTCTCACAACTTTTATCATTCTTGTCACACTTAAATTCACATAATTAGATGGTATTACGAGATAATCTTGAATGTAAATTATCTATTCTCATGAGTACCTTAAATAAACATGACAGGAGCAATGCCATTGACTCTTATCTATCGCCACATTTAATTGAATAATTATTTATGTTATTAAATACTAATATACTTATTTCGATTATTTAATATAATTATTTCGGTATTTTTAAGTTACTTTTCTTCAATACAATTATTTCCTGAGGACTTTGAATACTTAAGTTTGTTCTAAATTAGCGATTTTGTGGAAGCAGCGAGTATTCTCGAGCAGTTACACAACAGATATTCGATCGCTAACTCGGTGAGGTGTGTGTGTGGGAGGGTGGAGGCGTAAAATCTGCTATCCCCTTCACTGACGAGGGAGAAAGGTTCTCGTCGAACGAACGAACGCTCGCCCGCGCATCGACGCGCAGAGCCTGTGATCCGCCTTCACACGTCACTCATTACCGGAAGACGCTCCGGAAGTCGTCATTCCCGCGCGGCTGCCCGCCACAGCCACCCCGCTGCCACTCATATCACATCGCTCACGCGCGGCATATATACGTACTCCCTTGACGGCTCGCTCTCCAAGCTCTCCACTTTTACTCGCTTCTTCTTCTCTTCATATACTCATCAGTTTCTCTTATTGCACTGGTTATTATGTTTCCACTTTTCCATTGTTTTTTTCATCCCATTTCCTATCTCTGCTGCTTTCTTTCGAGTAAGTGTATCATCCATTCTTCGTCTTTCTCTTCCTTGTTTTATTTATTCCTTAAGCTTTTTCTATATATTCCTTTATTTTTTCTATTTATTTCCATTCGTATATTTTATTTGCATATTCTTCAAGCCCTGCTCCTTCTACTTTCCCTGTTTTCTGTTTCTCATTCATATATGTTCTATCTTACTATACTTTAGTCTATGTGTGTTTTTTCTTCTTCTTGGCTCATCCTTCTTGCTTTTGTTTTCATTGACTTCTGGATCAACAGTTGTATTATGAGTATTCCCTTATATTGATAGTCTTCTTCTTCTTCTTCTTCTTCTTCTTTCCTCTTCTCCTCCTCCTTCATGTATGCGCTGACAACCCCTTGGCTGCCGCCGATGGCCTCCTCTTCCTTCCCCAGTCTCAGTGCTGCACCACCCGCCGGCCGCAGGCGACCGACCACCCACCCGCTCGTGCCGTGGTGCGCACGCACTCACGCACGCGAGAGGGCAGCAGCGGAGAGTATTGGGAATGGGATATTTCGTTCTCTCCCGAGAGGACGAGTTTATCAGAAGGAAAGTGATACGGAGCAAAATAATAAAAAACGCTCCGTCATATTGGCCGGACCAATGAGAGCGCGTTCGCTACATACATTTGGGCAATGGCAACCGCTGAGCGGCTGCCGCTGCTTATTGGTGTATTCATGGGCTCTCAATAATTCGGTACGGCCGATCGATCGGGACATTTTAGCCGGGGCTCTGGACCCCAGGCGGCGACTGAGGAAGAGACGGGGGTGGAGGAGCCCCGCGGCCGGTGGGAGTATTGGCGGCACTGACCACTGCGGTTGACAGGGCGCGGGGCGTTGAGCGGGAGTGGCGGTGGTGCAGAACCCGTGGCGCTGACAGCACGAGGCCGCCGGCTGACGGACCCTGGTCTCCCGTGTGGAGGCGAACGGGTGCCCAGGAAATTTTCCGACCCCGGACTGCTCTCGACCTCCAGGGATACAAGTTCGATGCTACGAAGCCCCATCGCCAGCGAGATAAGGTAGTGGTGGGGGTGAAAGTACTGATTGCGGTTGAAGGTAATGTTGGCAATGGATTGAAGGTGGTAAATACGGGGAACGCACTTGTTACGAATGATATAACGATCACTGGAGATTTACTCGGGAGTAAGATGACTTCTGTGCCACATGTTCAGGGGAGAATGGAGAAAGTTTGCGCTAAGGTATATCTTGAAAGCTCCCACTAAGGAATGCATGATCTTGGAATTTTGTAGCTCTTTTGCTGAGAAACGGCTGAGCAAATTAGTAATATATGCCACCAAGATTTTTGTTTAGTCAATACTGAGAGGACGCAACAAAATGAAGTTAAACGATCTCAATTCACCTTCCGATGAGGTTGTAAATACGGAGAGGCCTCGGCTACTGAGGTAGTTAATGGACAGAGCAGATGGGAAAGGTTAGTCAGGCAAGATGGGCAAAGTACATCCGAAACCAAGATGTAAGTCTAAATTATGTGCAATAATGCACGTACTATAAATGTTGAAAAGTAAATTATAAAATTTAGAAAATCAGTTTAAGAATTTTATTTACAAAATTGCTTTTCTAAATAGACCAATAATACAGAATTCTGTTACGTTTTTATTTGCATCCAACCCAGAACAAATGCGTTCTAGTTTCTATTACCTTCCTGAGACGGTTGAAGTATTTTAATTCTGGAGCTTAACTAATGGTACATGTACAGCAAAATACAACTTTAAAGTCCCGATGATTTTGTATTTTACTTTGAAAAAATAGTTGATTATGGAAAGAAAACACAGAAATAAGTCAATGGCGCGATCATATTTTTCCGTGAATCAAATATTATTTACATGGTAGCATTTTGTTCGTTGTATGTAGGACAAGGTAAACAGAGATGAAGCTTAAATTTAACTTTTAACTTTTAACAAAATATATTAATTCAACGACTAAACATTTTCAATGATTAAAAAATGAATACCTGATTCTTGAATAATGTGATATAAAATTAGTTCAGAATGTAAATGGCATATATCGTATGACATTAAAATTGTTTATATATACTTTTATAATATACTTAAGATGAAAATATTGTTTTTGAAATTCCATTATTGTTCGTAATACTTTAATGCTTCATTTCTCATTTCGAGCCGGAAGATCGAAATACTTTTAAACATTACGAGCATTTTAGGAAAGATCTCACCTTCATTGAGGACACTTCACTTTACTCTTCAATTATATTTTTATGGAGTGATGACGTCAATATAAAATGTAAAATAATTCTGTCTGATTTCTTTCTTTAGTTAGTACATGAGGAGTTGACCTATTTCCTTATTGATTGTACTACTCTTGTGGAAAAAGCATCCAATATATTAAACCGTATATTTACATCGTATTAATAAAAGATACAGGTTTAAGACTAAGACTATGTCAGATTAAGTGAGTTTATTTTGTGAATGAAAATTGAGTTACGAAAATTATTTCGAAAACAAATTTTGTTTTCTTCATAACTTCAAACTGTTTGCTTCGTAAACAATATCATAGTACACATGAAATTACCTATTTCATGTGTACTGTGATATTGTTATTTATCACGTTATTTCCTATCTGAAGAAAAGTAATGGAGCGAATAATTTCACCATTTAACTTCCACCATTATTTTGCTGTAAGATTTGTCTCGGATTACTTTTATTTCTATATTGTGCCATTCAATATTATAAGTTGTTAATGTTCTTAAATATGTATATTGCACAATCTCGTATTCGGTACTTCGGCAATTCTTGTAATGAATCTTGCACTAAATTGTATGTATACGTGATTCAAATTCCTCATGTTTCAAAGGAATACTTTTTCTGTAAGGGAAGGGGATGCTATCATGATAGGGGGGGGGGCGTATAAGTTGGAATTTTGGATTGGCTCCTATGCAAATATTAATATAAAATATAAATTATATATATTTTAAACAAGTAGTTTACACGTACATTCTCCAAGAAAAATTATACTACTGTCTACATTCTTCAAATGAAACAAGAAAAAGTACTTTTTAATCACAATAGAATCCTTTTCTATTTACGTTATCTTCATTTGTTGACACTCACTTCTCCATATAGATTTTTCTTGGTTTATCAGTACTCATTTGCGAAGATTTTGGAGTCTAACGAACATGAGAGTATCCAATTAGAAGGACCATTGTATCAGGAAAACTGTACATATCATATATTTACTGCTAATGGATAACCGTATTTATTTCGTTTTTAAAATAAAATAAATGCAATAAACTTAATGATAAATAGAATATTCTATCCTTGGACAACAACCATTAGAATTTTAAATTTTGGACCTAGGAGGCATATTACGAACTAACTTCAATTTTCATCGAATCATCGAGTTCTCAGCAGAGTCATCTAGGAGGAAATATTGGTATTACCACAATGCAAATCCAATGTACACTTCAAAAATAAGAGACATAAAATTTAAAATAAACAAAACATTATTAAAACGTAAGATTATAATCGTTCAATAGCTGAGAATATATTCTATGCTATGCATCGTGTCCGGCGAAGTGAAAATTGCTATGGACCGAGAACCGAACCCGAAACCTACTTAGGAGTTCGCNGCTATGCATCGTGTCCGGCGAAGTGAAAATTGCTATGGACCGAGAACCGAACCCGAAACCTACTTAGGAGTTCGCAGGTGAACAATCTGCAGCGACTTCGGAGGTGGGAAAGAAAATCCTTGTATATATTGGTTAGAACAACGGTATATCAAGGGGCGGGGTATGAAAAGTAAAAAAAATAAGATATTGTTATTATCTTTTCAAGATCATTGGTTTCTGTGATAACGTCATTGCAATGTCTCTAGGGTTTGCTTCTTTTATTAAAGATTTTTCCAGTTGCATCCCATCTCTGGAGCATTACCATGTCATCATTTTTGTTCGATCATGCTTTCTATCCAACTTAACCTAATATCGTTAAGTATATTTTTCTTATTCTATTTTATATATTAGAACATTATTTATTATGTTTATAATTGTTTCCCTTTTTATTTTTTACCTACTCATCACATGCTGCTTCCTGTCTCCGGAGTCTATTAAAGGACTTTCCCTTCATAGATTCGCTATTGATCTTCTGCCCCTGTATTATTTTCCTTGTCCCTTTCTCTTCTTCCTGCCATCCGCCTCCCCTATTCCATGGCTCCAGGTTCTCCGTGGTAGAACTTGGTACGAATCCAGCTTCTCCAGGAAAGCAATAAGAGAAGACAATAGCGTGGGTGACCATTTCTCTGGGGGACTTCTTAGTCGTTTGTTGAGCGCACGCTTCAGAAAGGGGTGTGGAAAGCACGGTTCTGTATTCCATGTGTTTTAACTCTTCCATCTATAGAGTCACTTTGTTCTTCAGTAGAGAAATCACTTTCTATATTTAAACACCTTTTAAAACTTCAAGATATGTTAGATGTTGCATATTAAATACGTCGCCAACATACATGTACTAAATAGTTCATAAGTTACCCACCAGAGAGTATTATTGACGGACAACCATATTTCAACCTTGGTTTCCAAGGACAGTGAAATTTGCTACACCTGTTCTTAGATACTTTTATTTTGTTGTGGTACTAATGACTCATTTCTAATTTGTGTTTTATCATCTTCATTTACAGGTATCATCAAGAAATTGCATAGATGAATCATTTCGCAGAATAGAGAAATTTATTTACGCACTTCATATTTTTCATTCTATAGCGGTGAGCGTAAGGAACAAAATAGCGTAACAAAAAGTATTTGAGAATTTAGGAGTGGAATCAACATCATATTCCACAAATCAGTTGTAAGTTTCTCGGACAAATTGATAGAAACTCACAAATATTTGTTCGCAGGAACATCAAAAACAATTATTTCCAAAATTCACTTTAATATTTTAAAATATCAGTGGACAAAGTATTAAAACCCTTAAAACCTGGACGGAAATAAACGTTTTAGCGTTAATTTTTAATTAACGAAGTCAACGTTTTGTTTAGCTTATTAGCTTTTTATTTTAAAAAACATTAACGAATTAACTGATTTACTTCAATTTTCGCTAAATTTAATTCGCTTTTTAGGTGATTAGGCGGAAAAGGGTATGGTTTCTTCTTTAGATGGTTAACGGAGAAGTCGGATAGCCACAACTCTTCAAGAATCAGCAGGAAACCTGCGCAGAACTACTCTCCTACAGATGTTGCCATATCCTCAGCAAACTAATATAACAGCTTTTACTGTTGTTAACGGTTAACTTGAATTAACAAAAGTTTTTAGCCAACCCCTCCCATTAACGATTAACGAAGTTATGTTAAAAATCAGATTAAATACTAACGAAGTTAAATGTTAGATTAATTTGCCGCATTTGGAAATGTTTTACAAAAGTGACATTAAAATTTAATACTGCGAACACTCAAATTAAAAGTGTTCCCGAATTTTGTCTTTAAAAATATAGTTATTTAACGCTGTCTATGGTTGTTTATATTTATTATACTTAGTTTTCTCGTTAAATTTTACATTTCCGTTGGGGTTCTGCCTGCTTGCTTCTTTGCTTTACCTCCTCATTGTCAATCATAAAATGGTTACACGTTGTTTCTTGGTGTGTGCCACAATACTCTTTATAATCTGACAGATATTATTGTATTGTCTGCTATAACTTCAATTGTCCTTTGGGTAGAACCTCAGAACTTAAATGAATAATATTGCAGTAATAATTAAAATAAAGATTCATCCTACCAACAGAAAAAAATCAATGTTTATGTTTTGCTGCTATCACAATGATCTCAATGCATAAACTGAATCGGAATCTCCAACATGTACTTTCCAAATTATATCCTTACATTAAGGTTATATTTGTTTAACAGAACTGTAATAATTATGGTAATAAAAGCTAATTCCATATTTCGTTCCCCCGCCCCCTAAAATTGTATTTTTCATATTACTAACGAAATCTGACACAAAATATGTCTTAAGGTAAAATCAGAACTCATTAGACTGTCACGGGGTTGCAATATGGTAAAAAATGTGTAGAATAATTTTTTTCTCTTCTATTGCTATTAAATTTTGTTAAATAAATCCAAAAAATGTAAATTTACCTTTTTGGGAATTTTTTTTTGAACATACATCCCCTAAAGACTCGTCTGGAAAAATTGAGAAAAAAAAAACAATACGCAATATTATTCATCGAATATCTCTTGTAGATTCCGTTGGATTTAAATTTGGGAGATTTAAAATAAATCCATTCCTCTCGATACTTTTGTTCAGTGCTTCGAAAGAAATTTCAGATCCTACGTTCTTGGTGGTCGTAATGGGTGCAGGAGTTGTCCTCAATAATAGGAGACGTTCAACTTATTATTCTATTATAGCAAAATATTAATTGTGTTTGTTACATAGGTACGTATTAAATTATATTCTTATAGAATAGTAAATTTGCGGTAAATTTTTATGATTTTACATCTAACTTATATCCACTCCCCCTGCACACACACACAAAGAAAATCTAGGATCCGCCTCAGATAAAAATTTAAATTCAAATTCCAAAGCAAAACTTACATATTATTCTTTCTGTGAGTCTCATTGCCAAATTTTAGAGCGATTAATTTCAGCGAATATTGATTACATTTTTGCATCCAATTTTTGTAAAGATTCTTGCATGCGAAACACATGCGAGTTATATATTGGTCTTCTGTAAGAGGTGTGCTTATCACGGGGAGTCCAAGAACTGCTAAAGCAGTGAACTTCTTAGATAACTCAAAAGAATAACTCTTAAGATCTTTAACTTCTTAGATAACTCTTAAGAATGCATGGATAAAACCAAACACAGCAATCAATAAATGTGCTAGTAATATCATTTCCTCAGCATACAAAGTCACTGTGATAGCAACTTCTTATTCGATGAATTATTTCTCGCTGGTTTTAAATTATCGACAGAGGATGCATTTGAGGCCATACATTTCTATGTCCCTACAAATGTTCATAATCGCAATAAGAAATAAAAATCCTCATGAAATCAACCTCAACTGGTTCATGCATAAAAGGTATCACTACTGGATTTTGGGACGAGAGCTTTCCTACAAAAACAATTTTTATATTTAACAACCATCCACCAACGAAATAACTATAGTTCAGAACTTTTTACAAGAACTTTATTTCGAGTCAATAAAAAATATTTTGAAATATATTCATAAGATATTTCTCAACAAACTGTTAAAATTGGGTTACCATCAAATCAATAGGTCTTATATTTTTAACTTACTTTTAGTCTGAAAAAAGTGTTCTACCTGTAAATACTATCCAGCCATGTTAAAATGTTTCGATTCTTAGTTGTCAACGGGGCAATTTTTTTAAAAGTGGGCTTTCATATAGGTATTTTGGGTCTCTATTCAAGTTCAAATTCCAGTGTATTAACTTCTAGCCCTGCAGTTAGTGCTATGTTCCTGAAATTCGTCGCTGTTGAAAATTGCACTGAGGAATACTTTGTCCTTAGATACGCCCTTACGTTGGGTTTGATGCTTCATTTTGATAACAAATAAAGTCGAGAGGTTCCTTAACGGCATCGTGAAGCCGTCCGAGGGGAGGGGGACGAAAGGCTAGATCAGTTTCCTTCTGCACCCGCTCTCTTGCGTCTGTTTCTTCTCGAGAGGATCCCCAAGAAAGTGGAACTGAAAAGAGTTTTACCAGAAAAGTAGACGTCGTGGATCAACAATCTTGGAATTCTCAGTCATTGTTGAACCCCAAAAAATACAGTTTTGGAAAGTTTAGGGGGAATAAACTTCTTCGATGCTCTGTTCCACACTATACAGCGGTACATAAATTAAAATAATACTTTATTTTTTACGTTTAATTTCGATCTTATATATTTATTTTAGTGTGTGTAAATTAAATTACCTACTATTCACTAGGTTAAAATTTAAATCAGTTAATTCAAAGTAAAACCATAAGGTTTCGAAGCATCGATCTAGGGTATCCATATACCGATACCGAGTACTGATTTGGTATCGACACAACGATATCGATACGCATAAAGTATTGATACTACCCCTTATCGAGAACTCTTATACGATAAATTGCATAGAGTATATGAATTCCTTGCATTGCAATAAACATAACCATATGTAGATGTATAAAATAAAAATATATATAACAAAATAATTTGGAATTGGATCAATAACATCAAAACGAATCAAATAGATATTTAACTTTAAAAGGACCTATAATCAGATATAAAGTACGATTTTAACAGAGAAGATTGATACTCGCAGTCTTTGTAATCAGATCCAAATGTAAAAAAGAAGAAGAAATAGTTATATTTTACGAAAAGACGACCAATACCGAAAATACTTGGTATATGATTGGTATCGCACAAAAAGTATCCGTACGAATGAATTAATCATGACCGTGATACATAGAAATGATTCTTAAATTACTTGGAATCGCAACACAAATATCTATACGAATGAAGTGTAGATATTTTATGTAATAAGAATAACTATTCTATTTGGTATCGACGTAATTGTATCGTTAGAAATGAATTAGCGGTTTCACGCATTAAGTGTGCCAAATTGACGTGGTATCGGATAATTACTTGTGATTGAGAAAATAATCAAGTCTAATATAATTATTAAAACATCTTGGTGTCCTACTTCTGTGTGGGTGCTTAGAGCAGCCGATTCATACGAAACTGGATAGCATTTGAACTGAGGGTTCGCCGCAGTCATATTTTCTTCACGTGTCGCTTAGAGGATTACAAGTAACGGTGGCATTTACAATTGTTCTTTGGCAGCAAGTCGCATTAAGACGTAGATCTGCTATTTGAGCACGGTAACGGATGTAGCATCCTTCCTGGGAGCTGCTACCGCCACTCGTGAACCATCACCAACTCCACTCGTGAACCTAAAATTTTTTTAAATTTGAATTTATTTATTTTTTCTAATTTTGAAAATTTTTAATTTGGCGCAAAGTATAGGGTATGGAAACCAAAAGTATCGATAACATGAATCTGAGTAACGAGAACTCATTATCGAGTATCGAACCCTAAAGAATCGAACCTTAACCAAATGTAATAAAACCTCTTGAAACTGCCCTTGAACCTGGCAGAATTATTTGATAACTATTTCGATACCAAGTATATAGTGCTTTGAGTATCTTTTCCATTTATTCTTTTTGCGTTAGTTTAATGTTTTATGTCTACTACAATACATATGGATCCACACTCATTTCGTTATAATTCGTTACGCAAATGACATTTATTTTCGTAAAAGCTGTAAATGCTTTTGTCAATTCATTTAATTATTTGAATCATTTAATAGTTTGCATATAAATGAGCTAAAAGTAAATTTAAAAATGAATTTTTTTATTTATATTTATGGTTAATATCTTTTTACGTAATTTAATAGTCAAATAATTTTGTTGAATTTTATGTATATCAACAATGTTTAGATACGTCGGTAAAGCCATAAAAAGTTGAGCAATGTTTTTTATTAACAAATAGCTTAATGCAAGGATCCTTCTTTTGAAGACATTCTAAGATATATTGCAGGAAATTCCAATATCTCGAATAAAGTAATCTTTCAAATTACCACTGAATGATCACCAGGCTCTCAACATTAATGATATTTTAAGTTGCTACCAGGTAGGGACGATTAAACGTTCTCCGAATCCCCAACAGGTTGCGTTCACAAGAAGGGTAAAAAAGTAACACTATAAAAAATGTCTAGTCTCATGAAATGGTATTTTTACTAATATTTTGTTAATTTGTAAAATACAGGTAGTCTACAAGAAAACATTAAAACTATTCACCCGCTTTTTGTTTTCTACATTTACTTCAGTCCTCGAACTCTCCAAGTCAAACCAGTCAAATAAAAATATTTTGATTTGTCATTATTTGAAACAATTATTTTAATTTTTCTTAAGATACCAAAACGTGTAAATTACAGATATTTTTCCATGAAATATATCGACATAATAATAGATTGGTCTGGAGTGACTTATGAAAACAATATCTATTTATGCAATGTGGTTTTATTTAAGTAATAAATTGTTCTTCTAGTTACCCCATCAAGTCCATTCATATTTATGTGTTTAGTCACCACGTCGTGTTTCTTTATTTTATTTTGCATCCTGTGTAATTCCAACAGTTTACTTTCTTCGAAGTTGACTCCGGTTTCTGAATTTTATTTTAATGTAATAATTATGGTCCTTCTTGAATTGATACTATTTACTTCTATGATAAAACGGAGGACTGAATATAAAAATCAACACTATTCACAAAATTTGTCCATTCTCAAGTCAATAATTTAATCATAGCATACACAGTCGTAACTCCTCCATCGTTAGTTTGTCTCACTTCACCCTTGCGTATGTGTCTTATCATTGAATTATAAAGAAATAAAAAGCACACTTTCAACAAATCTACCTCTACATGAATTCTCCTTTTCTAAATAAACGTTCTTGAAGGATTGTTGCATCATTGTGCTTGGCAATACTTGAACATAAGTCGAAAGTAAGGAAAGAGATTAGATGTAAGCAGTAGCTAAGTACCCGCACTTTGCTCGCTTGATTTTGTAATGTCTATGACTTTTTATGAGATGTTGAAATGAAGGAACATGAAAAGATGATAGTCAATGTCTACAGAAATATCAATGAAAGTAATTTAACACGATGTCAAAAAGTTAAGACGGAGAAGATTGTAAGTGATTAACCACTGAATTGATTTTAATTTGATAATTTGTGCTTCTTGAAATTTTTACGCAAACTTTAGGGAAACGAATGAAGTCAACAAATATTTAGGTATCTGAATTCACGTCATGGCTCTCTTTGGTTTCAATAACAAAGTAAGGTAATTATTTTAGGTACTTCAAGTGAATGAAAACAGTTTCATAACTATAATTCCCTTTCAGCCTCCGTCTCAATGTATGAGTTATCCGTCTCGTANGGTAATTATTTTAGGTACTTCAAGTGAATGAAAACAGTTTCATAACTATAATTCCCTTTCAGCCTCCGTCTCAATGTATGAGTTATCCGTCTCGTACATGTTATCTCAAATTTGTTATTTTATTTTATTTACTGCAGATTTCTAATCTATGTTATTATTAAGAACAGAATTTTAATATCAACTTAAGATGCAAAATTACGCATTTTGTCCTTGTGATATGGAAAGGGAGTCGTGAGTGCTCCTACAACAACAGAAAGAACGGTTAATCGTTCACAAGATAAACTTTTATCAACCTCTTTGCCAACTTTTTGTTTACATTGAATCAACATTTGAATCAAATGTTGACTCACACAAATTTCATTTAGAGCGAAGAGGAGAAAATGGAATTGTATTTTCTCAATAGTTTACCTTATATTATCTAGCACATATTTTACGTTTACTTCTGTCCGTGTATGAAAATTGATATAAATTATATTTCAAATGAATTAGTATATAAATCAGATATGTAACGAAAGAATCTAAAACCTAGTTATCATCACAGACCCTTAGTGGCATAGTGAAATATAAATAATCAAAAAGACCTTTAAGAAATAATGATGCAAAAGAATATGATGAGATGTGTGCTTGATCATTGGTTTATAACATTTCGAATGGTATTATATTTTAAAGTAACTATTACTCTATTCTTTTCCCTTTTTTAAGGACTCATTCAATGCATTATGAAGAAATATGTTTCACGTGTCTGGTGTCTACAGTTTCCGTGAACTAATGGGATTTTAATGCTTTGTATTGTGTAAATAAAGAAATACAGTTTGCAAAAACAAAATTTCTACCTTTCTTGAATATCTAAATTTTAAAAATCCCTGTACCATAGAATATGTTAAGAATTCAATGTGTGAGAGCAGAGAACGTGAGAAATACGTTTCAAAAAGCGCGCCGCGCCGCTTGGTTAGCCAACTGAGTCTCGCGCTCGCAGAAAATGGCGCACACTTCCGACCCCTTGAGAGGCAGCTAGCTATTCGTGAGGGGTGGGGAATTCTCCCCTTCCTCTCCTGCTCACGCCACTGCGGTCGGGGAAAACCTAACACCATTGAGGGCGCTCTGCACCGGAGCGAGAGAGAAGGGGCGTCCGAGACGAATACCCTGATGCAGTTAGCTGCGGTGGAGGTGATGACGGTGATCGTCACGGAGGCGGAGGAAGAAAGCACGGTGAAGGTAAAGGAGTTGCTAAAGATACCTTTATCATGACAGCAATGATCGCACATTTAGCGATGAAGAATAGTGAAAATTCGCTTTTTGAAACCTTGGGTGAAGATATTTATTGAATCACACACGTCGACAAACAACTAGATATATGTTATATTACAGAAAAAAGAAGTACTCAACAGAATCAATAGAAGAAATTTGATATATAGCAACAGTAATCGGTCACGTTGACAATTCCAATAAAATTTTCCAATAACTACTGTTTACGAAGCAATACAGATAATGCCTTCTTGCTTTGAAGTCTTAAATTTTATTTTTCTCCAAAAGGAAAATGTTACAGATTTTTCTTTTAATAAAATATTGTACTGATGTTATTTTGTGAAAATCTAAAAAAATATCATTATTCCTATCACAGAACTATAAAGGTTTACTCAAATTTCAACTATAAAACATCAACATTTTGTTCAAATAATACAGTGTATAATATGTAATACGGACAATATTTACAAAAAATCTATAGCACATTATCACTCAAGTACGTGAATTTGATAAATTTAGATTACGAATTATTAGCAAGATGAAGTGAATAATATCGTGTTTTTTACATTTTCAATTGTGTAATTTCAATTTTCAAGGAAACAGGTTTTCAGATATTAGAATTAAAGAAAGTAGCTTATCAGAACTACAGAAAATTAACTAAATATACAATGATCTCAATAAATTACTTTAAAAACAGACATAACCAGATCTTTATTCATCGTAAAATTAGAAAGTGTGAAGGTAATATTTAAAGACTGAATTCGGTCTCAATTTGTAAAATGAAAGACAAGTACTTTCCTTACAAATACACCAGTATGCTTTTGGTAGTTCACCAAATGAAAAGAAATGATTTCACATTACCTGATTTTAAAAAATATTGATTTTTCCTTCATATCTTCGTAGTAACCATTTTCTCTTCTTCTCGCGTACGTTGGGTTCGTACGTACAATTCTTTGGCTTCGAATTAGAAAGATAACACTGCATGTGAATGGTTTTTATTTCGTTACCTAGGCACTTCCAAGTAAGTTCAATTTTACTAAATAATTTTAACCCCTATTCATAATATATTCCTCCTTGAATACACACGACATTAGGTTGCCAGTTGCTTCTCAATACTTTTATCAACAACTCTCTTGATTTCCCTTTTGGAAATTGAAACACTCGAACACTATCTTCCGATTATGAATGATATTAACTGTCAGGAACGCAGCACGTAGACGGCTCGATCAGCTAGAAATGAATAATAAAATATATATCTTTTATCTGAATGGAAGTGATATAAAATAATCTATCTAGATGCATTATCTGAAATATACTTAAACTATTCCATTTGAAACATTTAAAAAGTTGGTATACAAAATTACTACAACAAATAGGAAAACTAAAATAATATTACCTTAAGATATAGAAATAATTTATGGAACTTTTTCTTTTTTTCAAAATATTTGATGTAGAAGTGAGAACACTTTGCAACAGCACATCGTAAAGAAAGTGTCTATTCTGTACACAAAATATATATTGTTGGAAGCACAAACAGATGATTTTTCATACATGTATCATACGTTTTCGATGCATTCGATGTTCCATAGTTTTTTCCCTTAATAATGCTAATTACTGGCCACAAATGTGATTCTCAGATTGCTTAGCATGACGTCATCACGTTGGGAGAAAAAAAGGTTCCGGGTCCATAGAATAGCCTTGGCGACCCCGGCATTACCCACCCTGCCCACTATCTAATTACGCCACTGATCAACAAATCCTAATTTCCCGTTCAAAAATCAAGTACTCCAGTCTTGCCTCTCAGACACAAAACCACGTACTTCCGAAAATTCTCAGTGTATTATTTTAGATTGTTGTTAGTGAACGATATATCATCTGCAAATTAGATTTCAGAGTGGTGTTCTTTACTGAGACCAAGGTGTAAGCTTGTTCAACGATTCGACGTGGTTATCACAAGGTTAGAAGTTTACGCAGAAGAGATAGTTCTCAAGGATATCCGCTAAGGATTGAGGTAAAGTACCCACCATGGATACAACAAAGGTGTCCGCTAAGGATATGACTAGGGTATTCGCTTAGGATACATGAAAAAAATAGAGCGGAATAACTTCTTTTTAATTGCCGTAAATACGAAGAGCAGTAAATAAAAATTATATAATCGTACCCGGATTAATATTTCAAGTAAGATGGTATCTATTTTCTTCCGTCCTTTGCGTAAACCACTGAGCAAAATATAGCTGCTAATAATGCTCGAAACCTGAGAACACTTTTGGCATTGCTCGATATATTCTTACTACGGCACCATATATTTCACTGAAAGAATACTTGCTACTAATGAATGATAAATACTCGCATGAACAAAGCATGTGCAACGAACACTATTTCTCATTCCAACGAACGTATAACTAGCTACTGTCAGTTCAGTAGCACCAAATCCAAATAGGCTTCGCCATTTGTGTCCTGCGGGTCCACTGGATTCGCAAGTTGCGTTCTGGGCACGGACGTTGTAATTATATTCTGGGTACCGACGCTTATGTACATACACGGGCGATACATGGATAGCGGGAAAGTACTTGGTACTCAACCCTGACCACATGGTTGTACCACGATTAGTGCGATAATACTTGATCCTAGACCCTGACCTCATGATTTCATGATTGGAGCGACAATACGTAACACGGCGAAGCAAATACTAAATAAAAGTCACCGTTGACGTAACCATACGTGTTATCAGGGCATTTTTTCACGATATTATAACAAATTTCTCTCACAGACACGGTTTGATAAACGCAACCCATATAAAAACTGTGTTAGAAATTATTAGGTCAGAACCATCTCAAAAGACGAACTATCAAGAATAGAGTGGAAGTTATCTCTCTATATAAACGGCATCCTCCTGTGAGACAGATAAACTGACTCCCGCACTTATTCAGCAAAGCAGAACAACATCTATTAGATGTTAACCTCTTGTACTATTGTAGAACCCTTGTGCTTTTGTACCATAGAGGCTCACCAAGAAAGGACTTTTCGAAGCTTTGATTTTAAAAGCAGTTTGATTAACGTGAAATTCGATATTTCGTGATTTAGCTATTTTTACTAGCTAAATGGGATAAAATTTCAATTTTTTGTATGTAAACATTATTAATTTGAATATCTAAGAACGGGTTTCGCGATATTGCGATATTTTATTTTGTAAAAGGTACCAAGGGATAAAAATATTTCCAGGTTTTTGTCGTTGATGTTTACAGAATGGTAAATTATTTTCACTGTTTTCCTGGAACTAATTGAGATATCATCTCGATTTTTGTATGTAAAATCAAATGATAGGAAGAAAGAAAAGTGTGAAAATATTAAAGATAGAAACTTCACATTTTGACGAGATATTGCTTTTGTGTTTTTGAAACTAGTCCGGTGAACCTTAGTCACATACTGTTTGTGTGCATTATCTCTGTTGTAATCCATCCTACACCGCAAATTCCCTCGGCACTAAGATCGGAATTTAAGGTCTCGTCCATTCTTTCTTTCCGAAGAGTAAATTAGCTTATTCAGCTCCACATGGCCGTATACAGTTTTCGACTGATTTGGGGGTAATAAATTATTTCTTTATAAGTGTACATAATATCACTCGTTACAGTATCAAAATACTAGATTAAAACAATAAAATGATTTCTTATGAGTAAATTTAAAAAATACACTTAGAAAACGGGGAAGTATTTGTACCAACGAACAAACATGAGTTCTTTAAACTTAACATTGCTCAGAATTTTGAACTAATAATGTTCAGAGAGTTGGGAATCCGAATTATTTATCGCTTTATTAACTTAGTCGAAGACAACTTTCTTATATTTTTGAGAAGGTAGGATTCAAGACAAATGCGAAAATGTGCACTGATTCATGTGATTCGAGGAGGTATGCCACACACACTCCCAATTTCGAAAAAAGTAAACTGTTTGCTTATTGAAGTTACTGCTTCATGAAGTATGTTGTACTTTAATTGAGTATATCTTTGATAAATCCTTAATGATTTGAAATGATGTGCGACCTTGCAACAGAGCTAGGTAGGAGAGAATATTATGCTCCGATCTACAGTGAATAAAGAAAGGTTTCAGATTTGATGGCATCATTTTCGGAAGTTTACATCGTTAATTCCATAGACGAATGTACAGTAACCGAAAATTTGCAAGCAATACGTTTCGAAGGAGGGAAACAAAAAGAACATGGTCACAGTCAAGTCATTCAGATACCATTTTAGTAAGCTACAAATCAGTTTATGCCAATATTTTATTTAATTCTTTTATATTGTAAACTCTTAGTTCGCGAGTGGAGGGTTACATCGAGTTCCAAACCATCGTCATTTTCACGTGTCCCTAGAAGATGTACTTAATTTAGTTTACCAATTTTACTATTTTGAGTGCAATGAATATTTTTTTAAATTTCACCTTTTCGTTATATATGACCTTGTTTTCAAGATTTAACTAACGAGAGGTGCGGCTATATAGCAGGTTAAATATTTGGTATAAAAAATCGATTGAAGTGACCGCAAAAAAGATTTTGACTTAAGCAAATATTTGAATTTTCGTTTGGAATTTAAAACTCATAACATTATTATTTTGTCATTGAATCCTTTTTCTGTAGGAGTGATCTAGCACGCGGCCGCAAAATCAGACCGTACAATATAGTGGAGAAGGGCATATCAAATGAAATTTTGATTTTAACGCATACTTATAAATCAGTAATCTCTTTATTGGCAAAATATTGATTTATATCACTAATGCCATGTCATATGTTTACTCAAATAACTTTTTCCTAAAGTGGGATAAGTCATTTACATTTTTTGCGGATTTCAACAGTAAGATTTTAATTTGCTCTACACCGTAATCTTTCATTATACAATAGCATATATTTAAATCTTGTTATTGCGGTCAGATTTACTGCCACGTGTGAATCTTAGCCAACCTTTGAAGTCTTCTTTTTTTGTATCGGTTAGTTCACATTCCTAAATTTTAAACAAAACTCCGAGAACCCTACTCTGTGGTCAGGTTAATAACCACTCTAAGAATAAGTAGAAACATCACAGTGTTAGCATATCTAACTTCCGACGAACAATCTACGATACAATATTTCTTTGAATCGTCTTTCTTTTCCATTCGACCGATTAAAACGAAAAATTCAACTTATTGACTAATTCACAAGTATACAACAAAAAAGAACAAAGTTTTCAACAAACCCAAGGGATTTCTTATCAACATCTGAGTGATAAATCATACGTCGCATGAAAATTATGTACCTTACTCTTCAAGAACTTTGCATACTCAATGCTATCCATATCAATCACTGGCATATTTTCAGTGACAAACTACAAAAAGAATTTTTTTTTTGATACTTTACTTCCCCTGTTTGATCTTAGTATCATCCTTTCATAGTGGAAGGAAAGAAAGCATCTTGCGTAGCGCGACATAGGCAACAACTGTTCAGTGCGGTACTTGCGAGTAGGAATTAACTTGAGAGTGCGAATGGATGAAAGAGACAGATAGGACGGAAATAGAAATCCAAGGGGTCAATACAACTATTTCAGTAATGAGACCCTGTCAAATCTTTATGGAAGAAGACATGGACTTATTGGTTATATAGTACATTCAAAACCCAATTTAAAACTTCATTATCTACAATCATTATCCATTAAATTCTTTTATCTATAATACACACCATTACCCATTAAATTGCATTAACATACGTTAGAGCATTAACATGGCGTTAGAGGGGTTCGTCACAGCCGCGTTTCCTGCAAGCAATCAGCGTTACCTGCATACACTTTTTCCTTTATCATACCAGTACACAGAGCAGATTCAGGAATGGACATTACACACTATAACTATCGAACCACAAAAATTAATGAATCACATTTTCTCGAGTTGTCAATGGCGATAAAAGAACGAATATTTTTAGAAAATTTAGATAATTCTCGTGAGCAAACGCGTTCTTAGCTTTTTGTAGAAGTTATTCTCCGTGGTGCACGAGTTGCACCCAATTGGGTGAAAGTTAAACTGTGCCCGTGTGCAAATGTGCCGAACCCGCGGTGTACACTCGCAGTACTAATGAGAGTGGACACAGATTATAAAAAAAATAACTCAATCAATATAGAATTTTATGTTTCTGAAACAATTCAAAAGTTAAAAACATTTTTGAATAAAACTTCAACATGAAAATGTTAAAAATCACATTTAAATGTTTCCGTTAACTTTGTGCAAGTTGTTCCCTAAATGTTCGAAAAATAAGAAATCTATATCTTGTTCCAAAAAAGTAGTTTTTGAATCATCGTTGTAATCTCAGTCATCTAATCAAATCATTTTAATCTCAACTCTCGATGTGTGATGACGATTTCTTCTCGTTCTTGTGTGGTTGGATCCAATGCTTTCTAGCGACAGGATAGAGACGTACGTTTAGTGCGAGTACCGCTACCTCGGAGGTCGTTTATGAACTTACTACTGTAATTTAATTTCTTAACTCACCGCGATGTGGAGACACTGCCACTAGCTTACAAATATTATGATTGTCCTCCTTGAGTTAGTCTCATAGACTTTGATCTCATGTACCGGTCTTATGATCTTATGATATCGACCTAGTGATCTTATGTACAGTTTGTCTGAAGGGGAAAACGAAGGATGCCCGTCTCTCTCGCTCATTGATTTGGTTTAGGGAACCCGATTCCCCTCTCTGACTGCTGAATGTTGCGCACAATACCGTACCCTGTCCGTACGGATGTGCGAGAGAGAGAGGGTGACACCATACAGTACCTTGTGCCTCATGTTATCACGGACAACACACAGCAGAGATCGATGGATATATCATAGTCTAGGGGTAGTCTCGATCGATTTTCGTTTGTTTACGGTCACGTTTTGTTGTTAGATCTTCATTTCAGCGAACTTTACCCCTGAAGGATGCTGGAGACTTAACATTTTACCAGTAAAGCCGCTGCTTTTTAAATTTGAGAGATAGTAAGAATTGTATAATTGAGGTTCAACCTAAGTACGCGGTTAACGTTAACCTTACCATTCTTTTCAAGAGATAGTAAAGTGACAAAGTTCTCAGTATCACTATTTGCCAGCTTAACTTGAGTCATTGGTCAATAAATTAAATTAAAAATATTTTCTTGACTGAAATCAATATATTCCACAACTTGTAGTCAAGGAAAATATTTTTCAAGTCATTCCTTGTCCAATAACTGAGATAAAAGGGTCGATGAAAAGAAAAACTGGTCAGTACTATATTAACGTTTGAACAGAACCTTTTTGTACTCTAGTAGTATGAAAGATAAATTATAATAGTCTAATAATTTTTATTTTCTATGTCCTTTATATTCTTATATGGTATTACTGAAATGACAAATTCAAATACAATTAAACTAATGAACATTTTTCGCCGACAAAACAATAACGTACACTTTGCAGAGCAGAGAATAACCACAACTTACTAATGAAATCCGTAATACATAAAAACATTGATATATTGAAGAAGAAGAAGAAAGGGGAAAAAAAGATTTATGTATTGAAACAAAGAAAAATAAATATTTGGACTTGCAAACACAATAGTTTGCGAATACATTACGTCTTACTCGGATTAATCTTCACTAATGAATACTTTTAAAACTCTTTCATATTCAATTTCCGTTTTCTAATTTTTATTGAATTTATTGAAATTATATTTACTTATTGTACATATCGTTCTATTAATTTCAGTGCAGTACCTCCTAATAATATCGTTTTGTTGTGAGTTTACTACTTAAACCATTTTAATGATGTTTTCTTAAAAATACAAATTGTAATATTTTTATGAAACGTAAAGGCAGTGGTGTTTGATACTCTTCCATATGACGCTTATCGTTTGTTATAACAGCAACATTTTTATACCAAAAATCTTTTTAACTTATTTGAACATTTTAAACTATGTTTAAAAAGTCCTTCAAGACAGTGCCATGTCCTTTATATTCTTAAGGATAACGAGGTGATTCAGAAACGATAAAGGATCGTAATTTGATTAATGTTATTTCATTATATTTACTTGTTTAGTTTGAGAAATTTGTGAAAGGGATTAACATAAATCTATAGCTAAGTCATTCTCTGTTGCTATTTCACGTGAAATCGATGTGTTTATGACCGCAGTTTTGGCGGCTCAAACTATCATTTCCTCGTAACAAGACAACATTATTTACATCGTCTTAAACTGTCAGTTATTGTCTCAGTTTGCCATGTATTTCGTCTAAATCACTGTACCTTATAGATGTGAGCACTTTCGAATATTTTAGTTATGTGTATCAATTTCTATTATAATGCTATCAGTGAAATAAAAACCTGGAGACAATAAAACAGCATTTTAATCAAGTTTTCGTTAGACTATTTCTAAAATATACTTTACTTCCGTTACTTTGGAATGAAAGCTAAGAAGAACGGACCAGGGTTCACCACGTCAACGTAATGTGGTTTATCCGGAATTTTGAATGGCGCCTTATGTAAAACTTGACCACAACATTTAGAGTCAACCTCCTCTTTTATGAACTACAAAATATCGCAAATAAGAATGAAAGAAGAAGCTACCTGCGAAACTCGTGCATCATGACGACCCCCACTATATTAAGAAAATGTGGAGTCAGGCACATAAACCACTCGAGACATTAAATTTCATACATTGAATACCGATTACGATACAGCGATGGAACTTAATTTATCTGTAAGGTAATTAAATGTTCCTTGTTTCGACGGGCATTTTGAAAAAAATAAAAATAATTTAAAAGGATTCATAAAGAACAGTGTATTTCAGCTATGAAATTTCCCCCCTCTAATATATGGTTAGCATCGGTGAAAAAAAGGAATTGACTACTGAGAAAACACGTCATTAAAATTAGATTGGAATTCAAAAAATGTGTCGTCAAATTATGCAAAACTCTAACTTATAAGAGCATAAGCAAAAGTGTCACCAGTTTCTTGTAGAGTGCACCTAGCGTGGATAAATAATTGGACTCTTACCGAGCCTTTGTTAAAGTAATAATCTTTCAAGATATTCTTCTTGGAACTACTATAAATTACTCTAAGAATACGGTTCACGAGATTAGGTTGATATCATTGACCAATCTAAAAAAGTTCTATCTCTATCGTTAGAAGATCCGCATATTGTCTCTAACAGTATCTCCCTAATAAAATTCCTTGTTTTGTCTTTATTTTTAGGAGAGAAGCGTAGTTGATGTTACAATATTCCATGGTTAGTGTCGATGGTAACTTGCTTTCCTTTTCCGTCTGACATACTCGACTCCTTAGGATGAAATAACAAGTTCATATAATAAATAATACTGCACATCTATAAAAACAAGTATGAAACAACAAAGCTTTTATCCATTCGCACTACTACTTCGTACTTTTACTTAAATAATTTCACTCCTTGAAATCTTTCTTGCTAGTGCAATGATAAAAGAATATGGGAAAAAAGGAAGAATTAAATATTCGTACATAATAAATTGCAAGTATAATCCAATGTCACGCGAATGTTTCTCTGCCAAACGTCTGTGAGTTATGAGTGGCGATTCGAGCGCTCATTTCTCTGTGGCGGCGCGGCGCAGCGTCAGCAAGGAACTCAGGTGTCGACGTCGACTTGGGCGAGAGACCAGTCCGGAAAAACAAAGCACCTGGGTTTTATTTTGGGAAAGCACTATTCCGGGATGCGTGAGTGTGTGGTTCAGAAGGTAGATTCAATGTAGAAGGTTAGGCGTGGACCCCTCAGGTAAACGCGGGGGCGCTGTTTGTTTTTTTATGCGTTTTCTGGTTGGCGACCGCGTGTAATTGTTGTTTTTCCTGTCAATCGATGGATTTTTCTGAAACGTAAATTGCGGGTGAGCAACTGCCCGTTTCGTGTTTATGCTTGCCTTCAAAAGAAGTGTTTTGTTTGATTCTTATGAAGAGAACTCCAGAGTTTTTGTGTACTTTTGCTGTAAATGTTTGTGATTCTACGAATCACAAGAATGTTTGCCTGCAGACTCTATTTACTTAGTTCAAAGATTTATCTTGTTATTTTTAATACTTATTAGCATTGTTTAAAAGTTTTTACTCCAAACTCCACCGTCAAAACCGCGATACAATTGGTAGAATATTCAAATTTTCTTATGTGTGATGTATGAATTTAACTCCATTTACAGTTTTGTGGTATCGTTGCAACTCAGTGGTTCCAAAACAATGCCAGAGGTGCAGTGTCTCTTCACATGACGCAATAAATTTAAATATAATATACATTTTGCTGAGAATCTGTAATTTTTATATATTCTTTCTTTAATTCTGTCATTTCAAATTTATAGTTATATTGTTATATGAAAGCAATCTAGTTAAAAATATAATTAAAATTTTACTATAGATTAGTGGCAGTGGTTTGATAAATCCCCGAGGTGAAAAGAAGGGAACCAAATTTACGTGTGCGACAGTAGAAGGCTTGTAGCTGGAGTTAATTATATGTATGTATAAAATTTTTTTACAAACATTTATGTTATATATATATACTGTCTCTTATACACATCTAGATGTGTATAAGAGACAGGGATTGTCTTGANGCAAAAAGATCGAAATTATTTCGTACCCTGATAAATATTTAACACGGTGATCAAGATTTTAAAACTAATGAGAAAAGCAACGATGTATTTTGTAGAACTTTTCTAACCAATCCAACGAGAAGCGGAGAATAGTCATTTTCTAAATAGATAAATAGAAGTTTCAGATTTGTCAGATCTAGGAATGGAAAAACCACTGTGGTGATTGTCCAGATTCCTAAAGAAATACATCGTGAACTTCTTTTCGAAACTTTTCAATCAATTATCGTTCAAAATTTCATTATGGTGCCATTAGTAGCCAATGACCCTTAGTTTCATCAATTCTTTTGTTATTATATGTTATCTTCTTTTAAAATTATTTTGTTGTTACAGGTATTTCCAACACCGATTTATTCAAAATTTGAAACTAAAGTTTTTATCATTTTATCTAACAAATTGTTAATAATAAAAAATTATTTATAATATTAAATTTATGAAGAGTTATAAAGTTTAAATAATATAAAAACGTTCTCACATATTTGTCAGGCAGGATGTATAGTTTTTGCTTTGCTACGCAGGTTTTGTTCTACGGATGTCAGCACATCATGAATTGAGTGAAGATGAATGTGTTTCCAATGTGTAAATGTAACGAGATTCTTAATATGCCGCGATCATTACAAGTTTAGGCTTTTCATAACGACTATTTTAACGACAATCTCCACTCAAATCATTTCTTAATTTCGGGGAGGGGGAGCCAATCGACCGACTATTTTTGGGAAAGATAGAGTTATATAATACACAATTTTTGTATTCTACTTGAGTTCAATATTTTAGAATGTATTAAATATTTTACCCAATATAAAATAATGATAATAGCATTGATATAGATTCTTCTTCACCTTGTGTTTCATTTAAGGTGATACCCATCTTGATGTATACCTAATTCGTAGGAGATTTATGGTATTTCTCTCTCAATCTTTTCATACTGCTATAAAAACATTAGCTAAAAGTTCAGTGACATTAAAATTGGCAGAGTTTAACCAATTTACAACATTACATTTTATAAACTGTACAAGTAAAAAGGTGATAAATAGTATATTAAGTATTCTTTAATCCCGGTCGAAAATTTTTATCTTATCAAGTGATGTTATTCTGTCCTAGATGCAATATAGTTGATTTACTTTAGAAGATACATTTATTACAGTCGTTACTGAAGTTAAACTGAAACAAAGTGGTAACTACGTCTACTTGTAAGATGATTTTATATTTCTCCTTCTTAAGTGTCTACGACGCCAGGAGTATTGACAACACCGCTACAAACAAAGCACATGATACTCAAACATTGGAGAATTGCTGAGATGTCGAAATTTCCTTTTTACCTCTTCTCTTCATATTTGTAGGTAAAAATATGAACAAAATACTGTTAGTGTTTATGACTAACACCTTATATTTATAATTGTGTACCTATCGATATATTTTTTCTCTACATATAAGTCTAAAAGAAATAAATGAATTTTCTACTCCAAACCAAAACTTCCTGAAGATTCGAATAAGAGATTTGTCTCCTTGCTTTAAAATTAGATTTTAGATTTAGGCTTATCCTATATTTGTCTTCGATAATATTTCATTGATAATAACTTTTATTCTTAAATACGTACTTAATACAAAAAAATTGTTCATTTTTAATAATACAATTTTAAGAATATAACTTTTAATAAAGAAATTATTCGTATGTCATTTTCTTTAAAGTTCTTTCCTTCATAATTCACTCGCTTTAAAATAATTTTCGGGCGAAGGGTTGAAAAGAAGAAGGATAAATTATTTCTACAAGCGAATGTACAAAGCTGAAACTAAAATATAGAAAACATTTATTAACTCAAAACAAATCATAAAATTTTTTCAAGTATCTTAAAAGTTTTCTTTATCGTGCGTGTGGTTCAAATAACACAGTGGAAATTTCATTTTTTGTATTCATTTTGTCGACATCATGATTCGTAATGTATTGCCACCTTATTTCATAATTACAATTGATAAAAAGAATGTGTCTATTTTGTTTTAACTAAGTTTGGATGACAATGTCGCACATGTCTCACACATTAATGTCACACGCCACAGATAACTTGCATGATGTCTAATTTTTTTATTTGTATATATTTAAAGTGTTTTATCACATTATCTTATATATCAAAGCTTTGAAAGAAAAAACAAATTTCACGCAAGATAGCAATTCGATATATCACTTCTCTTCATATTTTCCATTCTTTACCTGTGTGTGAACTATTCGCAAAGGTTTAGCTAGTTGTTTGGGAAAAGTCTATCTTCCTCCTGTCCTACATTAGATGAAATTAGATAAAAATTTTCAATGGATTAGCAAAACATTAATACAACTCTTGCATAACAATTGAGAGAAAAACTATTAACATTTTATCTATTTAATTTAGAAAATATTTCGAGGATGAAATGTGCTCTGTTCATGCAAATTTTATAATTACAATTCAATCATTTCAATAACAATAGTTGGAAGAATATTGTAGAATCGCATTAGAATAGTAATAAAATATCCCAAGTCCCTTCGCAAACTAAAACAATGATTTTTGACTAGATAAAACCTGTATAGTTCTTTTACATGTTTACCTAAATAAAAGTTTTAAATTGAAAAAATTGAAACTATTCTTTGACTTAAGAAAACAAAAATTAATACAATAAGCATTAATAAAGCAATTATTTTTTTAAGACATGCAAATTACGTTAAATAAAATTGGAGTTAATTTTCATAAGAAATTGAATTAACTTTATTTTTATGATTTATGAATTTATAAAAATTTTATAATCGGGTGAATTTTAATTGTATTCCAAGCCACTATCCCATTAGAACCTCACACTATTATTAACACTCATAAACTTTCTGTTACAATGTCAGTTTAGTTAAGTTTTCCTGATGTATATTTACATAATTTTACTCTATTAAATATTTCATTGTTATATTTTAAAGGAATCCTCTCCGAAATCTACAATCTGAAGATAAATGTTTGTATGTTTGGCGGGTTTGCAAATCTGTACTACTTCATGGATCTTCATCAAACATTACAAAATTGCGAGAAATGGACAAAATGAGATTGTACATTTCTTTCTTAATTTACCCGTCACTAAAAAGGAAAATTGAAATTCTCAGGATTTTCATGAATGTCCAAGTTCTTACAGAGGAAGAAAAAAACCAAATCCTAGAAACTTTTTCACTATTTCATGTTTTCCAGGACCCTTAGTATGTGAGGGAAATGTACATTTCAAGAAAACATACACAGTGGTGGTCTACTAAGAATGAAGCAAAAAGAAGCAGGCAAGTAATGCTGTGACAGTTTTCTATCAATAAAGAACATTTACTGTCAGGATGTAGAGATTCTCCGTGGATGTTCTCGATTCTGACGATATCAACATAATCATTAAAATAAAAAAAACATAAAAAAATATAAGTAAACAAGAGAAGGTTTAAAATATTCCAAACAGTTGATGTGTTCTGTCAATTGTCTATATAATGTATAATTTGTTAAATAAATTTATTGTCAAAAAACAGTACAAACTGCGTATGACCACGTGGAGGAAAAAAAACTAATTTACTCTCCGGAAGCAAGCAAGGGATCATCCCATCAATTCCAATCAAGGACCCTAAGGCAGAGGCGGATTCAAAAAAAATTCAGCAAAAATTCCTAGATAAGATAAAAAGTTAGCTGCGAGTTATAATACTAATAGAATGTTAATATGTTTGTAATTTTAAGCAAAAAATTACATGTAAAACTTATTATCGAACTATAGATTATTCTGAGTATAGTGTTTAAAAATCATAAGAATTGAAATAACACTAAATTCACGATTTATTGTTACAATAAACACGCCCCTAGACAAAGCCTAGAGAACCTGTATGATAAATCCGCCTCTACCAGAAGGAAAAACGGAGAAAAACCCGGGCCAGGATGGGGCTACAGAATTTATGTACACAACCGTGCCAAAGTTGAGTACACATAAAACTAAATTAATATGAGCCATAAGACAACACAATCATGCAAGAAAATAGTTTTTGAAATTGTTATAAGTTGTTTAAAAAGTACTACAGCAATGGCGTGATAAAGTACAAGACGAATTTAACTTTTGTTAAAATCAATAAATTCTTTTACATTGTCTTCGCTTTTCTCAAATACTAAAATTGTCTTCGCTTTTCAGCTGCTTCTTAGTTTCTTGTATGAGGGAACCATAAAATGAGAGAGGAAGAAGAGAAATCGGAATATTTATAAGGGGAAGTGTGTGAATTTGGACGGTGCAGCTGATGGGTGATGGGGTGCGTGCCGATGGCACGGATGTCGAGTGGTCGGGCGCCGTGGCGCTACCCGCCTGCCATCGACCCGGCGCCAACGCGAAGGCAGGTTTTCGCCCGGAACAGTAGCGGCGCCTCGCTTCAAGACACGCAAATAATTCAGCTAATACTCTTACTATACATGTACCACTAGTCACACTGCATGCGTATTTTTGGGTTTATGAAGATTCTTTACCAGAAATATTCGCGCGAAAGGAATGTGAGTCCATAGAGAAACAATGTTAATAATAGTTGTCATTAAAAGAATTTTATTTAGAGGAGTAAAATAATAATAAAAGGAGACCTCAAGTAACAAAAGAAACATATAGGTGGCGTCGAATAGTGAATCTAATGTAACAAATCTAACGGTGTTTTCCTCCACTCAACTCTATATCATTTAATTTTTTATTGCTATTTGGTGAAATAAAGTGAACTGGTCTACAAGACACCGTATTCTTCTTTAAATTTTTATCAGCCACACGAGAGCATAAATTCACAAGTTTTGGTCAAAGCACTAAATACGTTCTAGCAGATTATTGAGTATGGTTGTCGTCAAGGGAGGAAAGTAGGAGATGCCTGATACTGTCAAATATTTCTATTCGATGTGTGATTGAAAAAGTATCATTCACCCAAGAAAATTACATCATTATAATATCAATATATATGTTTTCTACATTTAGTAATGATTTAATTTCCGCTGTTTCTGTTTATTTCCTCAATTCAATTTATCACATTTCGTCAAATCTAGTAAAACGGTCGAGAAGTGAACAATTCATAACTCTAAGTGGTGCTGAGTAAGTTCCGCTAATTTGTTAATAAATAAACATAAACTTCGCTAAAGCAATTCATTAAACTGTAAAATTTGTAAGGAAAGAGAACTTGATATCACCTCTTCGATAAATAATCCTCATTCATTCAAGTCTATTTTTTCGTCACATTTAATTAGTTCTCACTCCGCAAGTGAACAGTTTCTTTGTATCCCTCTCTACTCTCTTTCTTGACACCTACTTTTAATTACTACATTGCTACATTTTCACTTAACTTGAACTTTTTAAATCAATTTTGTTTTCCATTTTTTGCTGTTACCTTTTTTGTTCTTTCTATCTTCGAGTTCTAAGGTGTCCTATTGCCTCTTCTTCACGGATTGTTTCTCATAAACTTCCTCTCACGACATCTTTGACCTCTCACGACATGTCATTGAACCTCTTCCATTTTCAAACATTCCCAATCTTTTTATCTCTCCGCCTCCTCTAATTTCCATTCCTCCATTTCTTCACCTCCTTCTCATTCATCATCTTCATCATCCCTGACATGCCGACCAGCGATGAGTAAATGTGAGGAAGAGGATAACTCACTCAAATCCCTGTTCAATGAATATTACAATACAACATCTAACATTATTTTATTTCCTGTCACTGTATTCATTCTTACCGCTATAACTTCCTTTAGAAGGTAAACGCATGAAATCTTTAGAAGAAATATTGGTAGATATACTAATGTTACTAAAGAGGAAGGTAAGATTCCTTTTCAGATGGAAAATCCTATAACAAGCTGAATGATTGAATAAAGATTGAATTAACTCGATATATTGAAAGCGAGATTCCTGTACTACCACTCTTATTCCTAAGATATCACGAATGGTGTAATCTACCTCATTCAATCTAAAATATTTAACTCACAAACCTCAATTGTAAAAAAGAATGGCGTTTCACTAGAATATTAGTCTTATTACAAACCTGAGACATTTCAATTAATTTTGTTATAGTTACAACATACTTAATCAACAATTTGGAACGATCGTTTTTAAGTAAAGGACACAATGCGCCCTACTATAAAAACCATTTAAAACATTCCTTAAATAATTT
Source organism: Laupala kohalensis (assembly GCA_002313205.1). NCBI lineage: Eukaryota > Metazoa > Arthropoda > Insecta > Orthoptera > Trigonidiidae > Laupala > Laupala kohalensis. The sequence goes on from NNCF01127626.1 coordinate 1,605,445, forward strand.
ATTATTCTTATCATTATAGTTCAGCATTGTCTCATGTTTCATATAAACCTATTGTGTCTTAAATTACGTTTTTGATTGACATAATAGAAACTGACCTATTGTATGGTTTTATTGTTTCTTTACGACCTTACTTGCAATGAGGATTGTAAATTCATGTATTTGTGTCAATGTATTCATGTATTTGCGGCGTTCATGCGTTGTACAGTGCTATTATTACGCTTCTTTGTATAACTTTGTACAATTTCCTATACGAAAGCTTTAAGTATTGTGAGACGAATCCGCCGCGATCGGACGCCGAAAGTTGTGTAGTCTCGTGTTGAATACCGATCACACTATTGTTGACCTACGTGTAACTTGGCGAAATATTTGTAATAAATATCTATTTCGAACGAAACATTTAACAAATGAAAAAGAATTCATGAAAAGCAATGTAAAAAATGTAAACATGTGTTGAAATGATTTAACAATTAAATAATTTTAAATATGTTTCCCGATTGGAACGTTTGTTGTCATTAAATTCATACAAATTGAATAGTATCTAAAAACTTCTCAGTTGGTTGATTTCACATCGCATTTTCCGATTTCTATTTTTCTGCGTCAAACAATTAGTTTCAAATGGATATTGCTGGTAAAATATTCCACGACAGTAAATGTAAGTAAATACTCGTTGAATACTCGTTGCGGCCCCGACTATGGTACAATGTAATTTCTTCCGCAACATTTTTAATAGAAAAGATTGTTTTGAAAATAATGGTATGAGAAATGTTGAAAGTGTAGTGAAGAGAAAGAAACTGAAAAATAATTAAAAATAGCTGTATTCCTAGAGATAAAAATAATTAAAAATAGCTGTATTCCTAGAGATAAAAATAATTATGAATGTCTAAGTTGGAAACTCTTGACTCGTAAATAATGTAAAAGACACATCGCAGTAATTCTTCCCCACTTGGTAATAACTTCGAATTGCTAAGCACTTCCCAAAATTGAAGATAGCTAATATATGGCTCGTGTTTCCGTATTGATGGACGTTTGGTCTCCTCCAGAGGTCACCATTCAAAACTTATTCACATTTTAGCGTTAGTTGAATTCAGGGATATGGTGTTCTATGAATAACGCATCGGTTAATTTGTATAAAAAAAACAAGGGATATGGGGTTAATGCAAAAGAAAATTCGAATGTACAATTTCATTTTATTGAATAATAAGTCAAAATATGGACTGAAAATAAATATAAAAAGTATATATCAAAAGGAAAACAATGCTGCATGATAAACTCGTTACAGTTACTAGCGAATACTGCCATACATCCTAGCAAGAGAAATGTATTAGAGGAGATGAAAGCTCTCCAGTAGGAGAATTTTTACGAGCACTTCGACGAATGAAACAATACTTTAATTCAAAGCAAAATTCGCCTGTCACGCCACGTGAAATCAAACGTACAAAGCAACTTTTTTTCTCTCTTAGTCTTTGTTGTCCCCGATCAGCTCACTCACCGGTGTCGACTCAGACGAGGCGTTCACGGAAACCAAACATCACCTGCAAAACAAATCTCGGCGCTCAGTAATCAGTCACGAGAATGGGAAACTATACTTCCGCGCTCCCCTCAAAGGATAGCCAGTCCCTTACGTCAAAGTTTTTTTGTGTGGTGGAACAGTGGTAGAATTTGGCATATGCTTGTGATTATTTTAGTCCTAAAATGAAAAAAAATAAACAGAAAAACAATAATCATTGCAACGTAATTGTAATAACAATAATAATTGTAACATGGGTGCAATGTCTCATCCAAAGGTCATGGAGGGATTTAGATTTCAGTATCCATCCATCCCTCCATCCAAAGAAAAATAGAGAAGTAGGAGTAAAGATAAATTTTAACAATGTACAAATAGAATAGTGAATTCTTCCAGTAAATTATATTAAAATTAATTAAAGATTCACGATGTACACAAATCTAAGATTTACATTACATCTAGAAGTAAACGAGAATAAAATAAAGCATTTTATGTCAGTGGTTCAATGAACGGTAGAAGTATGTCAGTGGCAATGATGATGAATTTGGTGATACGAATTAAAGGATGACGTTTTCATGGGTGAAATATTGCTATGGTCGTTCGTGAAATTATAATGGTGTACTTCAAGATATTCCTCTATAAAATATGTAAAGAAAATTTATTTCTTACAATTTAAAAAAATGTATTTTTAATTTTGTAATTTACTGATCCACCTACATGTATAATGTTATAGTAAAAACAAATTAATGTTTTATTTTAATTATAAACTAAAACCTTAAGATTGCGTAATATTCTCAATTTTATTTGAATATTAAGAATATTTAAATATTCTAAATGAAATCAAGTTCTTTTACGCCGTGTGTAATATAATTAAGTCTAATATTCGTGTTTGTTTCCATTATATACTAATATTCTTGTATTTGAAAAGAATAATAATTGTTCTCTTATAATTCCACGCGGATCAAAAAGAACCCTTAACTTAGAATCACTTTAGAATATTTATAAACAAACATCGTGTGTTGAATGTCACGCGAATCGTATGAGAAGCTGATCAAACTACTTCACGTTGACACATGGTTCCAGGTTTCAATTCTTTCAACATTTAATTTCGTAGATCAAAAAGAAGTTGATAAACAAGATTCGTGCTTCCGAAGCGAACGTTTCATACACAAACTTGTTCCAGAAAATGCAAAAAGAACTGACAGCCTTGTAGAATGGGAAGTTTAAATATCAGGGAGCATGTTGCGAGTGTTCGATAATTTCCATTTCCCTTCTCCACCCTTTTCTAACGAATGGATTCTACTGGATGTGGTGTTTGTGTTTTCCAAGTGTAAATACTATTACTTCAACTTTTAGTCCGTATTTCGTAGTTCTTGTACTAATAAGTATAAGCAAATTATGTTTGAGTCAAATAAAAGTTTCTATTTAATCTTCTTAGCTTTAGTATATAATTATCCTGAATGTTTCAGATCTATACAGCAAATAACAATATTATTTCTAGAAAATAATTAGCAAAATCGAAAATATATAATCAAATATTTAAAGTCGGTCGCATTAAAATCTCCTTATAATCCTACTATCCAGTTAAACACGCGATATTATTTTCAACTCATTAATTCTTGATCGGTAAAGATACACTAAATACGAATGACTGATGAAAGAATGTTAATCATCATCCGCTAATTTGTATAAGGATTAACACTATGTTATTAAGAAATATTTCTTAATTTGTCCCTATATCTTAGTACAATGAATGCAAGAATATCATATAAGAGAAGTTCTCTTTAAAGATTTGTCAACCTACAGAACCTTCTCCTTAAGTTTCGAAGCGACCCATCGGTCACCATCCCCTTTACGAGTCAACATCTCGACATCTCCTCCCTCTTTGTCTGGCTGCGAATCACATTCCATCCCTCAGACAACAGCTACGTCGATCCTCTCCACCCTTTCTCATTCTCCATTCGTTCGCACTCTTGGCAGGTGCTCCCTCTCCTCTTGAGAAAGCACAGGATGGGGCAGCGAGCACAGTCACTAATATCACACACACACCATTGTTTTTCATGTAGTCGATGATACTCATTTTTCAGTATGTTGGACAAAGGTTTATATATATTTTTCCAGTATATTGTTTTTATGATTTATTGCAATTGAAGCATATAAAAACATTTTCCTCACAAAAAATTAGTAATATCACTTAAATAAAGAAAATAAAATATTTTGATTTAAACCTCCCTTGTCTAATAAGTTAAGAAAATAGGAAAGACAAAAGATTTTTTTAAATGTTTAAATATTTTTTCCTTACATTGCACAAGTACCTCATACTGTACTGTACTTTTTTGCCTTATACTATACTGTGCATTGGCCTTCCCAGCCTACAATAAAATAAGTAAAGGATTTTTCCCGGGATCAAACCGACGGGAGCGACATCTCCTTGCGGTAAAGCCAAGGAATAACGGAGAAATTCGGACCTCTGGGGACCCAATGATCCTGTTGTGGGGCAAATTGGCTTTTGACATTAAGGAGAATGCAGATAAGTTTCCAGAATGAAGGTAGATTTAATAGTATCCTACATTTATTGCAGTATGGAAATAACATTTCAATTGTGCCATCGGGTAACTGGTGCGTATGGCGTGTTGACTTCATCAATATTTTCTCACCTTACGTCAGTTCTGATTTAATTTTGAATCCAATAATTTTGTTGATCAGACGAATGGAGAAATATAGGTTAACCCTCCATTTGACCAATCAGCGGAAATAATTGGCATTTTCTTTATATAGTATTATCTATCCATCAGGCGCAAATACAAGGAGAGTGTCAATGGGGTCATGACCTCCCCTAAAAGCACATAGAAAATGAGTTTCTAGTCGCTCAAAATCGTTTATGATTTTTCAAGAAAGTTGACGCTTTGATTTATTTTTAATCAGTAATTAGTACTGCAGTATATTTGTAGAAACGATTTAGCAGCGTACAACGTGCCATACCCAGTTCGACAAAGTTGTAGTGGTGGCGATGGTGGTACCAAATTGGTTGTGAGTGGGTGTTGATGTGAATGACATGATACGCTCATGGGAATAAGAGTCGCTTCTGAGGTCCATAAACACCCCCCCCTCCATGGGTGCGCCCCTGCGCTAAAACAACCGCCTCATGGACCTCTGAAGCGACCCTCAAGTATCGATTTAAGAATTATTCTGTTAAAGGAAAATAAAATTAACTGCTCCTAAACGAAACTACATAGAGCATAGATTTATGATCAAAATTGATTTATAGACGTATATGAAGGTTATGCAAATTTTCCAACTTCGAGTAAACCATTATCCTCTGAAATTTTTGGCGAACTCAGGTTTCAGCCACCAATTCTCCGCTCTACCGGGATCTCTGTAAATCTTACAACGTAAACAGAAATAACAGCTTACAATCATCCGGCCTGCCAACCTTCCTTTCACAGGTCAACACATCCTTCATGCGGACATGTTTGCATAACTCTAACACATTGAGGCGATATCAATAATATTTCTCATTCATCCAAATATATTAAAACATTTTTAGTATTCTCGGGAGGTGTTTTTCTCGGGTAGGCCTCTCAGGTATAATTCATAGGGCCGATTTTCTATTAGAAGAGATTTTACATAATATTTTTATGTTTCCATTGCTAGACGGTTTATCAAACAAGGTTAAATATAAGTACTTAATTTAATTATTTGTAGTTTTTGTAGCATTAGCATGAATTATTGAGTACTCACACGAAAAATCCGATCAAAATTCGTGATATAAAATATATGAAGATACGTAATTAAAGAGTTCCTAATCTTCTCTCTTCCTGAATAATGTCTCCTAGTGTATTTATTACTACTTAATAATAACACCATTTAACTGCTGTTTGAACGGAAACATTAACTGCAATCTGTGGGCCATCCCACACTTTCTGTTTCGCCCAGAGGCCGATATGTCATCAAATCAAAACAAATCAAAAATAAATTGAAGTTTGATTTATTAACACGATGTTTTAATTAAAAACCCATAGTTCAATATTCATAGACCATTTTTCAGGCACTTAAGTTAGTGCTTAGGAATATTTTTATCAAGAAATTGGATTTTTATTCAGATAATCTTGTCTAGAAAAATTAAGTAGCACGCTCCGATTAAAATTGGAAAAAAGGTAAATTTTTCATTTTTTTTTTCATTTAACATTGTTTGAACATTTTTTATTTAAATGAATCTTTGCCCGCTCGGCCAAAGCCAATGTCTCAGAATTTAAGGATGCTTTCAAATTTTGGGTTCGATAGAGAGGAACGTCCCAGTCGTATACAGCACTTGCACTTAATGTTTCAAAAATCGTAGCTTCAGTGCCATCTTTCACCATCATCAGCGCACTTTCTTGTCCTTGAAAAATTAAATGTTTTGCATCTATCACTTTCCCCTGTCGCACAAAATTTTTAAAATAACCTCGAAAGTATGAGTGTTACTTTACCGAACCGCATATTAATTAACACTTAGATGACCTAAACTTACAATTTGCTTTAGAATTTTCAAATCATTTCTGAGGTTAAGACGTAGTACGCCCAAGACTTTATTCTTTGTTGTGACCCCCCTCCCTAAAATATTAGTCAGTATCCGCCCCTGCTATCCATGGGATTTGCTGTGAAATATATTTACCGTTTTTTCGTAATAGTGGTGTTCGTTAGCTCTGGCAGTGACTTCCCCCATAACAGCAAATTATTAAAAAAATCATTCCAGTTGATTCATTGAATTAATGCTTTATGTGAAATGTTGTAATATGTCATATTTTCTTCTTTACATTTTGGCCGTTAATTCTTATTAATCCAATATAATTAAATTAGTCCCCGTCAGCAATAACTTTCCAGTTTCTGAATTCGATAGGTATAGCATTCCAAAGAATTTATTGTTCTGTGCTTTTCCATACATGTTTGGTAGTTGAATCTTCTCAGTACTTACGCTGACAGGTAATCTCAACCCCTCGAACTTTAACTTCGGCAACGTCTGATTCAATTCATTGACACGCAGTTTGAATCCTAGAAACACCCAGCACCCTTCCTCACCTTGTCGCACTGTGTCCTGTGCACAAACATCTCCACCACCGTCGTCGCCTCGGTCCGCGGCGGTCGCAAACTGACCTCGGCCAACAGAAGGAACCCCGACGCTGTCGGAGGCGGAGGCGCCGCGCCGCCCGGCCGGCCGGCCGGCGAGGTGATTTACATAGCGGCGGCCACGGTGGGAAAGAGAGTGCGACTCAGGAGGGGAAAGGGGGTGACAGATAAAGATAGCCCTTAAAGCGGCAACCCTCGCAAGAGTCGAGATGCAGCGCTACGTTCCTCGAGCAGCGGCGTCGCGTCCGCGCCTCTTTAACGCCGACGCCTTCACTCCTCGCTCAGGCAAGTGCCGCGACTAACCCCCTTCACCCTTCCTTCGTCTCTCTCTTTCGCCACCCCAGGACTTCTTGGTAATTAGGGCGCTTCCGACTGACCGTCTCCGCCTCCACGTCACCCCGCCCCCGCGTCTCCGTGGCGCCAGCTGCTTGACCTCTGCCCAGGGGTCACTGTGTCGTCCTCCGACGACGGCTTTTTTACGATCTCTCCTCCCCGATCCCTCACTCTCTTCGCACCACCATTCAGGGTGATCCAACTAATAGTTGTATTCTTAGGGTATGATGCTGAGACTTTGCATGTACCACAAGTGAAACTGATTTGGTAGATGTCCACTGAAATTACATTTTTTATCAACATTAATTTCTGTTAAATAAGATTTAATGTTAAATATCCCAATTTAAGTTCCTCAAACTAAATAACGTTGAACTTGGAAACAAAAATTATTTTGAGAACGCTTTGCTAAAATTGATTTCATGAAAACCATGGAAATTAAATCAACACTATAGTATTTTGTCCCCTCCGTGGCTATCTGTCGTCACTAATTAATCCCGGGTTCGATTCCCAGGTGGAGCAAGATAAAATTTGTAGCTTTTCATTTCCATGTTTCAGTTTAAATAACTTCGCCTTAAAAAACGTTCACCGTCTACGACTAACAACGCAGTTGTAATACTCGGATACAGCAATCTGGATCCTATCTAGATGTTGTTCCTCCGGTCTCGGAAAAATTCACAATGTGTCTAGTGAGTAAACTCACACAAAAACTGAGCCTTACTGGCACTCGTCATTCGTGGCCAAAACGAGATACATTTATACTATAGTATTTTACTTGCACATTAAAGCAAATATGTTGTGATATTTATTGTGGCCGCAGCTTAGTTCTACGTTTCAAATTTGCCATCAGACATTTTCAGAGAAACAAATATTTTCAAGTGTGGAGCGTATCGTATATATTCCTGATATGAAGGATTTCATCAAAACCCTTTATCAATTTTGTCTTCATAGTTTTTCTATCTTAATTACTCCTATAGTATAAAATGCATTGTTTGTGCATATCTTCATAATATGCATTTCTGTTTCATTACTTCATACGTGAGAAAATAGTTTGCAAGAAACGTAAGTTTTATTTTCTTTTTACAACTATTGTGGTTCTATGATGGAATAATAAGTTAAAATTGTTATACAGATTGTTTTTTACTAAACTAAAATTGTTACATGTATTCTAGTTAGTTCAACCTTTTTTATAACTAATGGGTAACTGAGAGCCATTCATAAGAACTAACGTGCCCTCGTCTATTGGGGACACTAATATCTAAATAATCTTGATGAAATTCCGATGAGAGACAACTTCGAACCCGGAGATTACCATAGGATATGTTATTTCGCCATTGATTTAACATTTTGTAAAATCTACGCCAATCTTAACACACACAGAGGCATCGTTATAAGAGATTCATCAACGCAGGGAGAGAACTTTTAACTATGGAAGATTGAAATTTTGCGAATGCAAAGAGGATTGCAAAGAGGAATATAAGAATTGTAAGGGGAAGGTTAGGTTGTAATGTGTTTTTTTAATTATCTCTATATCTTTCGAACTAACTGAAATACGAATTATCATTATTTGTTGTTGTAAACGATAAGTGAAACATCTAATCCCAACTTGAGGGTTTTTCGATACTTCTCATCGATGTTCGTGACAGTGGTAAATAAGCGTGTACTGTTACATCCCCCCTTCTGCTTATGCTTAACTCCTGTATACTAATGGGTCTCTTAAAACTAAACGATTATGAAAGAGATCGAATATTGTCTCTTTTCTGTGTAGTATTATATATGTCCTTTTATCCAGTGCAGCATTTACCTATTTTATGGTTTCCGTAGAATTTATAGTTTGAATTGTTAAATTCGTGTGTTAAATTGTCAAAGCCTCCCCAAGAGAAACGAATGATACAACTTCGCACGCAGTAAGAACTATCGAAAATTTCCAATTACACGTTATGAACGCGTTATAGGCAGGGCACGGAAATCAAATGGCAAAAGAATACTTTACCTATAATTTCTTTAGTCACATATTGAAAACCAGAATCATATAAAAAATTAGATCGATTTGAACTTAAATTATGCACATAAGTTTGTATAACATTCTGTAGACTAATTTTTATGATTGAACAAACTTTATTACAAGAAAATAATTTTGTTTTCGGCCATACCTAACAATTTTTTTATGACCATAATCTCTCAAAGTAATTTTACCTTTGAATTAGCCAACAGCAAGACAAGTCAAACAATCAGTGGTGGGTGGACGAAAAGCGGGGAGGTCCGGATGTCAAGGGGTCGGTTATCCTCTAAAGTGGTGGGTGTACAAACGCTCTAGTGGCTTCCGGTGACCCCTCCCACCCCCCGCCGTCTCGCTGTCGATGGTGCTTCGAAATTCGCACAAAAACGCGTTTTGCTATCGATTTCCCATTATTCCGACTGCGCTTCCTTCTTCCTTGAGCGTGGATTTGCGAGAGGCATGGCGCACGCAGCCATGCGGTTGGCGCAAGAGGCGCTTCGGAAATAAGTAATTTCTATACCTCCACAGCGATTATATCGAGGGAGGTCTAAAGCTGATTGCTGAGATTTTCTTTATGGGATTTATAAATAAAATGCTAGTTCAATTTGAGCGACTTCTATATTTTGATGAAAGGAGTAAACAGTTACTATGTATCTCGTTGATTATGTTATAATGAAGTTCACTGTTTAGAACTACACTATACAATTACTTCTACTCGTAGAAATATAAGGACGATGATTGCTTTTGGAGATGAAATATTCTTTTATTGGAATCAACCCTTAACCCAAGTCCCACGTAACGTTAAATAGATAAAATTAGAAATAACAATTCTTTTTATTCATTAATTCAACCAAATTGGAAGTTTTGTTTCAATTTAGTAAAAAATTTGAATTTTCATGAATTTAGTTTCACTTGTCTGTCCTTCCAAATATATTATTATATCAACATGCATGCAAGGTGACAGAGTTATTCACTTTATTGTTGCAATGGAAAAACCGAGAGGAGAGGAGATGAGATGATAGGGAAATTATTATTTAGCGTTTCTCAAACATAACCATATTGCTCATTATTTCAGTCAATAAAAATTGAAATCTATAAAAAGAAAATTCTGTAGTTTGTGTTTTTCATCCTCTTAAGTTGCTAGTCGAAAGTAAAATAAAATAGTCAAAAAATATGTCTCATCTTCAGAATTCTGTTTTTCCCTACTTCGATACAGAAACACGATGAGAGGAAGTAAGAGATATAAAAAATAATAAGAAATGTGGATTTCTATAAGACGATCTTCATTAGGTTCTTGCCCCATAAGATGACTGTAATGGTCTTAATAATTATTTAATATATACTCTTTTGATATATATTCCTTTCAGAAATTATAAAAGCAATATTACGCGAAGGGAGGGAAATCAATTTTTTAATTACTTAATTAAAGAGAATTAATCCAGTAATATTTTTTATATCTTTTAGACGGGAATTATTTACCAAAGTTCCCGAAATCCACTAGTAACACGCTGTTTGTAACTACTCTTTTGCTGATAAATCATATTTATTAATGAAAAAAATTAACCTTTATAACTAAAGTGTGGGTCACATAGTCAATATTATGTCTCTTTCTTATACTGCGCTGACCAACAAGGGAGATTCCATATATTGATTTAACGTTTGTTACGAATGTGAGACAATATCAGATTCCTTGATATGAAACAATTATATTGAAATATCTTCATTTATTTTTCATTTATATAACTGAGTTTTTCTTGAAGTAGTATGGAATATCAAAATTTATTATTAGGAAAGTGTACTTTTTACACATAATTTTTGACTCATAGAAAAATCAACAAGTTATAGAGACCGGTACTGAAAGGATGTTACCCTAAACTTATTAAAATTAATTTTTTTTAGGAAAATAAGTTTTTTACCTTCGTTTTGATTGACAAATACTTTAGTAGCGAAACATAAATTTGGCCATAAAATTATTCACAGCATAGTATAGCACCGCGATATTTTCCGAAGGGAGTTTCCTGGACCCAATTCGGAAAGAGTTGAAGATAATGTCGTATTCTGCACATTAAATGTGTAAAAATCAAACGTAAAAAGGCAAGCTTAAAGTTAATTTTCTTTAAATTTACCAACTACAAACATTTTATTACAGAACGGACTATGTAACTACAAATAGAAGCATTACAGTTATAAATGATAGTAGAGTTAGTTTATTACTTTTTATTTAGAGATGTTTCTGGCCTTTTATTAAGATAAGAGAGTTACATAATTCCTTGTTTAAAAAAAAAAAACACTTATTTCGTAAGAAGATTTCGTAATTCGAAGTGAGAGTGGAGAAAAATAATAAGTGGTCATGAGCGAAACAGAAAAAAAAACTCTTGTAATTTCGTAGTCGTATTAGTATTGATGTAATATTGCATAGTTGTTGAGGTAAATAATTTGATGTGTCGTACTACCACTATCTAACATACGTCCAATACAGTGGTACGAAAATGTCACAATTGGGGACTATTTCTTACATAATGAGACATCTTGTAAAATCATTTTCTTTCTCCTCTCCATTAGAATACTATGACGAACATTATGGTTAAATTTAGTAAGATGTTGAAAATTATGTTAATATAACTATTATTTTTTCCTTATTTTATTCTCATTTTAGTTTTGATGTGATTGTACATGGATGTACATGGATTCTTTTATATGAAGAAAAAAATTTTGGAATAAATTGAGTTGCTCAGCATACTATATTATATCACATACATTGCCCACAAAAAGCACAGGCATAAAACGTAGGACTTAATTACAGTATAATACAATTGCAACACTTACTTTGTTCTAAATATAGAAGAGTATGAAAAGAGAAACCAATTTTACATCTCCAGAAATCCTTAAAAAATTGGACACATCTTGAAGATCAAATATAGGAGAATGGAAATCAATATTTGTGAATACTAACTGTAGGAACTCTTCAGAAATTTAATAATGATATCTGTTGGTTATTCTGATGATTTTTAAGTTTAAATTTAACTCCATCTAGAGAAGAAAGTTAAGGGAAATTTTAATACTTTCAGAGAACACTTAACTTTTGGGAAATTATTACATATTTGACAACAATAAAGAGAGAGATATTTTTAAAGAATTTATTTGTAATCTTTTTTTTTCTTTTCAAAGGTTTGCCACATTTTCAAAGATTTGGAAGGTTATTCTATTCAACAGCAGTTGGGATATGAGTTTAAGTCGTGGAAAGATATATCAGGTGACGAACTGATCTTTCCTAATTTTCAATACCCTGATAATTTAATAATGGTTCCACCTATATATTAAACTCCATACTAAGGATACACTGGAAAAACATTTTGGGAAAAGATAATAAAGCTTCATTACAGAAAATTGAATTAATGTGTGAATGATGAACGTCGATTTAAAGAAACTTGAGTTATATGATTATTTTGCGAATATTGCTATACATGTATACCATGTTATTCTTCTTTATCTAAATATAATGCTCATAAATCATAACTTATTTATCCTTTAACTTTTGAAATACAGCAGTGTTTCTCCATCCTTTATTCTCCATCCAGTAAGAAATAACAGAAATGTACATATAGTGCTTCAAAGATCTCATGTTGAATTTCAAATATTGATAATGAAACTTCTTGAATGTGTTTATTTTTATAAGTGATTCATATATATGATTTGTCGTTTCCACAAAATATTTTTTATATTTCACTTATGTCTGTTTTGAAAATTTTTGTATGTTTGTACATTTCTTTCAGCATTAATTTTTGGATCCACTTCCTGTCACAAATGATTAATTGACTGAGAGTGGTGAATCTAAATCATTATGAATAACCTCTTATATTTGTAGGAAGGAGGATTAGATGTTCATGATCTGGTATCGAGTGAGAGTTGGGGGAGTATAATTAATCGTCGAGCTGCGGGTTTCTGCTTAGTTCAGTCAAATACCACTGACAGCGCCCAGTCCCGTGCAATTGCTGATCAATATTGCTCGTTCCACCTTTCTTCCCTCAACAAACTCTCGCGTATAACACTACGCTATTGAAGATGTATCAAACTATAATCAATGTATACTAACCTCATTAATCCATTTAGATGTAGAGTAAACAATGTAGAATCCCTTTGGTGTTCTTTTTTTCTGAATGACAGAAGAAATCCTATCTTAGTTTTCTTTTTCCCAATAAAAATGGTATTCAATAGGAATTCTATTTTGGAGATGATTCGTTTGAATAATCACTTGTGTTATTTTATATTTTAGAAGAATGTTCTTGCTTGAAAGTTTTTGAAACAAAGCAGAAATCATCTAGGAACAATATTTTGTTTTCGAAGACATGGAGAGATGAATTTATTTTCAAAAATATATATTGATATTTCAAATAAAATTTTACTCCTTAGAATAATAACACAATATCCAATTTTATATTCGTTTTGAAAATAATGTTTTTGAACAGTTTGCGAACCGTGTTCTTGGACGTTTCGGCAGTGTTTTTTATCCGCCAATACACTCGAGATTGCCAGCTCATTGTGGGTTAGCTAATAAAAGCTGCAACAACAAATACCAAAAGTCAAACCCTAGTGAATTTTGCTAGTTTGAGTCTGCTGTAACAGTACAACCAATTCCACATTTTTCGACACGAGTGAACTTTTTACTTCATGCTTCTCGTAAACAGTAAAAATAATTTTTGTTAAAATCCTTAGATGAAACATGCCAAAAATTTCTTTATTTTGATATTTTTTTGATTCTACTTTTTAAATGGAATAGAATTATATTCTCTACTTGCTCGGGATTTTTCTTAGACCAACCTTCTTATGCATTGAAATAATAATTTAAAAACTTTTTATTTACGCCATGTACTAAAAGGAAGAAAATAAATTAAGATTTGCGTTGAAGTAGTGTAATACCAAATACTAATACTTCCGTACATATTTCACGTTAATAGATCTTAATAAATATAAACGTGCTTTCTGTCTTTATCGCTAATGGTTTAATAATGTATGTTGATTTATTTGTCTTGAAAAAGCTCGTCGCAGGAAATGTTCATAAAAGTAAAACAGATGAATACCACAAGACAAAGATTGGTTGGTAAGAACTTGCCGAAGTATGTATTTTCTTTACAATTTGTTCAATTACAAGGTTTTTAAAAACAAATAATTCGACATAAAATGTAACATTATTTTCAGCGATAAAGACAGAAAGTATCTTTATTTTTATTAGGATCTATTTACATGAAATATGTATGGAGGTGTTAGCATTTGGCATTACATTGACCTAATACAAATCTAAACTTATTTTATTCGTTTTAGTACATGGCTCAAATAAAAGCTTGTTTTCAAAAAGGTTTCTTATTTATTATTTTATACCTTTCAATATTTCCCTCATCCTGGCCTGGGTTTCCCCATCCTGGCCCGGGTTTTGCTCCGGTTTTCCTTCGGATAGAGGCGAATTTCTTATACAGGTTCTCTAGGTTTTGTCTAGGGGCGTGTTTATTGTAACAATAAATCGTGAATTTAGTGTTTTTTCAACTCTTATGATTTTTAAACACTATTCTCAGAATAATCTATAGTTCGATAATAACTTGTACATGTAAATTTACAAACATATTTGCGTTAAATTACAAACATATTGACATTATATATGTATTATAACTCGCAGCTAACTTTTTATCTTATCTAGGAACTTTTGCTGAAATTTTTGAATCCGCCTCTGCCTTAGGTCCCTTGATCGGAATTGATGGGATGGTCCCTTGCTTGCTTCCGGAGAGTAAATTAGTTTATTGTCCTCCACGTGGTCATACGCAGTTTGTACTGTCTTTTTGACAATAAATTTATTATGATTTATTATTATGTTGTAATAATTAATCTTACTTGTTCACAATACAGAAAAAACATTTTAAACACAAACTTTTAATTAATGTAAATAAATAACAAAAAATAGTCCGCGTCACACACCTTCCGTTAGCATAAACATCTCTTTGAGGAGCGATCATAAGAAAAACCTCCGCTGATCGCAATGATGAGATAAGAAGTTATAATGAAAAGGCCTTGGTTATGAAAATCGTTATATTTATTTGGGTAAAGAGACGAATTGTATTAAAGGGGATCGTTATTAAAACAAACTCTTAAGTAAGGTTTTATTTGACTTAGAAATCATTGTATTGCATTGGTATCGGGTTTATGTATGTGTGTCAAGTTTCAATTCAGTCGGTTGGGGGCAAACTGTTTTGGCCTAAATATACTAACATACTGACAGGTCAAGTTAAATAAAAGTTTTCAAAAAGAAAATTAATTAATATTGTAGGATTAAAATAATTTTATTTACTGTTTATTTTAAACTTATGAATAGAATCCTAATTTTACAAATTAAAAATAATACAAATTTAATTCAAAATATGATTCAACATCATTTTGAGTTTCACCTCCAGCAGCAAGAATAAATAAATTCAGCGAAACCACCCTAGGGCGAGCAAGGTAAAGTTGTATCGTCTACGGCTAGGTAGAAGGACTCCTTCTACGGCCCCCTGCAAATTTTCTGCTCGAGTAGTACTCGGAAAGTGTTCACGTATAGTTGTCCGTGAGAGAAACGAATCAGTCACCGGCATCATGTCACCGTTCATCTGAAAGTCCCCAAAATCTATGGATGAATACCATCTCTTCAATTAAACATTTTTATATGATCCTCCCTTCCCACGCCAACCATGGGGGTTCTTGGTCTGTTTCCCCCTCTCCTTAACCCCAATGATGGGCCAATTCTGTGTCATCTCAGAATTTCAAGTTGAATAAATCCATTTGCCGGGAGACGTACCCGACAAATTTTTGTTCCCAAGGCAAGACACAACGGCGGCAGTGTAGCTGCACCATTTCATTACAACGCTTGTAAAATTTAAATATTTTTGCACATTTTACGATTTCAATACGAGTTTTATCTTTGTTAGATGCACAAAACAAAAATAAAACAACATTAAATTTGATGATTTTTTCCCCTCTTAAATTTAAATATTTTAACACTTCCATTTTTTATTATTTTTTCAATAATTTACCTTTGTAGATAGACGTGTGCTGTTGCAAAGTTTTTTGCAGAACTCTTTGAGGTGAACAATATGGCCATATAGTTATCACTTATCTCTAACTGTTTAGTCAGTGTAAGCCAATATACTTCTCCAAAGATCGGCTTTTTGCCGACTCCATTGATATTTATCGTCAAAAACAACTTTTTATCATTCTTTACACACATTTTAAAACACATTTTAAAATTAAGTCTTAAATAATGTTATAAAATAACTATATCCTTGCCAAATTTCAACACGATCGGTTCGGTGGTTAGTCGTGAAAAGGTAGCTAACAGACAGACACACTTTCGCAATTATTTTGTCAATCGTTGTGATATCTATGTTGATACTTTAAAATCTTGATTTGACTTACGAATTATATTTCTGCCCTCGTATATTATAGGAATCTCAATGGGTTAGTAGAAAATTTACCCAAGTCCAAACCCAGTAATTAATTATGGTTGGATAATTTTGTGTATACTTCTAACGAAATATAAAATGGTTTACCTACAATATTTTTTCTGAATTGCACGATTTACAGATTCATATGTATGTACCTGGATGTGGCACAAATATTTTCCTGTGAAAAGTGTTTTGCTCAGAATATTGCACATTTTTACGAGTAGTTTTCTATCTTTTGTTCGAATTAATAAAACTCTACTTAGGTGACACTAATTAAGTACAGTGTACTATTTACTTAAATATTCAGATGGAAGTGTATTTTGACAATTCTTATATTATTATTATTTGCTGTTGTTTATTATTATTATATTATTATTATATTTGAATGTTGTAATTTTTCTCGACGCAAAATATCGTCCATCTCAATATAAAGGAATATAATGAAGGGAAGGAAAAACAATATAAAGGAAAAACAATATAAAGAAAAAATGTGAAGCCAGTGTTTGCTAATGAGCAATTTTTCGTCGAAGAAAAAAGGAACTGTCACAATCGTTCAAGCTCCCTTAAATTAAAAGCTGAATTGATTCTTTCTACAGACTTCCCTCTTGTAATTGTATTACCCCTGAACTCTAGTTTCATCTCATTTTCTGCGTTTGGAAACCATGTAGAAAACAGCTTGTTGATCCCTGCAGATATATGTTAGGATGCGGGTGCATTTAATGGAATCCCATGAGATTATACAGACCAGCTCTGAGAAGCTTATTGCGATATCCTTACTCGCAAACCTGAAAATAAGAGAGACTGCAAAAACAGAGTGAAGCAATTTCGTAACCGAGGACTACTTGCTTTGCATTCTCCACTAACTGAAGGATATGTTATGGAGCCACTTTTAAACGCTCTTCAAATGATTGTGCAAAGCAACGGAGTATACTCCAATTATTATCTGTGTCCTTCGAATAATACTCGATGGGAAAGGTTTCCGAGATTTTAAAGCCAACTCATCGTTTACCTCCTATCTGAAAAAGTATCAACTCAATGAGTAATTATGATTTCATGCTCATCGCTCGAAGAAAAAATAATGGTTACTATTCCAGCGCTGATTTTTCGACAAATTTTGATTATGCAGTGACGTACAAATTACCACGAAATTTAAATTATTTTAAATTGCTTCAAATGAAATATTTTTAAATAATATATATTTTATGTTATTTTAAATTAAGTTTAATCTAACTTCATCTAATACGCTTATTTTTTTCCGCGATACGCAAATATTGTTTGTTTTAAAATGATATTTTTAATTACCCTGAACAGCATACAAGCGTTTACTCATTTGAAGAGTTTATAATTTTCAAAATACAAAAAAATTAAATTAATAACAAAATGAAACCAAGATGGACGTAATATACACTACTTGAATGTAGATTATCTTTGAATGAAGTACTATACATCGAAGTAATTAATTATTATCAATTTGTAGTTTTGAAATGTATTAATAGTGTAAATATAATTAGCTTAAATTGTATTCTTTATTTTTTAAATCAAAAATGAATTAATTTTCACTTACGTTATACAGTTTAGATTTAATCCAATGGGAACATTGTACCAGAAACACACAAAAATTACGTAATTATTTCGCAAATTATAATCCAGGATATATAATTAACGCTCTGAAATATTTATTGCACAATTTTCTTTATATTAACGTTCTTTCCTGAAATGAACACAAGTTCTTACATAATATATTTTATTTATCTTAGCAGAACATGTGCTCGGAGTTTATGTTCCGTTTGCGTACATTGTGGGCGTAAAGCGACATGGACATTGAAATTAAGGTTTCTCAAGAAAGTCCAGATGAAGTTCATTAAGGAACTTGCATTTATCTTGCATAATAAAACGTCGTAGAGGTATGATGGAGTAAATATTTTTACGCTTCGTACAAATTATGAAATGAGCAATTAAAATAAGAAGAAAGAATATGTTAAAAAGAAAAAAAATATTGCTTACATATGAATTTCATATTTTCACTGTGATAAAAGAATAGTCCACCTTTTTAATTTCTCTTAGGAAAATAGAATTTGTATGATCATGTATAAAATGAATGTACGAACCTTATACCAAATTTCTAACATGATAGTCTGGAATAAGAAACATTTTAATTTTTTTATTAGTTAATATGGACTTGTATCAAATGATTCTCCACAGAATTCTTATTTACTTTTGGAGTTTGCATTCAATTATTTTATGTATTATTAGTATGTGATATATAATATTATGCAATGGTTTCCTACAACTTTGAGAAACATATTCACTGCATAAACGTATTATACGGTTTAGTAAGAAATGTAACACATTTAATAGAATTTCTTGCTGTCGTTTGTGCGAAAACTGTAGTAGTAAGTCTATATAGGAGGATGATTTTAATAATTACGTGATATTTATTTATTTGAATTACTCAACATGCAATGTGAAACGTATTTCATTTCACACCAGATTATATACAATACATGGTAATTCCATTACTAACCACAAAAAGTTGCCGTGGCCATGTCAACGATTTAATCGTAGCTTTGTAGAGTCAAAATAATTCATTACAATTAAATATATATTTAACTGCATCTTTGTAAAGTCAAATGAAAATTACACTTTTCCTGATTTGTAGCTCTGTAGACCTTCAGTAACAACATACACGAATTTTTTAAATTATTCTTTTTCCACGGTTTCGAAAAGACCGCATCTCAGCTCCTTTTGTTTCTTATGGCTTCCAGGATCACTCATTTTTTAAATATTTCTGCCTATTTCTCGAAGCAATGGCTTCGATATCTAAAATTACAAAAAGTAATTTTGGACAAAACTGACCATTTTCTACACGCTGTCTAGACGTGATCTTTTGCGCACATAAAAAGCAGTATTCCTCAAATGTTGCGTGTTTTGATACTACTTAAGTACAAGTTGGTCACTTTTTCAAAATATTTGAATATGCATAATTTTCTCCCCAGAATAAAAACAGCTCAAATTGGAGAGAAGTTATAGTTTTGTGGTTGTGCAATGTTCCTATGGACATATTCATAAAAAAACGCGAAATTTTGGGTTGTATCTGTTTAGGTATTCATTAGGCTGATTCAAGGTTACTATCCTTTTGCTCTTCTATTAGCGCTCATCCCAATAAACACTTCGTACGGTTCTCAATAATAAATATGACACTGAGATTTAAGATGAATGGATATATCGCAGCTATCAATAATCAACAATTTTTTTAAAGCAAAGGACTTCAATTTTATTTACTTCAATTTTAAATATTTAATACTGCATTTCAATGTTTATCGTATAATGATAGGTTTCCATTACCTTGATAACCTTAATGTTTTAAATGCTGTGTTAAACCATATAAATCTTCAGAATAACGGTTTTTTTCTTAGTACATATCGAAGATTTTTTTAACAATACATTAAACATTCCTAACGTGATTTTATCTAACATCCTTTTCTCGTTACATCACGCAAAAGGTACTTGTTTATATGTTCGTAAAATTGCATGTACTGATATTTAATATGATATTTGATTTGTACGGTCCTGATGATGGTTAAAATTATATCCGAAACGTTGGGGTGTTAAAAGACATGTGAATTCGGTCGACCTATCCTCAAGAACACGTCCAAATATATTTATAAATAAATAAATTTATTGTCAAAAAACAGTGCAAACTGCGTATGACCACGTGGAGGACAATAAACTAATTTACTCTCCGTAAGCAAGCAAGGGACCATCCCATCAATTCCGATCAAGGGCCCTAAGGCAGAGGCGGATTCAAAAAATTCAGCAAAAATTCCTAGATAAGATAAAAAGTTAGCTGCGAGTTATAATACTAATAGAATGTCAATATGTTTGTAATTTTAAGCAAAAAATTACATGTAAGTTATTATCGAACTATAGATTATTCTGAGTATAGTGCTTAAAAATTGAAATAACACTAAATTCACGATTTATTGTTACAATAGACCCGCCCCTAGACAAAGCCTAGAGAACCTGTATGATAAATCCGCCTCTACCCGAAGGAAAACCGGAGAAAAACCCGGGCCAGGATGGGGCTACAGAATTTATGTACACAAACGTGCCAATGTTGAGTACACATAAAACTAAATTAATATGAGCCATAAGACAACACAATCATGCAAGAAAATAGTTTTTGAAATTGTTATAAGTTGTTTAAAAAGTACTACAGCAATGGCGTGATAAAGCACAAGACGAATTTAACTTTTGTTAAAATCAATAAATTCTTTTACAGTGTAGAAGCACTGGTGCAGGAGGTAGTTTTTAACCGCGGATTTGAAGATATTCAATTTCATAATATCTTTTATATTCTTGGGCAGGGAATTATATAGAACGATTCCCGAATGGTATGGTCCCTTTTGGCAAAGAGTGGTTGACACTCTAGGGCGATGAATATTACTACTATTGCGTGTATAGTGTTCGTGAACGAGACTGTTTCGTATAAAGCAAGGGTGGTGCTTCAGTAATTCGGTCTTAACAAACACGACCGTTTCATAAATATAAATGCAGGGAAGTGTTAAGATATTTAATTCCTTGAATAAAGGTTTACAAGAGTTTCGGGGGTGAGATTTACAAATTATCCGAACTATCCTCTTCTGAATTCTGAAAGTTTGAATACTCTGACCGGAATTACCCCAGAAGGTAATGCCGTAACGTAAATGGGAGTAAACGTTTGCAAAATATACGCAACGGGAAATACGTGGACTAACTGCGTTAACTAAGATTCGGAATGCGTAACACAATTTGCTTAATTGGGAATTAAGATTGTCAATGTGACAATTCCATTTGAGGTTGTCTTGAATATGGAGACCTAAGAATTTTGTATTTGTAACAGTTTTTAATTGTGTTCCGTTTAAAGAAAGAGAAACCTGGGGTAAAGATTTTGTGATACTATTGTGAAATGACATAGACACTGTTTTGTCAGTGTTTACAATGAGACGATTTGCATGGAACCAAGTCGAAAGGTTAGACAAAACTTTTTGAGCATTGGCGTGTTTACATAGTAAATTAGTGTCATCAGCAAAAAGAACCATTTTGCAATCTGATGTGGATGATGACATGTCGTTCACATACAATAAAAAGAGTATAGGGCCGAGAATTGATCCTTGGGGTACTCCGCAAGTAAGTGGCTTTGTTTCTGAAAGACAACGCTCAAGTATTTTATTTTTAGTATAGGATATTTCTACCTGTTGATATCTATCTTTTAAATAAGAAGTTAGCCATTGATGTGGAAGTCCACGAATGCCTAAAGAATGCAATTTTGAAAGGAGAATTCCGTGATCGATGACATCGAAAGCTTTGGATAAGTCAAGAAAATCACCCTGAGGATTTTCTCCACTGCCAAAAGATGTGGTAACATCGTTTATGAAGGAAAATATGGCGCTTTCCTAAAACCGTGTTGATCGTCAGAGATAATGTTATTTTTTGATAAAAACTCTAGAAGACGCTTATAGAATAA
Source organism: Laupala kohalensis (assembly GCA_002313205.1). NCBI lineage: Eukaryota > Metazoa > Arthropoda > Insecta > Orthoptera > Trigonidiidae > Laupala > Laupala kohalensis. The sequence continues at coordinate 1,627,353 of NNCF01127626.1, forward strand.
TTTTTCTAGGATTTTTGAGAAAGTGGGTAGTAGAGATATTGGTCGGTAATTTCCAATATTAAGTTTGTTTCCTTTCTTGTGTAAAGGTTTCACTTTAGCTCTCTTAAATATATTGGGAAACA